>VWZE01012362.1:29683-40618 GCA_013396675.1 Eubucco bourcierii | reverse complement strand
TTGGCTGTCTGGGCTGCATGTGCACACTGCAGGCTCATGTTGAGCTTTTCATCAATCCAGACCCCAAGGTCCTTTTCCTCAGGGCTGCTCTCCAGCCATTCACCACCCAGCCTGGATTTGTGCTTAGGATTGTGCCTAACCAGGTGCAGGACATTACACTTGGCCTTGTTGAATGTCATGAAGTTGGCCTGCACCCACCTCTCCAGCCTGTCCAGGTCCCTCTGGATGCCATCCCTGCCCTCTAGCAAGTCGACTGTGCCACACAGCTTGGTGTCATCTGCAAACTTGCTGAGGGTGCACTCCATTCCTCTGCCCATGTCACTGACAAAGATGTTAAACAGTCATTAAGTATTTTCCTGAGAATGCTTGTAAGCCTATTAAATTGAGCTTCTGGGATTGTCAGATTATTATGTTTTTCCCTCACAGAAGCTGTCAGCTGACATGTTTTTGGAATAACTTTAGATTCTTGGATTTTATTTGAAATATGTGAAATTGAAATAAAACTAAACTGAAACTTAATTACCATCTGATTAATGTAAGGAAGTGATGTGAAGAGTTCATGTGTATTTTCAATGCGCAATGAAGTCAAGTGATTTCTTCTGTTCATTAAATTATTCTAGAACTGTCCATGTACCCCACAGTACTATGACAAGATGAAATTATGATTTGTGGAATCAGAATTAACAGTAATATTTGCATATTCCAGTTTAAAGGTGGACAGTAGTATTTAAGTAATTTGGGACTATTAATGTTGTACATATATATGTGTGTGTGTGTGTGTGTGTGTGTGTGCAATATTAAAGTTCAGAGAGTTTTTTGATCCAGAAAAAGACAAATTTTTTTATTAGCTTATACACATGACTTTTTAAAGTTTTCAAATGTGTACTTCCTAGCAGTCTGTCAGACATTTAACCAAGGGTATTTGGGGTCAGTCAAACATGTATTGCCTGGTTATTTTCTATTTTAAAGTAAAGTTGTGATGTGCTCTGTGTGGGAAGCTGAAAGTCACAAAATACGAAGTTTTGATTTGTTAACCTTTATAGTAAATCTTGCCATGTGCCATAAAGATGAAAATTCATTTGAAGGTGGCAGGTACTCTGTACTTACTGCAGAGAATCAAGCAAATGGAACCATTGCTTACCTGGATGTGTAATGAGAGTTAAAGCTTCTCCTATCTCTGCGTTAAAAGTACTCATACTGACTTGTTGTTTAACTTTCACGTCTCTTCTTATAGCCACTTCCTTATAATTTTATGTTTGGAAAAGATGGAGTGTAAAGTTTTATCTTGTTTAGCTACTGTGAAACTGTGGAAGATCTCTCTTTTTTCTTGAAGAATATGATGATCTAAACTAGTGACCTGGTTAAAACATTGCATGCCACATGAATGTATTCAGATTTCTGTGAATATGTTCACCTGTAGTTGTTGTTTCAGACTTCTGTTGTGTTTCAACAGCATTTGTTCCCACAGAGATCTCTTACAATATTTAAGCATTTCTGAACTGTTTCTTTCCCTCAAATCACACACAAGAAAAGACAGTATATAAAATTCACATGAAAATGTTGCAGTGATGGCATAGGGTGATAATGGATAGACAGTTGTGAATTTGTCCAAGTAATTTCATATGTGTTTGAATGAATAAGCATAATATTTTATTTCCTTCCTGTCTGCAGAGTTCTGTATGAAGGAAAGGAACGCATCATTTCAGGCTGTGAAGTGATTCAAGCTACTCCTTATGGTCGCTGCGCTAACGTTAACAACAGTTCAGCTTCTTCTCAACGGATCTTTATCACGTATCGAAGAGCTCCTGCAATACGGCCTCAGAATTCATTGGCAGTGACAGATATCTGTGTTATTGTTACCAGCAAAGGAGAAACCCCTCCTCATACGTTCTGCAAAGTTGATAAGAATTTAAATTGTGGTATGGTAAGTATATAAAACATTGAGACTTTCTTTTTCCTTTTTTTTCTTTTTTTTTCCCTGCTTGGTGTTTTGTTTTTGTTTTGTTTTGTTTTTTCCCTTTCTCTCTTTTTATTCCTTTTTTTTCCCCCTTCCTTTTCTTTTTAAAACTGAAAAACAACCCTGAAGTAGTATTTCTCTGAACTCTTAGCATTGTCATAATTGTCTTTTATTGCTACATTCTTTTATTCAGTATACTATGTGTGAGACTTCAGTTCTCTAGATGTTGTTGCTCAGATTTCCTTTGGTGTTAGGAGTTACTTGGTCATACTGATTACTCACTGCTCCAGTCTGCATATTCATATCTAGGTGCTAGTAAAGCATGAATAAAAAAAAAAAATAATGAGTGTTAATGGTCATACTCTTTGTGAGTCACATGGCCTTTTTTCTTATTTAGTTAATAATGTCTGTGTTAATAAGATATTTAAAATTATAAATGTTGCTTGCAGTTTCATTACGTACTACATTTTTTGTTTTATTGGCTTTTATTTTGTTCTGAATTTAGTTTAATCAGGCTGAAATAAGTAATTATTTTTCAAATTGTACGATGTATTCAGACAAACTGAAAAAATATTAAAATAATATTTTTTTTCCAAATCAGTTTGCTTATTCTGCTTTGCATTTAGTTTAGTTAGGCTGAAATAAGTAATTTTATTTTTTTAATACTGCAAACTGCAAAACCACTACGTAAGTAATCAGTTTATGAAAGTACAATAAAAGCTTCAGGTGGTGATGTTTAGAATTTCCACTAAAGAGGCTCCCAGTAGAGTCTTCTTTTAAACAATTAAAAAAATGTGAAGCTGCAAGTTATCTGCTTCAGTTTTACCTGTTCTTTTGGAATAAGTCAAAGAGTAGTGTAGTGGTGTGATTAATTGATGCAAATTCTGTAACCTCTGAAAGATATAAGAAGGGTGAATTCTCAATTATATGTTTGCATGAACTCAACAGCTGACTAGTTATTTTATTCTGTACCACCTTTTATTTAAATGTCTGCTTTGTTTGTAAGTCAGCCTACATTCACATACCTTTACTCAAATTTCTCTGTTGTCACATGTACTGGTACTAAGATGAAACTTGTGTCTTCCAGTGGGGTTCCAGTGTGTACCTTTGTTACAAGAAATCTGTGCCAGTTTCTAACTCTTTAGCATATAAAGCTGGTAAGTAATTTTAGCAGATTGTTGAAAGATGCTACCAAAAGGATTTGAGTTCCTGGTTGAAATAAAATAATAATTTAAAAAGTTTTAACTGCTGCTTGTCAGAAGTCTGTTCCTAAAGTATGTCAGTTGAATTCAACTTTTGTAATGCCTTCCTTGCTCTCCTCACTTTTTCCTATGGGAAAAAACCACAACAACCACCAAACAAAAGCCTTAATAGGAACAGCATTGCTCTGTATTAATTTTGTTACAGGTTTGGGTTTAAGAACTTTAGTGAAGAGTTTAGCAAGATTTTATATCACAGAATCACAGAAACATTTATGTTGGAAAAGACTGTCAGGATCACCGAGTCCAACCAGTAACCCTAGTCTGTAAGGTTCACCCTTAACCATATCCCTAAGCACCACATCCAAACAACCCTTAAACACATCCAGGGTTAATGACTCAAGCACATCTCTGTGCTGCTTATTTCAGTCCCTGACCACTCTTTCTGTGAAAAATATTTTCCTATTTTCCAGTTGCAGTTTGAGGTCATTCCCTCTTGTTCTATCACTATTTACCTCTGAGGAGAGACCAGCACCAACCTCTCCCCAGCATCCTTTCAGGTAGCTGTGGACAGCAATGAGATCTCCCCTCAGCCTCCTCTTTTTCAAACTAAACAGCCCCAACTCCCTCAGTCACTCCTCATAAGATGTATTCTCCAGGCCCTTCACCAGTTTCATTGCCCTCCTCTACACTCACTCCAGCACCTCCACATCGCTTTGTAATGAGGTGCCAAAGAAATGTAACAGAAGACTTCATATTTCTTGTGTTAGTCATGATGGAGAAGGAGTAAATAAAATTTTCATTCAACCTTACTGATTTTTCTTTTGTGTTTTGCAACTAATGCAAGGTCTTTTGTTTAATTTGAAAGTCAAGTGTGTTTCTTCCCTTCACTTTCACAGTTATTGACTTGTTTCTTATTTGAGGAGAATTTTGGGGTTTTAATGTACTGCCATAGATTATTTTTTTCTCTAAGAAGTCCAAGAAGAGTTTCAGAAGAGCTTCTACCAAGCATTAAGTGCACCAAATTATTTTGAAAGTTGTAGACTACAAAGTAGAAGTGGAAAACTTAAACAATGACCTTTTTTGTGCCGTTAAATAAGCAGGATGAAAAGCAATAGTAAAACAGTGCTTGTGTGCCTCTTTTTCTGTCAGTGCTACATTTCTGAAAACTGAATAAATCATGTGTTTAAATTGAACATATTGAGCATTAGCAGAAAATGGTTGGTGGTCAGATAGTTCATCATTCTGTTTTCAGTGGAGGTGTTGCTTCTGTTTTTGCAGTGGATAAACTTTCTTCATAGTAATGTTGTCTTTATTAAAGCTGCTCCAATGTCATATTTAAATAGCATGTGTAGTTGCCAACTAGTTAAAATTTTTAAAAAATGTTTCAGCATTCATACATAATTATGAAATATTTATTACTTGGATGGTTTACCGTTACTGTCAAATGAAAGACTTTCCTCTTCTGCGTATGTAATCTGCAGTTACAAAGTCCTGATAACCAGCAGACTGTGGAAAATAGAGTGCTTACATTGTTTAGGCTTGCAGGGCAAAAGTGCTTACTTTTCCTTCTTCCATTCTGAAGGCTTGATTTTCAGATATCCTCAAGAGAACTATGAGTCATTCCCACTGTCAGAATCTGTACCTCTCTTCTGCCTTCCTATGGGAGCTACTATTGAGTGCTGGGACTCTCAAACCAAATATCCACTACCTGTGTTCTCAACATTTGTACTGACCTGTTCTTCTGCAGAAAAGGTATGGCTAGACACTGTGACTAGTATTTGCTTTTAGTTCAGGTGGCTGCTATGAATGTAAATAGGCACTGTTTCTTCTGCATTTAAGAAATACAGCAAAACAAATTGTTAAAGATTTTGCTTGTAGAATTGTGTTCCTTAAAAATTCACATAAGACAGAAGTAAACCACACTAAGAATTACCGAAAGAATATGTGTTGTTTACTTCCATGTAAGCTGAACCATACACTTAAAAAAGCAAACCTCACAGCTCATAGAAGCTGGGAAGTTTCCAGAAGTTTCTGGGAATGGAAATGTAGCCTGCATGTTAAAGAGGCGTTCGCTTACTACATGTGCTAGCTATGTTTAAATTGTTACAGTTTCCCTAAGGCTACCTTAAAACTGTTAATTTGTGTCAGTCTGTGCGAGGAGGAAAACAGTTCCCAGAAAATGGCAAGGGAGCAAGAGGAAAAGTGTACGCTGAGATGGAGGATGTGAAAGGCTCTGAAGAACTAATGAGCTCCTGAAACCAGTGATTCTGTCGGATTCACATTAAGTGATAGATTCAGAATACCAGCCATTTGCTGAATCTGTTTAAGGCTGCCAGCACACAGACAGGCATCAAAAATGTGTTGCATGACTCAACCTGCATGTGAGAAGACAGAGTCTGTACTCAGAGACTGTAGGATTATAGGTACACCTGGTGAATCAATGAAGACTTTTTGGGGGGTTGGTCTCCCAGCTGTTGCTTCAGCTTGCCAACTCTCTGGGTGTGAGCAAACTTCATGAAGGAATAAGGGACTGTAATGCATGATTATCTCTCCCTGACTGATGAATAGAAGTTTGGCTCTGTTATTGGTAACAAGTCAGCTTCCACACTGCCTCAGTCCCCTGTCAGGGGAATTTGTGCACTTCTTCATTTACAAAGAACAAAAAAAGTTTTTCTCCAGTATGTCAATACTATTTTTGCAAGGAGAAATTCAACAGCTGCCAGTATTTTTTTTTTTAAGAGATGCGATGTCCATCTTTTCCTGTTCTCCTTTTGCTAAGCTTGCCAGAATAATTCAGTTAATTATGAAACAAATAGGGAGGGAACATAAGAAGATGTTGGTAGCTGTTTAGCTTGATAGAATGAGTGAATTTGAAGCTAAAATAATTTTATTGTTTAATATAGCAGTATGACCATAATGATTGTTGGAAAGGATTTTATCACAGCATGCTGTTTGTTTCTTCCCTTTTAATTCACTGAGTATAAATACTCTGTTGAGGAAATTACAATGAAAAAGAGGAAGAGATGTGCAAGAGTCTAAACCGTTTCATTTATAAGAATGCTGTGTGTATGCTAAACAAATTTCCCGGCTCTGAGCAGAACCACTGTAGTCTGTCTGCAAATACCAAAGACTTAAGAATGCTTCAGAAGTTCTAATCCAGTCACCTGTTAAATACTGCATCTGCTCAGCTGATTTTCTTCATCTTTTAGGTTTATGGTGCTGCTATTCAGTTTTACGAGCCTTATCCCCGGGAGCTGTTAACAGAAAAACAACAACTGCAGCTGGGTCTCCTGACAGCTGTGGAGCGGAAAGTGGTTACTTCCAAATCTATCAATTCCAACAAATGCATCTGCCTTCTTTCACACTGGCCTTTCTTCGAAGCATTTAGAAAATTTCTTATGTTCATCTACAAACTCTCTGTCTCTGGACCTCATCCTCTCCCCATTGAAAAGTATGTAAAACATTTTTCAGGTTAATGTGGGAAGGGAGTTACATCAGCTCTAGAAGTCATGTGATACATATCACACTTAGTTGGTATATTTGCTCTACCCTCGTGTTTGCATTGCATAGCTTACATTGTACTCATTGTAGCAGCAATCACAGCAACGTTTGATAGCGTCATAGCTTCTGTTTACTGGTAGCAGCTCTTGCAGTGACAGGAAAGTCAGCTGAGTTTTACTGTGGCTTTTCTGTTGGAGTACATCAAGCCTGTGTATGTTCCTCTTAACTGGACCCAAACACTGAAAATAAGTGAGCTGTAAGATACATGCTAATGTCTACAGTCCTGCGTTTTAATAAAAACAGGCTCAGGGACTCTGCATTAGCAATGAATATGTGTCTGCTTCAAGTCACTGCAACTAATACAGGCTGTGCATGCGTGTGTGTGTTTAAATTCTGTAAAGGATGGCTTTCATAGTCCTAAAAGTTTGCTGAACTATGTTACCTTCAAAACTGTATTGGCAGTGAAGTATATATCGTTCCTCTTAGCTAAGTCTCATTAGAAACGTAGAATGGGCTTAGTCTGCCTGGAATTTTAAATGCCTTGTGTAAATGCCATTGTGTTCCTGCTTTTCACTTATATATCTGAAGTTGCCGGTATTAATTTTTCACACATGGAGTGTGAATGAATGGAGCTTTGTTTCAATTCACATATATAGTCTGTTAAAACTTACCAAAACAGAAAATAGATTTCAACAGCCTTTCTAAAATTTGGTACCAAAGCAATTCCAAAATGTAATTAACATTGTCTTCAGTCCTTGATTAGTCCTTCGTGTTGGTTTTATAACATCTTGTATTCTTTTCAGGCACATATCCCATTTTATGCACAATATACCTTTCCCTTCACCACAAAGGCCAAGAATCCTTGTGCAGGTAAACAAACCATTTGCTTCCATTTTCAGTTACAATAAGGCAAACCCTCATTCTTGCTTTTGAAAGTCTAGTTTCTTCCTTTAGGCTTTTTACTTGTCTTTCAGTATCTATCTGCTGGAAGAGAGTGGGGAAGAGGTGAATAGGTTGGCCTTCTTTTCTATTGTTACAAACCTTGGGTAGCTTAGCAAAATAGACTATTTCTTTCATACTTCAGGTGGTGCAAATGGCAGCATCATCTTGCTTGCACTTTCAACATTTCTGTCCGGTATGACTCTTCCACTTAACAGGCACGATTTGCATTACAGTTGGAGGGATTGAGTGGGGACAATTGTTTTCTGTCATTCTCTCACTTGTCCACCCACTGCTGTGACCCAGAGGTCAATTGCCCATGGTACTGTCTCATTTTCTTCTCTCTTTAATCACCTAGTAACAGTTATGTTCCACACCGAGTCACAATTTCCCAAAACTTACCAGAATCGTTTTGATTACTAATGCAAGCTCTGCTGGCCTAGTAAACACAATTCTCAAACAGTGCCTTTGATCTGCATTTTTTGCATAAGATTGTCACTCTGTCAGCCAGGCAGTTTATTAGACTATGCATATACGTTTCTATGAGAATATTATACTGTTGTAACTTCGGAGTTGTCCATATCAATCACATAATACTTTGTGTTTCAGCTTTCTGCCCATGATGCATTAATACTGTCTCAGCCAGTTTCTACACCATTGCCATTAAGGTATCATTATTAATACTTTAATTGTATGCTGCTCAAAAAATTCAGAGGAAAAGCAGCAGAGACTTTTAATTATCTTTTTTTTTTTAAAATAATCCTGTAACATTTATATTCTCTTCCTCCTTCTCACCCATTCTTTAGTGGAGCAAACTTTAGCACTCTGCTCATGAAACTAGGACCAGAAAACTGTGCCACTCTATTGCTCTTTGTATTGCTAGAAGGCAAGATCCTCCTCCATTCTCTTAGACCAGCTGTGCTGACAGGAGTTGCTGAAGCTGTAGTGGCTGTAAGTACAAAGTGTTCTGTATGGCAGTGAGAGAAATAAATATGAACTCCACAGTTGTTAGAATGCTTTTAGAACTAAAACGATTGATGCACTAGATGGTCATTTATTTCCAGCAGTAAGATTTGGTTAAAGTATCTTAGCATGTCTTACAGCTCTTAGAATTGTCAACATTTTTGCATAGATGATGTGCTGTAAATAAGTGTTGAAACTTAGAAGCCTCTTCTAGCAGCATTTTATGGCTTTTACCAACTTCACTTCAAATTGCTGCCTGTAACTGCTTGGAGTTTATTGTGCAGTATCTGTTCTCATGTTTTAATGCATTGATTTAATTTTTCCTTCAGATGATATTTCCATTTCAGTGGCAATGTCCATATATCCCCCTTTGTCCTTTGTCTCTGGCCACCGTACTCAGTGCACCTGTTCCATTTATTGTTGGAGTTGATTCACGATACTTTGATCTGTATGATCCACCACAGGATATTGTGTGTATTGACTTAGACACAAACATGGTGTACATGTAAGTTCTGTGGAGTTTTTTACATTTATCTGTAGATAGAAAGATTGCTGATGGTTTGTTTCTGACTGTCATCTGTTCTTCCTGTAATTTCTAATCCTTTATAGTGAATTTAAACTTGTAAATCAAAAGTCAACACTTTGTGCTCATACAAAATGTGATCAGACATTGCTATAAATTTAGTAAACAATGGTAATGTGTTCTGGTTTGTGTTTCCGCTTCTAGTGGAACAAAAGGAGAATGGAACAAAAACTAGAGATGAGGAAGAGTTGTGCTAGGCTTTTTCAGTTTTGCTTTGTTGTTTGGGGGGCTTGTCTGCCTCACCATGTCTCACATTTTCAACCAGACCTATCAGTTTTTAAATTGGTCTGCTGGTGGTGAATGACTACTGGTATAAACATGAGTACTTCAGGACCCTTTATGACAGCATTTTGACACTTGGAGAACTTTATGTTAATGAAGGCTTTTTTCTCAGTTTACATGGACTGAATTTTTTATGAGGTTGATCAGGCAAAATTTCTTGTTACATTCAATCTAAAATATTTTAACGTGATCAAGTTTTTAAAGCTTTTCTTTAACTGAAGGTGTTGTGTGAATAGTTTGTTCATGCCTTCTTGAGGAGAGATTAATTCAGAGTAACTGTTCTGGTTTTCTCTATCTAAATGAGAGTAGAAATAATGGAATTGAAAATTCAGTTGTTCCAGGTGTTTTAGTAACTATGATTTAGCTTTCCATTTAAAACTAATTAGATCATAAATAGAGACATTTAAGGTAATTCAAGATGAGGGTGAACATCAGGAAATAAAATGCAGATCTTTGTAAAATTACAGTTTTTTCTTCATCTCACATTTTTTCCTAACATAAGTTAGAATTACCTCTTTGATCTGTGGATCAGGTGGATGCTTTTTTTTATTCCAATTTTGTCAAAAAAAAAAAGAAAAAAAATATCCTTCCTCTACTGAAGCAAGCATTCCCTTTAAATTACTAGGTATTTTTTGCTTCCTTTTTAAATTTTTTTTTTTTATTAGTAGCACCAAAGGAAATACTAAACACGGGTGCAAACTGTGTTGGCTTTTTATGTGTTCTTTCCTCCTTCCCCTAGTTCTCTATTAAAAACACTGCAAAAAAGCATTGTCATCACTGCATATCAAAGCATTATGCCACCAAAAGAACAATTGCAATAGGTGTCATGAAAGAGGAATGTATTGAAAAAACTCAAGGAAAATAATTTTCTTATATGAAGATATCTGCAGTGAAAAATAACCGACTGTGTGGGGTTTGGTTTTTTTTGAATAAGTAGAATGGAAGTTGAAGACAGAGAAACAAAGATTCAAATGTGGTTTAACAAGGAGATAAGGATATCAAGATTTTGTTCAGATGAATGCTGGAAAGAGCAATTACCAACCTTACATGGATTGGGTACTCAACTAAAAATCTGTCAGTGGTCGAATTCTCATGAGGCACTCAATTAGGAAGATTTTTGCATGTTCTCTTTTACTGTCTTTTATTTCTCATTCAATAGTATACTGAATTTTTTTTTTCTGCCAATTTTACATGTGTCTCATCAGTACCACTTACTTGACAGAGGAATTTGATATCTGTAACATTTGACTTAGGTAAATGTGAGATATCAGTACCTGCATTTTGAAACCTGGAAATGAGGATATTTTCCTGTTTTGGAGATCTGTAGGTAAAATCAAATCTCCATAAACCACTTTGTGTTGACAATCACTCAGCATTCTAAAATACTACATTATTAGTAAGTAAAGGTTGATGTTACATTTTATTTCATAGAATCATAGAATCATAGAATGGTAAGGTTGGAAGGGACCTCAAGGATCATCCAGTTCCAACTCCCTGCCATAGGCAGG
>VWZE01012362.1:947-23691 GCA_013396675.1 Eubucco bourcierii | reverse complement strand
TATATATATATATATAAATCTATAATAACATAATTAATGCTTAAAGGGACATTTTATCCCCAAATCAAGCTATGTTCTTAAGGTACAAACTTGTTTTCAGGTTGATGTAGATTCTGTTGAAGAAGCACGATTGATTGAACTTGATGAGTCACAAAAAAGTGAACACACAGTGTTTGTGATGCCACCAGAACCACCTGCTGATGATGCTCAGGACCGAGTGCCAAAATACAGGTACAAGTTAAAACTACAATCCGTATGACATTAAGCATAGCGGGTAGTCTGTCTTGTTGTCAGACTTGCCTTAATAAAATGATCCCAAAAATCTTTTAAAAAAGGTAGAAACTTCCTGAATTCTAGTAAGTTTCTGAAACTGTAGGAATCACTGTTGTGTGTGTGTGTTTATGTGTGAAGATGTGTGGATTTTTGTTTTCATTTTTCAGTAGCTTCTTGACAACTTTATAGTAATACTTTTGTATGTATATTCAATGTGTTTTGTTCCTGTTTGAACCATTTATGTATATTTTGTAGCAACTGCAGTGCCCTTTGTTTTGTAGTGGGGATAACAGAGCTTGCGTAATGGATCTGCTCAGTACTGATATGCAGCTGATGAACCAAAAGAGCAAGACTCCCACTATGCCTTTCATTTGGTGTTTTTCAGCCCTGGTTAGAAAGTGTGGAGTTTCAGATACTCTGGATGTGTTTTGTTTTTTTCTTCCTGGCTCTCTTGGAGGTCACAAAGGTTCAGTTTCCAATTGTTGTCCTTGTTAATCATCTTATGTGCTGCCCTGACCTTCATGATATGGATGGCAGTCTGATTGTTGATTCCCTTGTCTGTGGAGATGTAAAGTCCAAGGAACATGATGTCCTTGTGCAGAAGACTGAAAGGATCTTGTTATTTTATTTCTTTCTTTTTTTTAATCCCCAGGTTCATTGTTCTTTTGGTTGTCAGTTCTGTTGCATGCAAGTTGTCTTTGTATGGCTTTCCTGCTATGGATAGATATGGGAAAAGCTTTTATTTTCTTTTCTCTTTGTTTTTTTAACTTTTTTTAATCGTAGCTATAAAAACTTCCCACGTCTAGACTTGAAGCTCTTTGACAGGCCAGAGGAGCTCAAACTCTCCTTCAGCAGACATCCAGCTGGAAGCAGTATTTCAAGTAGTCCAGCACTCATGGCAAAGAGGACAAAACAGGTTAGATGAGTCTTAGTGTAATCATTGTGTGAACGTTGGAAGTTGTTGGGTAAAATTTATACTGCAATTCAGTGTTGTTGGAGGTTATGTCTTTGTGACAATTCAGAATCAACACTTGCGAAAGAAGAAATAGAAGGCAACATATAAACAAACTTGCATCTGATACTGCAGTTTATTGTCAGGTCCATTTTAAATTGCTTTAGATTGTAAGAGAAAATGAAATGAAAATTAATGCTCGAATGGGGAAGAATAAAATGAGGATTAATTCTGTTGCTAGGTTTTGGTTGCAGGAAGCATGCAATAAAACAGTAGTAAGAAGGGAAATTCAGCTGAATGTTTGTTCAGTGTTATTAAATGTCTGCTTTTAAGAAACCAGTATCAGAGTAAGTAATGGCTGCTAGATTCTGGAGCTTACATCTTTTATCTGTTAATTTTTTTTTCTTTTGTTTTCCCCTTACAGGAGATAAAAACGGCCCATAAATTAGCCAAGAAGTATTATGTGAGCCCCCCACAGTGGGCTAAGTGTCTCTTCAGTCATAGTTACAGCCTGTGGTTTATTTGTCTACCTGCCTACATCAGAGTTGCACATCCCAAGGTCAAAGCACTGCAGCAGGCATACAATGTTCTAATTAAAATGAGGAAAACTGATGTGGAACCACTAGATGAGGCAAGTGCAACTAAAGACCTTGTTGCCATAAACATGGAGTAGAAGGCAAGGTTGCATAAAGGGTGCTTTTCTGCTACCCTGCTTACAGTTTGATCTATTTTAAAGTCACCATGAAATGATCTCAAAGAAATGTGCTTAACTAGGACACAAGAAATTAATTTTCTATTTCATGACCACTGTAATTGTCAGCTGGGTCCAGTACTCCACCTTAGTGTTACTAGTCTTTTCCTGGACTACTTCAAGAAGGAAGTTCTTGAATATCTGTATTTTTCAAATGTGCTTTGCATTAATGCTTTGTAGCCTCACTGACTTGAAGGGGTAATGAGTTTGTGTGCAGCATGCCATTCTTTCAGTAATATCCAGAGGTACACAACAGCAAGTTACCCTGGGTTTCACATGAGTGTTCCCTTCCCTCCCTTATTTCACAAACAAAATCCCAGTGGAAAAAAAACCAAAAAAAACCTAGAGTATTCTCAACAATGTCATCACAGATGTTAATTTCAACTCATAGAATTCCCTGTTTAATGTTTGCTCCCTCTTCTGGCCTTTGAGAGTTGTGTACTGGGTAGCCACTTAAACATGGCTCTGCATTTTACATCCGTAAAAGTTAGAAATCAGGAAAAAGAATCACAGAAGGTTAGGGGCTAGAGGGGAACTTGAAAAATCGTCTGGCCCAACCCACTTGGCAGAGCAGGATCACCTATACCAGACCACACAGGAATGCATCTAGGCAAGTCTTGAGTATCTTCAGAGAGGAAGGTTCCACAGTCCCCTTGGGCAGCCTGTTCCAATGTTCTGTCACCCTCACAGTGAAAAAATTCTTCCTTGTTTCCATGGAACTTCCTATGCCTCAACTTCCACCCCTTGCCCCTTCTCCTGTTATTGGGCATCACCACGAAGAGCCTGGCTCCATCCTCTTGGCACTCACCTTTACATATTTATAAACATTAATGAGGTCAGCCCTTAAGCTCTTCCCCTCCAAGCTAAAGAGCTCCATTTCCCTCAGTCTCTCCTCATAAAGAAGATGTTTCATTCATTCCCTTAATCAGCCTGAATCTAAGCTATTTCAAAGCCCTAGTCATCAGTACATTTCTGCATTTCTGTATCTTGTCAGGTCTGCTACAGAGTTGTTATGCAGCTCTGTGGCCTGTGGGGTCAACCTGTTCAGGCTGTGAGAGTCCTCTTTGAAATGAAAAATGCCGGAATACAGCCAAATGCCATCACCTATGGTTATTACAATAAGGTAAGAGAAGTCTAGATGAAGAATTCTGGACCATTGCCTCTCTTGCTTTTGTCATTCTCCTTATCCTGTAGCATGTTTTAAAGATTGTTTTTTTACAGTTCTTCACTTCGATTTGCCAGTTATGTTGGGCAAGCAAAAATTTTGGATGTGCTTATTGTTTACAGGACGTAAACTGCATGGGTTTGTGCTGTTGTATTTGCATTCCTGTGCTGTTTGACAGCACAAAAAATTTATATATTTAAGTGTTTCCATTTCCAATTTTTAGAACTTGTCAAACCCAACTGTTTCTGAGTTTATTCCTTAAGCCAGTAAGATCCAGGATGGATAATGACTGAAATTAGCTAGTTGAAGTATCCTCCCCCTCTTTTCTTTGCTTCCAAATTCCTGTAATATGCTGATGAAAGTTATTAGTACACTATGCAAACTAATAGCAAAGGAGATGCCACTATGGTCTTTCGTAGCTACCAAAGTGTATATATCGCAAACCCCACCTTACTTAAAGAAATCTTGATCTTCTGTTTGTTATTACTCTGCTGTTGTGTCCAGAGCTGTGAGATAAAAGAGAGCAGCTTGTAAAAACTCAAGTATTTGTCCTCCTTCATGTGGTTGACAGGAACTACCTTTTTTGAACTTGGAAAGAAAAACTTCTCACTGTACTGTGTATCTAAGCATAACTTTTGTTATTGCAATGTCTTTTCTGTAGGCAGTTTTAGAGTCTCCTTGGCCTAGCAGTAATCGCAGTGGCATATTCCTGTGGACAAAGGTACGAAATGTAGTTCGTGGCACGGCACAGTTTAGACAGTGCTTAAAGAAGGCAGCGCAGAGCCCGCAAGTACCTGTGATACCAGGTAATAAGTTAATCGAGATGGATTTATTTCTGCTGAACAAGAGCATGACATGCTTTCTAATGGACTGCAGCTAACATTGTGGCTTTTACAAGTGGAAAATCCTTCAAGTGTATAAAAATTGATAATTGCCAACTTGATGCTAGAAGCAGCCTTAGAACGTCTTTCATGTACTGGAGAATTGTCTGAATTCTATGGATAGAATTTCATGTTCTTACTTTATATGTGTGAGTGGAAGTGTTTACTGTTACCTGATAAGGTTAGACTTGTTTAAAAACCAAAAATTTAAAATCCTCTCTTACTAACCTACTCTTGTTCATGTCTTTAGCTCTGCGGAGTACCACGGGTGGAAGTGATGGGGACATGGTGAGCCATGGTAGCGTGGATAGTTCTAATGATGCTAAGAGTGGAGAGCACACTCTCTTCGTCAGTGACTTAGTCAGGCTTGATTCCATTGATAATCACTCTAGCACAGGTACTAGATTATGCTGGGTTTCACTACCAACCCCAAAGGCTGCGTTTTCTAGTCTCCTGTTGGTTTTCCCTCCATAAGTACAGCCTTTGCCTCTTGAGGCTGTAGAGAACAAAGTGTGGAGTGAAAACCTGTAATGAAAATTAAATGCGCTCTTGTCAAATACTGCTTCTTTACCAGATCATGCTTTTTTTGTTTGGAGTGAACCATAACAGAAGTACTGTTATGGTAAAATAAATGCCTTGCTGTGGTCTTGGGAACCTTTCTTTTTGTACTACTCTTCAGGAAAGGTATGAACACTCTGACATGAGTCTGTTAAATTTTTGCATAAGGTCATTTCATTCATAGAAATTACAGTCTTATGTGTGTAAAACCTCTACGTGTGTCAAACCTTTATTAAAGGAGCACAAGTTGCTGATGAGGTGATAAGAAGCTAGCACTTTAAAATATTGCTCCTTAATGATAATCCAGAGATGTCTTAATTAACATTCCTGGAATTAGTGTTATCTTTGGCTATAGTAATCTATGCCTTTAAAGGCTGTGTGCAAGCTTCCTGATAGTAATTGCCTAACTTGAAAATAAATACAACAACTGTCACACATTCTTTGTGGAAAACACCCTGGAAATGGAAAGACAGGTGATAAGATGGAAAAAAAACTCTCCCTGAAATGTGGTGTGCACTTTACCAGACAAACTGGGTTGCACAGAAAGTTAATCACTTGAGATGGTAGGACAAAATTCATGTTTCTTCATAGTGCTGATTACATCCCACCTGTGCAGAGTCTCAACTAAACTTCCTTTTTGTGTCTACTTCAAAACTTAATGTACCAATGGGTCTTGCACATTCTTCATGTTTTTAATATCTTGAGCCCTTCTGTAAAGAAAACTGTGAGTCTGATTCCTGTGCTTCATCTGATATGCCTGCCTAGATTACTGAACTTCCCTTCTCTCTGCTCTTTGTTGCTCTGCTTTTTGCTCTTTGCTGTCTCTTGAGTGCCGCATTTGTCCTTGGCTATCACGGTGTGGGGTGCAGACTTATGTGGTGTGAAGCCTTGGATGCACGTGTGCATTATTTCTACCCTTGAATATTACTTCTGCAGGTAATTCACCCATTTATTGGTAGGGTGTTTTCAGTTGTGCACAGCAGGGCTAGTAACGTTATTGAAATGGTGTTAGAGGAAAATAAGGATCAAAGACTACCAGAACTTCATTAAAGGTTTTTAACGTGGTAGCAAAATGTAGTAACTGATGGCTGCGCAAACTTCTAAATTTAATTATTTTTTTGCATGTTAGCTATTTGTTTGTAAGAGAAACAGCAATAATATGTATTGTAGATAAATTTATGTCTGTCACTCAGGTTCTGTGGAGCTTCCTAATGCCTTTAATGCTTGGTAACTTACACTTCGATCTTTTTTATTACTGTCATGTATTCTAATAGGTATATAAATAAGGCATATAAATAATCCTGTTTAACATATTACTGTGGGATATGTCCCCTGTGGTATTTTTGTATTTTAACACGTGCAGCAGCACTTTAGGTAAAAATAATGGAGTGTCTTTCTCATTTCTTTCCTGTGACAGGCTTTTTTAAGAATGAAGTGCAGCTGTCAAGTTAAACTGGTATTATGGAGGAACAGACACTTATAAAAAAATCTAGATTTTTTTTTTTCTTTTTTCCTGTTATATTTTATACTTTACACTACAGCATAGAGATGCAACATGGTGGTGCAGTTCCTTTCAGAAATTGTTAGAAGCTTGCTCAGTTGCTGTTGTGTGCTTATCCAAATTTCTTTTGCTGACGAATTTGAGAATTTAGCTTGCTTAGCAGTGAAATATTTCATGCTAATGAGAAAGGAAAAGAATGAAAGGAGATAAAATTGTGTTAAAAGTATTCATTCTCTACAGTGTTCTCTGGGGAATAGCTTGTATTTAATATCATATTTAGAGGCGTAATTTTGGCCTGTGGTGATAGGACAAGGGGCCATGGCTTCAAACTAGAGATGAGCAGATTTAGACTGGATGTTAGAAAACAGATTCCTTACTATGAGGGTTGTGGAACACTGGAGCAAGTTGTCCAGGGAGGTGGTTGGGGCCCCATCCCTGGAGATACTCAGAATGAGGCTCAGCAGGCCTCTGGGCAGCCTGATCTACTTGAAGATGCCCCTGCTTACTGCAGAAGGGATTAGACTAGGTGACTTTCAGAGGTCCTTTCCAACCCAGACCATTCTATGATTCTGTGTTTATATAACCTAATTAACTCTGCTGTCAGCACCACCAAGCAGATTTGTGCACAGATTTGGCATTTTGATGATGTTACTATGAGTTTTTGTGGCACAATGAAGTATGAAACAAATTCATTTCAGATCTTTTATTATTCTTATTGAAAAACAAATACAGGAAGGAAAAACAGATCTGAGGAATGTGTTTATATTTCTTCAAACAGGTGGTCAGTCAGACCAGGGCTGTGGATTGAAGGATGAATTTTTGAGAGACTATGGGGATAATCTTCATACAACTGAAACACAAGTAGAAAAAGTTATTTCTACTAAAGATGAAGACTTAATAGGAGGTTAAGTATTCATACTTACATCAATAAATGCTTTGTATTATCTGCCTCATCCATTAGACTACCACAGATAATGTATTTAATTCTTATGTTGCCAAGGTTAAAATATGACTGTATGAAATGTGGTGGATTACTTCTGTGCCCCAGATAAGAGTAGTGGAATACATACAAATATAATACATATAAGCTACAAGAACTAGCCTTTTATTAGACTAATTCAGTTTAGAAAGACAAATTGGACAAGATTTAGGGCATACGATATTTTGGATTCTGTTCCTGTCATTTGTGTACTTGAAAATTTGACCATTTTTAAGCTCTACCAACTGACCTAAAAAAGACACTAATTTTTCCTACTCTTGCCAGCTGCAGGAAAAAAAGGATTCTTTCCTGTCTTCTGTCCAGACTTTTTGCTTAGTTTTTTCTGTATTTCATCTTTCTCATCACTCAATCTGTTTCGTATCTGAATTACTGGATCCTTAACGTGAATTTGAGCTTCTAAAACTGTCATTATGCAAATAACTCTGTGTGAAAATATTACAACTGCTGTTTCTGCTATGCTTTGATTTGTTGAAAAAATACCAAGAAAAGAAATTGTCATATGCTCTAGCCTTGTGAAGAGCTAAGTGCTGTCTACCTAATATTCTCTACTATCATTTATCTTGAGTATCATTCCCAAGAAATGATCAGTACCAAAATGAGACCGGTTCTTTAGGTCATAATTATGCAGAGGAGCAGTGTTTGAGTTCATGTTTTCCATAACAGTGCAAATAAAATTATTTTGTTAAATCAGCTAAAGTTGTTGCTCCCTTTCTTGCAGAGCTTTATGCTGAGAAATCTGTTGAAAAGCAACAGCTGAGTATAGAAACTCTCAGCCCAACAGACCTGCCTCCTTGGGGTAACAGTATTGTGAAAGTACCATCTGGAATTTTTGATACCAGTGGAAGGAAGAGCAGCGGTGGTGAGTCACTGGGTGAAAAAGAGCTTGCTAAGGTCCTCATCTTGTGGTGGTACAGTGTTATACAATGTTTTTTATACTGTGAAAAGAAACAAAACTATTCAAGGTGCAGATATCTTACCCAACATTTGCTTTCCACCATTATCCTTTCGGCTCATTTGTTTTTTCTGCCTTTGTGCGTGTCTTTGACTAAAGGCAATGTAGTCCAGCTTCAACATAGCTTGAGGGCAAAGAAGCTGATCAAACTTTCTGACAAGTGTGAGAGCTGTGACTAGTCAAGAAACAGCAACAAGGTGAGACTCATAATAACTTCCAACAGAGGATATGGTATATTGAGTCCTCTGTTGGAATCCTAATGTAGTAGAATTTCCATTCTTAAGGAGGTCTTTTCCCACCTAGCACACTTTTCTACACAATAAATATTCCCAATTCCTTTGAGGAAATGAGAGTATTTGTAAGATTAGTTTATATCTTCCACATGCTAAATTTAATTAACTTTTTCTGAATATAGGTGTTTTGTAAAGTAATGTGTCTGTGTTGTGCAGACAGACCTAGTAGGTTTTTTTTCAGAACCAGCATGAACTATGGCATTTGATGTATAGATCTGTGAATATAGTACTGCAAAAAAATAAAAATAAGAGCAGTCTTATAGTTGTACTTTCCTTTAATTCATGGATGTGATGCTGATTGGTGCTAGGTGTTGACACAGGAAGAGAGGTAGAAGGTCTAAAAGGCTTTGACTTCAGGGAGGCAGAGCACACAACTTTTGATATGCAAGATACCATTGTGGCCAGTAGAGTAACCTGTTAGTACTAGTATAACATGTTAATGGAGAACATGATATTGTGGTGCTCCACATCTTCTCACTGGTGACAGAATAAAGAGATTTCTCATGATCTCAGGAAATAAGCTTTTTTGGTGGCTATGGATACCATATTAATGCCTTTTCTCTTTTAGAAACTGGTTCTAGCCCACTGTTCGTAACTCAGGATTCAGTTGAAGATGTAGTCTTTGGTGATGTTTCTCCTAAGAAGACAAGTGAAAAAGGACAGAAGAGGCAGAAACTGTTTTCAGAGAGAAGCTGCAGCTTCAGCAGTGAAAGCAGAGCAGGCATGCTGTTGAAAAAAGGCAGTTTGGACTTGCATTCTAAAGAAATAGCAATAATGATGGGAGCAGATGCCAAGATCTTAACAGCAGCTTTATGTGGGACCAAAACTCCGCCCTGTCATATGAATAAATCCCACAGCTTTGAAAACATTGTTGACCAGCAGGTTTCTGGCACAAGTGACACTTGGAGTTGTGTGGCTGAGAGCGATTGCGAATTGGAGCGTAGGTCTTCACCTGTGCTGGAAGAACCTGGGGAAGGGCAGGAGCATCGTGAGAATGGAAGAGATGAAAACGTGACAGCAGTGGAAGGTGTGAGTCTTGAACAGTCGTCTGAGTCCAAAAACCAGAAACCAGAATCCAAAGATTCAACTGCTAAAAGGAACAGCTTTTTTGGAGTGGCTAAGCCTATTGAAAGAGAAGATGTTGAAGTAGGCTTGGACCCTTTGTCTTTGCTGGCTACTGACAGCACACAACCAAGGCATTCAGAAGCTGAGGAAAAGCTGATGTCACCAGTTGCAGCACGTAATTTGGCAGATGAAATAGAGAGCTATATGAATCTGAAGAACCCATTGGGTAGTAAGTTTCCCAGCATGGAACTTCACAAGCCAGAGGGGGAAGCAGAAGCCTCTGGTACACTTGGTCACTCCCAAGAAAGGAGGTCCAGCCTACCTTTAGATCCTGTCCTGCCATCTCCCAAGTCTTGTGAAAATCGGAGAAGCCCTACTGTCTCCAGATCCAAAACATTCACTGGACGACCCAAGCAGCAAATCCATCCACGAGTTCAAAAGGAACGGTCTTCATCTTTGACAGGACTGGGCCGTTCTTCTCCACATGGCTCCTTAGGATCTGTTGTAACAACTTTATCCAATTTGAAATTAGACAATATACTGTCTGGACCAAAAATGGATGTTCTGAAATCGGGCATGAAGCAGGCTGCCAATGTGGCCAGTAAGATGTGGGGAGTAGTAACTTCAGCGTATAATTACTCAGATGATGAGGCAAGTGGCTTTCAGTATGAAAAATTTTGAGGTGCAAAGTTAGAAGGGTTATTCTGTGCCCAGAAGATTGGTTCGTAGTATGGTGGGTTTTATTAAGTATTGATTTTTGTTAGCTAATAAAAGTTGTATTGTTTTATGGTGGGGTTTCCCTTTGTCGTAAAAAAAACACTTCTCAGACAAAAACAATTTAAACAGGCTTGATGCAGTGAACTTTGACTTTCTGCTCTCAGTGTTTCCTCCATTCATTTATCTATCTGTATTTAAACAAACTGGACCACAAAACCCTAGTGAGATTGAAATTAAGTCTTTTTAAATGATACGATGTTTCCTGTCATGTTCCTAAAGATTTTAGAACCTTTTCAAATTAAGAAAAGGTTCTGAAAACAAATAACAACCCTAATAAATCAAGATGCTGAGGATTGAAGTTGAAACTATTGAAGAACATCCTAAGATCTAGTAAATTCACTGATCAGGAATGTGTAGACTAAATGATTGTTTTGTGAGCACATTTAACAGAGACTTAACTTAAGCTTAACTTAACAGGTTAGAGTAAAACATATAAAAGTATAATGACAAGAATGAAAAAGGAAATGGAGGGGCAAATACTATAGCTTACTTCCCTTCCCCATAGGCTACCTCCAAAGAGAAAACCCTCTGTGTGATCCGGTTAACCCTTCAATCTGGCTTTAAGGATTTTTTTGTTTCCCCTCTGTTTCCAAATAACTTCAGGCAGATAACTTCTTGTTTCATTCTTAAAATTCTCCCTACTTTTCCTAAACTCCCTAAGAGGTGGGAAAGGGGGAAATAGCCATCTATCTTTATTTCTGTTGAAGTTTTGCGATGTTGCTAAGAAGGTGCTTTCTATTAAATAGAAAAAAAAAGTATTTTTGTTTGTTTAGGGGTTTGTTGTTGTTGTTGCTTTTTAATCAAATTGTGACTATTACAATGAAAACTCACTGCTTTGCTTTCTTCCTGAGGTTTTTTCTGATGACCTGTGTTTTTCTGTGTGTCTTTCTATTATATTGACCTATTTTGTAGAATTTAATGGTACATTTTAACCCCTTTAATTTTTATTTTAATTTCCTTCAAGGATCTTTTCAGTCTCTTACTTCTGCAACTCCCTTTTTAATATCCTAATTATTATACTTTTGTCACATCTGGTGTCCTATTGAATGTGTTATTGCTGCATCATTTTAGCTGGTATGTTTCATTCTGAAAATACGACTTTAACCTGAACATTTTTTTCTGCTAATTCCTCCATTTTGTGCAATATTTGCCAAATCACAATTTCTGTATCATTTTTCCTGTTTCTCCTCTAATGAAGTTTCTATCCCTGTTGCTTTGTCAATCAGTTTGATCCTCAGCTGAATATTTTCACTGCTAAAGCCTTTTTTCTCCAATGCCCCACGGGTTTTCCAATAGCTACTCTTTTTGTTGGGATTACATAGATATGTCTTACATCTAGTAAGTTTTGTACATCGTAATTTTATCTTACTCTGCTTCTTTAATTATTAGGATAAAGAAGTCAAATAATGGATCAAGAGTTACTAAAAATGCTCATTTTCTTCTTCTTGTATTAAAGGAAGAAGGCAATCGACCGGACTTTAACTTTCCTGCTGGTTTTGAAGATAATATTTTAGGAGATAATCTGTCATCAAGAACGGGAGTCTCAGGGCTCATTGCTAATGAACTTGCAGAAAGCACTACTAGTCTGGTCAGTAGTAGTAGCAGTGGAGATGCAGGAAGACAGCCCTACAGTGCAGGTGAGATTTTGTTTGTTTGTTTCCCTTTCGTAACTTCTTTATAATATAACAAACAGGGAAAATGATTACAAGTGAAATAATTACTAGCAGTGGTAGATAATAGTAATCTGAAGTTATTTCAAGCCTTTAAGTATTAACAAGTTTGTACTTCTATACTATACTCTTCTCTTACAGTAGTAAATAGCTGTTATTTCTCTTTGACTGTATAAAAAGTTGATTAAAAAATACAGAGATTTAACTATAAAAATACTTCTCCTATATATGTCTGCCACATTACAGGAAAGATTCCAGAGTCTGCCAGTCTCATAGCCCAGGACTCTTTTTTCGAATTATTTGGCAAGGTTAATGTTTGCCTCTCTTTCAAGTGCCCAGCAGGGACTTGCGCTGACACAAACTCAGAAATTTAAAGCAATTCAGTGGTCTTATTTATTAAAGTGACAGCTACAACAAATTTGGGATTACTGGTGATAAATGCACTAACTGCAAGATGATGTCTGGTCAGTGAACACTTGGTAACATCTGACACAGCTGGAGACAGAAACCTTTGCAGGAGCTCTGATATGAAACAGAAATACAACAAAAGTTAAGCCGTATGTTGAAGGTGCAGTTTTCAGCAGGTGTCCCTGTCTTGGCTGGAGGAAAAGGAGCACAGCCTGTTGACTGCCCTTGATCATGCTGGTATGGGTGGCACTGCACACACCTGTTGCAGCCGCTGCCTCCCACTCCAGGGGTTAATAGGTTTATACGCTGTCTCAGGCTGTCTCTGCCATTAAGGTGATATTTAGCATGATTTAGGAGGAGAGCTGAGTAGCATAGTCATATATATTTAGCATGTACTCAGTTCTACTGGTTAGCATATTGAAGATAGTCAACTTCAATATTAAAATTGCAGTTGATTAGGTAAAGGTTTTTGTGCAGGCACCCTGGCCCTCAAATTCCATTTTTAAGTTGGTTGTTTATATTATTTTAGTCCTGTTTCGTTGGTTTAGTCAAAACAGAGCTCTCTGTTATCTTTGTAAGACACCCTGCTTCACTGACGTGCCAGCTTCATGGACCTTTTTTTCAAACACAGACATCTACTGACTCTAAATTACCTTGGTCCCAAAACATACTAAATCAGCTTGCATTCCTTTCCCACTGTAAGCTAGGCAGTTATCCCACAGTGTCATAGGAAGCTTTCTAATTAATTGTCAGAAACACTTCATTCATGTAAACAATCGTGCTCTGAAAGTTCTTTAATACAGAAAAGCAGAACAGTGTTGAAGAACTGTAAATAGTTGCATAACTTACAAAGGCAGATTTTCAAGAGGCAAAACAGACAAAGGAAAAAAAACCTGAAAAAATTGAACCAAACCACACATACCCAAGCCACCCAAAAAACCAAAGCAACAAAGACACAGAATACATCACTTTTAATGTGGAATAGGAGGTATTGGATACATACTTGATTTGCAGTTGTGAAGGTAAATAATTGAGGAATATATGTTTATTGATAAATTATCTTCTCCCTCAGTTCTAAATCTAATAGTAGGTTGTTGAACCAGCTGGAAGTTTGGTTTACTTATTTGCCTTACTAATTGTAAATTCATCTGCATCAAGAGATGAAGAGCTACCTTGTGTGTGGATGTAAATTGTCCCTGTCTATCAGAATCTTGAAATGGTATCTTCTAGTTCAAAAAATGAATTTTGTTTTTTTTAATTGGAAGTTTTACTGGGCTTGTTAGAAGAGGTAGTGCTGAAAGTTTTGCTTCCTAAAAGCTGCTTGACCATTTCCTTCTGGAAAATCTATTCCAACTCCTTTCCCTCTCTGTCCTGGGCATAACCCTAAAACCTAGCCTTTCAAAATTAAAGTGATTTGGTTTACTGCAATGTCATCCAAGAAAAACTTAACCACAGTAATGGTGTATTTGTTATTGTGTCTCACCTGGTACTATCCTTCTTTTTGCTATTTTCATAAGGATGTATTTTTCAAGGAATCTTGAACAACTTTGTCAAGTACCTTGCTTTGTTGAGCAGTCTTGCTGCTCTTTGTCATTCCTTATTCTTTGTATTTTCAGATTTTATTCACCGATGTTTTTTTTTTTTGTTTACACATCTGTGATGTAGTTAGACAAAAACAGCTTTTAAATGTTAATCACAGAAATTCTATTTATATATACTGCAGTTTTAGTAGCAGTGAAGTTACAGACCTACACATATATTCTGGTGCAATTTTGTGTCTTGGTCAAAATTACTTTGTTTGGAAATGGATGAATTACACTTACCTTGAATAAAAAACCCAAATAACTCTTTCTGTACAGGTGAACTCTCATTCCCAAGAAGTATGAAAGTTCCAGAATCTGAGAAGTCAGAGCACAGTTCTTCACATAATACTAGCTTATCCAGCATTTTCCAGAACTATGCAATGGAGGTAAGATAAATAAACTCATAGATGAAAAATGGAATTTTTCAGTATTACAGTCTGCATTAATTACCTCTTTAATTGGATCATGGTTGTATTTGTCAAACGTTTTTTTTTTTTCCTTCTGTATTTCTGCTTCAAAGATGCTTGGTACTTTTTAACCCAGGATATGACGGTAGCTTTAAAAATGAAAAATGCGTTAAATGCCTTAATGTATCTCTCATATATAGAAAGAAGAAACAGCTGAGGAAAGGGTCAGTACTTGAAGTGAGGCAAAAACTAGAGAGGAAACAAGTTTGGTTGTTTTTGGGTTTTTTTGGGGTGTGTGTATTACAAATAATGCAAAATTAATAATCAATATTAATTTTTATATCCAGGCAGAGATTGTTAATTAACTATGAAAATTACTTATTAACATTAAATTTCATCAGAAAATTTATTTAAAAGGTTCAAAACGCATGGTTTGGAAATTTATACATACAGGAAGCAGGCAAAACTGAAACACTTCAAGAGGTAACCAACAAATGCAAACATTTTTTACTGGAAGAGAAGGTTTTAGTGGTCAATATGCCACTTGCAGTTAATTATCCTGCTTATCCACTAGGTGGATGCAGGAAGAGCCTTTCTGTTTATGGCAGAAGGCAATTAGCAAATTACAAGAGGCTTTAAGTATTTACTCACAAAATACTACCGGACAATACCCAAAGCACATGGTGGTTTCAAAGCCTTTAGAGGCTTTGGAGTTTTCCCAGGCACTTTTCTCAGGAAACTGGGAGTCTGGCACAGTCTTTGACCTGGTTCCTCTTGACTCCTGATTCAGCAGAGGCCTTGCAGAGGTGCAGGCAGGATGCAATGTGATGTGCAGGCTTGGCACAATGTCACGCTGACTGTGCAGGCTGATCATGTGCAGGCATTTAGAGCTTGTTCCTGGTTGCTGGAGTTCCACACAGCTCAGGACGCACTGAGATAGCAAGCAAGCTATCTCATTGCATCCTGATAGCACAGATACAATGGCAGAGCACCTCTTGTGCTACCTGTTCATCCCTCTTTATCCATACAGCCTGAGATTAATGGGCCTTTGGACATGGATTAGCCAATCAGGATGGCACTTTGCCAAACCTGACCGTATCAGGTGAAGCCAGGGCTTTTGTCCTCTTTCCTGCGGTTGCTTCCCCCAGCACAGAAGGAGGGGGAGCAGGGGAATAAGTCTGGGCAAGCCAGAGTCCTTAGTGGTTCCAGGTTCTTTGTGGTCTTTCCCGCAGTTGCTTCTCCCCAAAACAGAAGGAGGGGAGAGGAGAAAAGGTTGTGCTTGGTGCTGGCTGTTTTGGCCTTGTTTTGTGAGAAATGGTGAAGTAAGAGGAAGCCTAAGAATTGAGGGTTATAACCCATTCTTCCACTAGTTCTCAGTTTAGTTTAGTGATGAGGTATTTATTAGATAAAAAAACCCAGCTTTCTGGGATTTCAACTTACATTGGGTTTGCATGGCAAGGTTTTTTACTGTGAAGGGGGATAGACGAGTAGCTTCTTTAAGAAGGTGATGAAAGTTTCCTCCATAGAGCCAGTTCTAGATGGCTCCCAGATGGACCCACTGCTGGCCAAGGCCAAGCCTGTCAACAATGGTGGTAATGCCTCTGTGGTAGCATATTTAAGAAGAGGGAAAACAACTGCTGCACAACAGCAGCTGGGGAATAAGAGTGAGAATATGTGAGACAAACAGCCCTGCAGATACCAAGGTCGCTGAAGAAGGAGGCAGAGGAGGTGCTTCTCGTGCCAGAACAGAGGTTCCCCGGAAAAGCATGGTGAAGACTCTGGTGAAGTGATGTTCCCCTGTAGCCATGGAGGTCCATGGTGGAGGTCCATATTTGCCTGCACCCTGTGCAGGACTCCATACCAGAACAGGCGAATGCTCCTGAGGAAAGCTGTGACTCCACGGAGAGGAGCCTATGCTGAAACAGATTTTCTGGCAAGACTCGTTTCTGGCAAGAGCTCATTCCTCCCAGCTGGCATTCTGATACCTGTCAGCTCCCGTTGATACTAAACCTATAAAGCAAATTATAAGAACCCTGAAAAAAAGTTGTTAATATTTGTTCTTTGCTGTTCTAGGTATTGATGTCAAGCTGCTCTCAATGTCGAGTTTGTGGCGCCTTAGTTTATGATGAAGAAATTATGGCTGGGTGGACAGCAGATGATTCCAACTTGAACACAACCTGCCCGTTCTGCAAAAGTACCTTCCTACCTTTACTTAATGTTGAATTTAAAGACCTACGTGGCTCTGCAAGGTTGGTAGGTTTTATAGACGCTCTTTATGTCTTTGCATTTGTACATGGCTATTATTTTTTTCACAAAAGGATCTTAGTTGTATCTCTCAGTACTTTTTGTCTAGATATGCCTGTTCAGCGGACGTGGCTGCTGTACTAAAGAAAATTTTAAGTCGTGTAAACTACTGAATTTCATTTTAAACCAGGCCAAAACCAAAGCAATCTTTGCTTTTTTATCTTTTTCTTTTCTTTTTCACATTTTCCCTGCAAGTGTAACTCTACTGAAGGTGTAGGTCTGTTTGAACTTTGTTTAGCTTTTAAAACAGAACTAATTGATCATGAGCTTCTAAAAAACACAAGAAACAACTTTTTAAATCTGTCAACAAAGAATTTCTCCCGAATTAAATTTGTTCTTAATGAAATTAGCTTTTAGTTATGTATACTCCAGTTAATTGTTTCTCCAGCAATTCTTCAGTTCAAGCTTCTCTGCTTCCTATTTTTATGTCTTTGAATTGGATTGTGAATACTGGAACTTATTTTAAGGTAATTCATACTGTAGTGGTAGTTGCTGTGAAACAGCTTCCGTAAGCATTCTCTGATGCTGAAACTGGACATCTATAGAGCATCTACTTAAAAACCCTTATCAAAGCAACATCTGTTCCTCTTATTTTGTGCCTGTAACAGCATACAGTCTTCGAATCTGCAATGTCATATTACAGTAACAGCCATTTTCAGTGATGTGTCAGCTGTTGATATATTTGAGTGGACTGGGAAGCACAACAACTTCAGATCACTGCCTGTATAAGTTACAGTGGAGAGAGCAGGATGAAGCTTGTGTTCTGCTGTTAAACCTTTTAACGCCACATTTCCCTGGTTTTGCTAGTTTGTGAGAGTAAGCATTCAAAATAACTCTTTAATGACTTTACACATACATCTTGACTTTTTTTTTTCTCTCCCTCCCACTGATGTTGTAACAGCTTTTTCCTGAAGCAAAGTACTTCAGGTGATAGTTTACAGAGTGGTACCCTTCCAATAACCACGGATCCTGTGGAACAAAATCTGTTGTCTAGTCCAGCTGTTGCTGACTTGATGAGGTTTTCAGATGACCCACAGTCCAGCCACACAATAGCTGAGGAAACCAGCTCTGCAGCTGAGCAAAGGTGGGTAAAACAATGTTGTTACTTCTGTCACAGATGTATCAACACTTGAGTATTTTTTCATTACTTCTAAAGAGAAGAGTAGCTTGCATACCAAATAAGGTGGAGAAGAACAACTGGAGGTTGGTGATTACATGTTTCTTCTCATATTTTTGCATGTTTTAAGCATGCTATTTATCACTTTGAAGTAAGCTGTTTCAACTATGTGAGCGAGTTTTAGAGATAACAGTTATAGAAATAATTCCGCTATTGCATAATAGGTAAACCTTTTGCTCAGTACTCTTAGAACATGCCCACCTTTTACAGACACACAGAAATTCAACCATTACTTCTCTTTTACTTATATTTAGAATTTAACACAAAGGATGCTGCATTATGGAGGAAATAAGTCCATTTCCTGGAACACTTTTTTGAGAGAAAACTCTCAGAGCATTCCACTTGTACCAAATGTGTTTTATGACAAATATTCTGATGTAAAATTGAAAGCACTTTTAAAACTGTTTGAGGAATGAAGCATTAAGGAGAAGGTGTCATATTGGAAAAGGGAAGAACTGTAATAGTGCTCCTACGACCTTTTTCCTAGGCTTTGTTGACATTTTACATTGTAATTTATTTGGTTTTAATCATTGTTTATTTTGGAATTCTTGAGTAGCAGTGCCTGTAAGCTGAATGCCCGTCTCAGAGTATTAAAACTTAAATTGGTGTGATACTCTAAAAATTAAAGGTGGTATTGCTGACATTAATCTCCGTTAACTTTGACGCCATACATTTTTAACTGAAGTCAAAGTTAGAGGTAAGGGTCACCTCTAAATTAATCTCTTCCCTCTGAAGGTTATTTGGGAGCAGTTTCCGTTTGGCTTGCTTTTTCTACTCCATTTTAGCTGAACTAGTTATTCCATGTTTAAGCAGCACAAAATATTCCTGGATCTGCAAATGGCTTTTGATTGTATGGGTTAAATTTGACAAACCTAGAATAGGAGTTTGCTTACATTATCTTGCTTGAGTTTGATGCAGGTTTTCTTTTCCAGTTATTTTGGCATGAACTAATATATTGTTTTCTCTAGTACTTTTGCATTGCTTTTGAAATTTACAGAAGAAAAATTAAAAATTAGCATATTCAGAAAAAGATGACCTTTGTATATTGACAAAACTGTACATTGCTCTTTTTCTAAACAAGGTAAAACTGTGCTAGAGCAATTATATAGAACTCCAGGTCTTTCAGGATCATGTCTTAGGTTATATCTAGCTACTTTTGGGAAGGATGATAATACTGTTCTGAGAAATGTTTTATTTTATTTTGTTTTCTCTGGACTGTGGAACTAACTGGGAAAATATGACTTCTTATTAATAGAGAAACTTGATTTGGAGTACTTACTTGGCAGGCTTTCTCTGCTTCCTTCTTGTTGCCATAGGAATGCTGAATAGTTTCATATTTATCATGTTCTCTTCTGAAATCCAAACAGTGCTGTGGCAGAAGAACAGAGTAAAGATCCCAGAACCATGAAGGCATCTACCAGCAATCCAACAAAACGGGGAGTGTCCTTGACTCGGAGCCATAGTGTTGGGGGTCCACTGCAAAACATTGATCTTTCCCAGAGACCATCTCATGGCATTTCAACAGTTAGTCTTCCAAACAGCTTGCAAGAAGTTGTGGTGAGTCTAGAAACCACACATTCAGCTGTCAGCAAAATACAGAATGCAATAAACTTAGAATCTGAGTAATGTCCTCTACTAGCATTTTTGTCTGTATGGGGAACGGGAATGGCCAAGCATATTTTCATTTTCTTACAACAGTTAAAATTGCTTTTTGGGTACATTGTACCAACAGTGCTGCTTGATTTGAAATGTTATCTCTACCAAAACGAAGCTAGTCTGTCTTTCTGAAACTAGAAGCATATTTTTAAAATGAACTCGCTTCTAGAGCAGACTAAACAGAGTGGTGCAAACAACACTGTTGAAAGAGTGCAAGTTTGTTGCTTTTCCATGTGTTTATGTGCAGTCCTCTGTATTTTTAGGCTTACCTATTGAGTAGATTGGAGAGGAGAGTCAGTATTGAGACTGTTACATTATTCTTGTATATGAAACAGTGTTTCTTCTCTCTCCTGATGCTTCTTATTGGCAAGAAACTGTTTTAATATGGGAGCTCCTAATTCAGTTCCACAGCTGATGTGATTACTGAAGTTTTTCTGACATCTTCCTTGCCACCATCTTAGATAACTTTAAAGAAAATTGCCTAAGCTTCATCTGTTATGTGAAAAAGAGAAGATACCAATTTGTTGCAACTTCTTCTTGACTGTACAGTTTCAAGCTGAGAAACACATCCACAGTCAGAACCGTTGCTGATGGTATTAAACTTATTGTTTATTTGCTGCTTCCAGAGATTTCTTCCAAGTATCAAACTGTACAGTGGAGGATTTTCAGAGCAAATAATTCTGAAGAAAATTTTGGGAGGAAATTTTTTTATTTTAAAAAAATATCTAAAACCTATTTTTCTTACTTGCATGTGTTTTTCTCTTTAGGATCCTTTAATAAAAAGACCTAACCCTCTCGCTGTATCTGTACCCTACCTGAGCCCTTTGGTACTACGTAAGGAGCTTGAATCACTCTTGGAAAATGAGGGCGAGCAAGTAATTCATACATCCAAATTCATTAACCAGCACCCCATAATTTTCTGGAACCTAGTTTGGTACTTCCGACGGCTGGACCTACCTAGCAATTTACCAGGGCTCATTCTAACATCTGAACACTGTAATGGTGGAGTGCAGGTAAGTGCCTTTGTCTTACTAGAGCAGATACTAGGCTAAGCTAATGGGGTCGAAAAGTGGGTCAGTTATTTCTAAGTAGCTTGGATCTATGTTCCTTTTTCTATTATAATACAAGTAGAAAGGTTTGTTTTCCACAAAGAACCCTGGAGAAAAGTGGATGAAAACAGCATTCAAATTTTAATGAAGATGTTCTCTTTTAAAAAACCATGGAGTAAGATTCCTTAGAGGGAAGGCTGATACTTAGAAGGAAACAAGATGTGCCGGGGAGAACTTGCAAACTGCACGCATAGAACGTATTTTGTTCTTTTCCACTAGTACTTTTTGCTACTCAAGTTCCAGAGTTTCATGACTATACAAATATAACCAGGGAATACAGAATCTTTTCAGTATTTTTGCTCTTCCCATTTGAAAGACCAGATTTTTTTTTCTGAAAATTACATCATTTGTATATGAAAGTGTCAAATTCCATAGGTGTTTGTACATGGTGCACAGGAGAAGTAGTATTTTCCTGTTTGTGCACTTTAATTTTAAAATCCTTTCTCTCAATTTTTAAAGCAAAAAGCCCTATTGAGAACCAAGAACAAATTTCCAAGAAATGTAGTACTCATCTTGAGTACTGCATTCAGTTTTGGGCTCCCTAAAGGGAGGGACAAGGATCTGCTGGAGATGGTCCAGCGGAGGGCTACAAGGATGATTAGGGGACTGAAGCACTGCCTGATGAGGAGAGGGGCTTTTATCTTTTTTATCTTTTTTATCTGGGGCTTTTTAGTCTGGAGAAGAGAAGACTGAAAGGGGATTTAATGAATGTTTATAAATACCTGAGGGCTGGGCCAGGAGGGAGGGGATAGGCTCTGCTCAGTTGTTCCCTGTGATAGGACAAGGAGAAATGGATGTAAGCTGCTGCACAGGAGGTTCCACCTCAACACAAGAAGAAACTTCTTTACTGTAAGGGTCACGGACCACTGGAACAGGCTCCCCAGAGAGGCTCTGGAGTCTCCTTCTCTGGGGACTTTGAAGACCTGTCTGGATGCATTCCTCTGTGACCTGAGCTAGACTGTATGGTCCCGCTCTGGCAGGGCAGTTGAACTTCATGATCTCTTTGGGTCCCTTCCAACCCCTGACATCCTGTGATCCTGTGTAGTTAAAGACCAATACTAATGCAGTCAAATAAAGCACTTTGGTAAGAAAAAACACAAGATGAGACATAATTTCTTGTAACTGCTACTTTAAATTGACACACTAGTGTTAAATGTTTCTTGCCTGCTAATTCTTACTGTATTTTTGATTCCACAGGCACTTTATAAAATTAAGTAATTATGATACTCTTGACTGTCATATAACTTTGATACTTTGTGGGAACTGGCTAAAGGAAAGAAGTCAGAGAGTTGTGGTCAGTGGAACAGAGTCTAGCTGGAGGCCTGTAACTAGCGGAGTCCCTCAGGTGTCAGTGCTGGGACCAGTATTACTCAATGTATTGATTAACGACCTGGATGAGGGCATGGAGTGCACTGTCAGCAGCTTTTCTGACAACACCAAGATGGGTGGAATGGCTGACACAGCAGAGTTGTGCTGCAATTCAGAGATACTTAGACAGGCTGGAGAGTTGGGCAGGGAGAAATTTAATGGAGTTCAGCAGGGGCAAGTGTAGAGTCATGCACCTGGGAAAGAACAATCCCATGTATCAGTGTAGGTTGGGGACTGACCTGCTGGAGATCAGCAAAGGGGAAAGGGACTTGGGAGTCCTGGTGGATGGAAGGATGGCCATGAGCCAGCAGTGTGCTCTTGTGGCCAGGAAGGCCAATACCATTCCCAGTGATGCCCAGCAACAGGACAAAGGGCAATGTCTGGAAGTTGAGGCATGGGAGGTTCCATGGGAACTTGAGGAAGAATTTTTTCACTATGAGAGTGACAGAGCACTGGAACAGGATGCCTAGGGAGGCCGTGGAGTCCTCTCTGGAGATATTCAAGAACCATCTAGATGCGTTCCTGTGTGATCTGCACTAGGTGATCCTGCTCTGGCAGGGGGGGCTGGACCAGATGGTCTTTCAAGGTCTCTTCCAGCCCCTGACATTGTATGATGCTATGATTCTATGATTTTAAAAGAAATAAATGTTTAATATTTATATGCAAATAGAAATCAACACATAGACATGAATACCAAATCTTACTAAGATATGTGTGCAGTTGTGTGCAGTTCTGGAGCCCTCAGCACAGGAAGGACATGGAATTGTTGGAGGGGTGTCCAGAGGAGGGCCACGAAGATGATCAGAGGGCTGGAGGAGCTCTCCTATGAGGACAGGCTACAAGAATTTGAACTCTTCAGCCTGGAAAAGAGAAGGCTTTGAGGAGACTTTTTAG
>VWZE01012358.1:154080-188638 GCA_013396675.1 Eubucco bourcierii | reverse complement strand
AAAAAAAAAAAAAAAAAAAAAAAAAAGCAAACCCAATAACAGACTTCCAGAAGTTGTTTTCACAGCTTGGATTGAATTTTGTATGACTAAAACATCTGATTTTGTGTTTGGACAGCCCGACACTTCTTGCATCAGATTATCACAGGTATGCTGTATCTTCATTCTCACGGAATACTGCACCGGGACCTCACCCTCTCTAATATCTTACTCACCAGTAATATGAATGTCAAGATTGCTGACTTTGGACTGGCAACTCAGCTGAAAATGCCTCACGAAAAGCATTACACCATGTGTGGAACTCCAAATTACATTTCTCCAGAGATAGCCACGAGGAGTCCACATGGACTTGAATCTGATGTGTGGTCTTTGGGCTGTATGTTTTACACTCTTCTAATTGGAAAGCCACCTTTTGACACTGACACAGTCAAGAACACGCTCAATAAAGTGGTGCTAGCAGAGTATGAGATGCCAGCCTTTTTATCAAGAGAGGCACAAGACCTTATACACAGACTACTTCGCAAAAATCCAGCAGATCGTTTGAGTCTTTCCTCAGTGTTGGATCATCCTTTTATGTCCAGGTGTAGCTCTGCACGGGGTAAAGATTCTGGAACTTCCGAAGATTCCATGGACAGTGGAAACGCTACTATCTCTACAACCTTCACAGGCTCTTCCAGCATCAGTACCAGTGGTTGCTTGAAGGAAAAGAAGAAGCTATTGGTTGGACAGCCACTTCCAAATAAAATCACTTTTTTCCCTAAAAGCAAGAATTCCAGTTCTACTTCATCGGTAGATGGAAGTGGTTCTTTTCACCAGTGGGGAATGCAGGGAAAGGAAGCTGGTGTAACGGGCCGGGGAAGAAGCATGCAGCTGGCTGAAGAGAGACCGCATTCGCGCTACCTCCGAAGAGCCCACTCATCAGACAGGTCTGGCACATCCCATGGCCAGCCTCAAGGCATATCCAGTAGTGTTGAGAGATCTCACTCTTTGGAACTGCTTTCCAAGCCCAAAGTAGGAACAAGGCAGAACACTGAATGCTTTTCGCCTGCCAACAGCTATAATGACATAGGAGAAATATTTAAGGAAAAGGCCTCTAGTAGTTCTGGTTCTTTTGAAGGACAAATATCTCCACCTGTAAAAGACAAACCACAGTAAGAATCACTTTTATTAATAAAAGATGAAATGTAGAGTTGCCTTATGTGTCAAATGCATGACTTATCCTGTAACTACACTGTATTAAGTGCACAAAGGTTCTGTCCTTATACCTTGAGAGTATCAGGTAGGAGAGGGTGATTGTTGATGCTGTTGAAATGCAGAGCTTCCCCTCCCCGCTGTCCCTGGCTTTAAGATCATAGACACAGCACATCAGCTGCCATTTGCTTGTCCTGGTAATGCTGTTAATGACTTTTTTTTCCATGTGCAGTAAGCTGAGTGTTTGTTTTCTTGCAGGAATTGTACTATGGAGCCTTGCTAATTCTTTGCAAAAGAGCTATAGACTAGGGCAGAAAGCATTCAGGGTGTGATTACCAGCTGAGGTTGTTTCTTACACTGGGAATTAGAAGTAGATTTAAGAACATCTGCTTGCACAGTTATCAGTGGCTCTTTGTTTATATATGTCAGTTCCAGCAGTATACTAGTGAGTGCCAAAAGAGTTAAGTTTGTGCTAGAGATTAGTAATAATGTTTTGCTCCATTTGGAAACTCTTTGGGATTTTTATAATGCTTTACCCGATGAACATTGTCCCCTCCCAGGAGGTACTCAAGGCCAGGCTAAATGAGGCCTTGAGCAACCTGGTCTAGTGGAGGATATCCCTACACATCACGGTGGAGTTGGAACTAGATGATCTTTAAGGACCTTTCCAACCCAAACCATTCTATGATCATTCTCCATGGAAGAGAAGCATGTTCTAAGCTGTCTAGAGCTGCAATGTCCCACCTGCGTTTCTTAAGTCTAAAGGAGTTTCTGCAGCTGTAATAGTATAATTTTTGTTGTGCTGTCATCTTTGTTGTGCTGTTCATTACATGTGTGACTTTTATTTTGCAGCTCAAATTATCTCTGCCCAATGAAGCCCCAGGTTGGTTTGTTAGAGCAGAAGTCTCAAGCTGAAACAATGCAGCAGTGGCTTGGAAGCATGCAAGCAAACGGTGTGTTACTTACCATTGGAGTATTTTTGTGCTCAGGTTGGAGTAATGCCTTACATCAGTTTCTGTGAGATTTTCTATGATTTCTTTTAACTTGTGACAGAACGGCTATCTCTATGGCCAAGGAAATGTGCTACCAGGGTGCAATTCTGGCATCTGAAATGACAACAGTTGGATATTAACAGAGGCTAGTGCCAGCAAACTTGTCCTGAATGAAAAGCATACGAGACCCTGAACTGATTTGTTGCTGCCAAAAACTGACACAGATATTGAGAGGCAAAATTGTTTCCAGTATCACTAATCTGCAGAATCATTGTGAGGCAAGAAATATCCTATGGAAAGTACTTTCTTTCCTCTTTTGGACTAAGCTGTCACATCTTAGTTTCCTGAGGGAGGAATTAATTTCATAAGGGTTTGTATTTGGTGTTCATCTTAAGCTGTTGTGTTGGTTCGTGACTGTCTGCATAAGAGTGAAGAAATTGTACACTGAGGTTGAAGTGTGGTTATTGCCACTTGCTAGTATTTTAGGAAACAAACAAGCAAACAAAACAAAACCAAAACAAACAAAACCACACCAAATAAACCCAAAACCAAACCAACCAACCAAACAAAAAAAGCCCCAAAACTCTAGAACCTGACATAATTTTTCGGTTGTAACCTGAAACAATAGGTGACAGAAGATTGGCAGGAGATGCAAAAGCTCTACTAATTGCACAAATACATTTTAAGAGGAAATGGGACCTCAGTGAATGAGGAAGATAATGAGGCTGCAGAAGGAGGGGTGGAGGAAAGGACAGAAAACACAGAAGGGAAGGAGGTTCTTTGTCATGCATCGTGTTACAGCATGTACTAATAATGTAATTTAATCATAAAACGAAATCACAAATGCGTTCTGGCTGCCTTTGTTTGATATTGCTGGACTCTCCCTGTATATGGGGAACTGTAATCATATGACACATGGTCTGAATAATCCTGAATTTCTAATCTCAACTGTTCTGCAATATGGCAGGAGGAGTGAAACACTTGGCTGGGTGAGGCTAAAGTTGGTCAAGGTCTTAAAACTTGGGAAGCAGTTGTAGGAAGTTGAAATATCAAAATAGGGGTTGTCTCTTAACAAGTGACTGGAAGTAAAACAGGTTTTGAAGGGTGCATTTAACCTTCCAAGCACTAAAATTCTGGTTGATGTTAAAAGACTAGTTAAGCTGACACTTAAATGAAATCTGGAATTACTGGTTGCCTGAATGGCAAATCAGCTCAAAAGGTGAAACATTCTTGTTTATCTATATGAAATCTTAGTGGTTTGTATTTAAACAGTTCTGCAAAATTATTTGTGGCATGTTAAAACTGTAGGCTGAAACCTAGTAACAGTTTAAGTAGCACTGGAATTTTGTTATCACTGCTGTTGATTGGTGCTGAAATTGTAGCCTAGTGGTTTAGATTGAGGACTAAAGAAATCCCATTACCTACTCAAACTTTCTAAGATGATACTTGTTTTGTAAAATACAAGAACTTTTTCTTTTTCTTCTGCCTGTGCCTCTGAATCTGCAATGTACTTTTGTGATGTTTTCAGTTCCACTGAGACCACCTGCAGACCTAACTGGCAGCAGTAATGCACATGGAGGTTTTCGGTATCACCTGGATGTGCAACAGGATGCATCAAGGAATGCATGGAACACCTTAAAAGATATCAGGAGTCATGATGCATCTGTTGACTGTCCACATTCATTAGACCAGAGAAACCCAAAGAAATACATCCCTGGAGTTCTCTGTAAATCTGAGACAGTTCAGCCATCTTCTTCATGTGGCCTTTGGCCAACTTCAGAACAAAACCAAACGTGGAGCAAAGAAGCACCAGCGCATCACAAACCTACGCTGCGGAGTATGATATCGCCTCTCGATGCTCACAGGCTGAAACCCATCAGGCAGAAAACAAAAAATGCAGTGGTATGTATCTGTGCTTAAGATGGAAACACTTAAATACAGCATCAATAAGTTCAAAAATCACTAGAGGCTTTGGTTTTTTGTTTTAATAACAATTCAATCTATAATTATATAAGTAAGTTGCATCTTACTTTTTTGTATATGGCATACGGGAACCTTGCAGTCATATCCTGGAAATGGTGACAAGGCATTGGTTTTAGCTTGTAAACGAAGAAACTGTAGGTAGTCATCACAAATATTAAATGCAGATTCTACAGTTCCAACACTACTGCTCAGCTGTCATGTGCTTAAGTTTTCAATGTTATAATTTTCTGTCAAGCACATCAGCTTCTCTACAGATTAAAGAGCTCAGTTAAAAAAGAAAATAGTCTTACTCTCGAGTGAAAACTTGAACTTTTGTTTCTTATAATGCTGCTTTTTCTTTGTCTTGTGGATGTGAAAGCAAAATATTTTCTACTAATCCTTACTGATCACATTTTCTGGTTGGTTTCTTCCTGATATCAGTTTTTTGCCTTCTGTTCAGTTTCTTACAGCCTCACTCCTCATATAGTGTTACCCTATGCCCCTCAATTTGATGTTGTGGGTTGGGGGTTTGTTTTTTTTTTTTGGTGGGAACAGAATAGAGCTGACCCCTCTTAGTTCGGTTTGTCACTTAAGCAGCCACTCCCTCAGTGACTGGATTTATAATCCCCAGTCAAGTTGAAGCAGTGTTGTATTTTAAGAGCAGCAACAAGAGTTAGTGTGAGAAGCATTAAGTTTGCAGTGCATTTGAGGAGGGAGAAAATAATTTTCTTAAAGCATTTCTGAAAAGAAGTGGTAGCTTTTTTTGCTGGAAAGTAAAAGTGATTCTTTTTTTTCCTCTCTGACTTGTACATTGAATGTATTTTTAGGTGAGCATTCTTGATACCGGGGAAGTGTGTATGGAGTTCCTAAAAGAGCACCATTCACAAGAACTTGTGAAGGAAGTTCTCAGAATATCTTGTGATGGAAATGTGGTATGTTTTCACTTTCTTCACTGTTGTATAAATGGCTTAGACTACTCCTTTCAAAGTTGTGTTGGGTTTTTTTTGTCTGTTTTCATTTTCATTGAAGTGATGGTTTATTTGGAAATGCTGTGTTTACATATGCACAGCTGTAAAGCCATAGAAATACAGGTGGGTAGCAAAGTTATTTCAGAGGAATATTGAATTTGATTTCTGTAATACATGAAGTTGGAAAAACTGCTGCTGTTAAACAAGTTAAGAGGAACAGTGTTCATAGTGAATGATGGTAAATAAACTGTGGCTTATTTCCATGTTTGTTGAAAGAAGGGAATGCAATTGCAGCTGTCATTTTTTTCTTCCTCTTTTGTAGATTGCAGTTTATCACCCAAACGAAGGAAGAGGTTTCCTTCTTGATGACAGGCCTCCTGCGGCTCCTGAAGACATCTGTATGTATAATTTCGACAACTTGCCAGGTAATCTGAAATTCATTAAAATTGTGATTATGTGATTTTTTTAATTTTTTTTTTTAAGGGAATCTTGTTTGAGACTTCTTGACTTTCAGCATTTACTTGTTCAAATAACTGTAAAGATAAAGCTCCTTTCAGAATGAGAGACTTTAGGTCTAACTTGAAACTGTTTTGAAACTTCACATGAAAGCGCAAACCCAGAAGTTTTAATTTTGTGTGGAGGTTACAAGAGTCACCCCTTTTTACAGTAGTGTACTCAAGTTAAAGCTTTCATAATGTTCTCCTCATTTGTATCGGAATCTCTTCAAAGATAAGCAGAAGAAATGTTATCTAAATTACTTTTAATCCACCAGCTTTACTTTATGCTTCCTGATACTCATAACTCAGGGAGGAAGGGGGGAAAAATACATTAGAGTATTTTGTGTAGGCTGAAGAAAAATACAAGGTAACTATAAGTTCCTAGGAGACAAGCAGACTTTTCTGCTCATTAGAGATGAAATATGGGTTTTACATAAAACCAGGAAGTCAGCTGGACTATATCTATTTAAATGGTACATGCAGCACTTTGCTGTTTTGTTGAAGTTCAGAACAATGTTAATTGAAGCTATTGAAGATGCACACTTCTAAAAGTTGGCGGAAATAAGTCAGTTTCTTTGAACATACTTGTGTGAAGTACTTATTTAAGTATTATTCACATTCTTCAGCTATCAAATGCACATTTCAAATTATTTCTCTGCAGGCTGCTGCACAGTGTTTAATCTGATGTCTTTCTGATGAAAGTTTTGAATTTTTTCTCTCTTAGAAAAGTACTGGAAAAAATACCAGTATGCAGCTAAGTTTGTGCAGTTGGTAAGGACAAAAACCCCCAAAGTCACATTCTATACAAGATATGCCAAGTGCATGTTGATGGAGAATTCACCCACTGCAGATGTTGAAATTTGTTTTTATGATGGTATGTATTCATTGTGGTGCTTATGTGAATTAATTGTTATTAAACCTGCACCTAAGTATTGCCAAACATTAAACAGTGAATGTTTAAGGTTGAGGAAAATAGAAGAAACTTTGCTTTTGTTTCTGCCACTCTGCCTTTACTTCATCACTCACAGATCAGTTTATTCTTTAGTTCCTTACTGGTATCTTTTTCAGGGAGTACATGTAAAAGAGTTAGTTTAAATTACACCTTGTTTTTATCATGAGCTGTTCTTCCTATCTGTATTTGATAGTTAACCTGCATGGTGAAAGGTGTGTCCCTACTCTAAGCAGAAGGCTCTTTGGAGAAAGCAGCTTGGCTGTCTTTTCCAGCTACCCTTCATAAGCTAGACTGCACTACTGACTTTCTTCACTGTCAACTGCTGTCAGCTAGTTTGGTTTGCCCTGTGCTGAGATATACCCCAACAGAACTCGTGACACAAAAGACCACTGAACAGCTCTGTGACTCAAGGCTGAATTGCTATTGTAAGAGCAGGCATCTTTACTAAAGCCTTACACAAATACTGATCAACCCTCCTTAGCCACTTCTTGCCAATACTGTTAGACTTGTTAATTTTGTCTCAGATGAATATTTAGGTGGTTCTTAAGACACATAAGAAATCCATTATTCAGTCCATTTAAGTAGTTATCTTTGGCTGTAGAGGGCGGAGGATGCCACAGTTGCAGTTCTAGTGGCTTTGTGGCTTTTTGTTTCTACGAGACACAGGGCTCGTGCAAGGAGTTGTTTTGTTCTTGTGTTAAGGTCAGTGAGAGGTGTGTCTAGAGAAGGGCCACGAGGATGATCAGAGTGCTGTGAAGACACGCTGAGAGAGTTGTGGCTGTTCAGTCTGGAGAAGAGAAGGCCACGAGGAGACCTTACTGTGACCTTGCAGTATCTGAAGGGGGCTAAAGGTAGTGAGAGGACAGAGGAGAATGGAGCAAAACTAGAAGTTAGTTGATGCAGATTGGATGTTAGGAAGAAGTTCTTCACCATGAAGGTGGTGAGACGCTGGAACAAGTTGCTCGGGGAGGTGGTGGAAGCCTCAGCCCTGGAGATGTTTTAGGCCAGGCAGGATGAGGCTCTGAGCAACCTGATCTGATGGGAACATGAGGTAGCGTGAGGTGCCCCTGCCTATGGTGGAGGATTTGAGCTAAATGATCCTTGAGGTCCTTTTCAGCGCTAACAATTTGATGATCCTGTGATATGCTTTAGAGTAGAATGCAACGATAGAAACCTGCATTTGATAGATGCTGACACATTATGCCATTCACACTAGGAATTTGTACCCTTTTACAGGAGCAAAGATACACAAGGCAGGTGGTGTGACTCGTGTGATTGAGAAGTCAGGGAAATCCTTCACTTTGAAAGGAGAAAGCGAAGCAGGTTTGAAGAAGGAAATGAAAGTTTATATGGATCATGCAAATGAGGTAAATTGTTCTATATAAAACTTCTCCATTGCAAAGCAACTCCTGAGAAGTCAGTTTGTCTTTCACAAATGTGCTTCTAATGCTGCTTTCCATTTTGCTTTTCATTACACTAAGGAGGAATGATCAAGTGGGTTTTTCTGGAACAGCAAATACCAATGGCGAGGTAAAAGTAATGATGCCTCACAGTGAAGATTGATACAGGAAGTACTTAGTAGTGTGTAAAGCAGGTTTGCCTGTCTGATAAAAGTGAGTGGAGGAGATGGAGCTGCTTTATGAAAATGAAAACAAACAAAAAAAATACCAAATAACCTTCTACAAAACAACCCCCCCCAAAAAAAACCACCAACAAACCAAAACCTTGAAACAAACAAACAAACAAAAAAAACCAAAGCAAAAACACCTCCAAACAAATGGAAAAAAAAACCCCAATCAAAAAACCAACAACAATCACCCCACCCCCAAAAACCCTCAAAGCAAACCAACCCACTCAGAAAAAGAACAAAAAAACCTGCCACGTTTTTAAATTTGCCTCCTTGCTGTGCTTTCCATCTCTTCTCTGTGTCACCCAGTCGGTAGTCACAAGAGTAGTATTTTTGTCTGTCGTTTAGGAGTTAGTAAAAGTAGGATACAAATTTTCTATTTGGTGGTGTTCATTGTTTTTGTTTGCTGGAGGAGAAATTGTCTGTCTCTTTCAGCAGGGCTACATGGGCAACTAGGAGCAGATGTGATTATCTGAAGCTTAACTTCAGATGTGCTTAAGTTAGGAGGGAGTCTTGCTGTAATAAAACTTTTTGAATCTACCTCACCCTAAGTGGGTGCAGCTATTATTGATGTTCACTACCATTAAAAAAAGCCTTTGCTTGTGCAGGTTGAGCTGCCACACTCAACATATATCAAATGCCAGTAAAATTTTAACAAGCTCCTTCTGATTTCAGGGACATCGTATATGCCTTGCACTGGAATCTGCTGTTTTGAAAGAAGAAGAAAGGACTGAAGGTGTTCCATTCTTTCCAATAATTGTTGGAAGGTAGTACCTTTTACTTGAAAATCTGATGCATTTGGAAATTCCCAGTAAGCAGCCTTATGCAGCTAATGTGTGCAGAGGCCAGGGTTTCTCAACAGAGGCTCATAGTCGTTGGCAGGATTAATACTACCTTCACAGAATGTAAGAACATCTGATTTTGGACCTGCAGAGCCTCCTTTAATAGTAGGACAAACATAGACATGTGGAGTTAGACTGAACAGGCTAACAATTAGCATATGTCTAAAACCATTCTGATGAAGATGGATGCCATCACATGCTTTGTACAGCCCATGGTAAACTGAAAGAGGAGCTGTGCTTCTCACTTGTCTTTAGTCCCTTTTGCACAGACCTTTTCCCAAGTTGTCCCATTATTTTTCCAGAAAACCTGGCAATACTGAATCACCACAGGCTGCAGCACCTCCACTGCTGGACAATGTGAACTGTACAAAAGAAGTTATGCCACTGGATAGAAACACAGCCACCAGTTCTGCTCCAGTTCAAACTCCAAACTGTGCTCCCTCTGTAAGTACCCAAGAAGAGGCAGTGGAGACTGCTCTCAGAAGGAATTAAAATAGTGCTGTTTTGTTTAAACTGATGGAACCACATTTGTGTGGACTTCACCTTTTGTTAGCCATTTGTGAGCACATAGACTAGCAGTGTTAGAGTGGTTTGAATTAGTTTTTCATACTTGGGTTTAAGAGCATATAAAAGATCAAAATTCTCCACAACTTTTACTCCAAATGCATCTTGAGAACATGGTTAAAAATGGCTTATTGTGCCTTCAGTATGTTTTGGGGAGCTCTGTCATGCTCTCAGGCCTGTGTATCAAGTGAAAGTCACAAAGGATATGGCCCCTGAAGGAAGTTTTCTTGCAATAGTCAAGTAATAGGGTGTATTAAACTGTATTTATGTGCGTAGTAAACAAGGCTTTGTGCAGTTGCATGCAGTTGGTTTAAAAGATACACTGAGCTTCTATTGCTGTGTCACAGTCCCAACAAATTTCCTCCAGCTGACTGAATCTTACTGGGGTCTTGGCATAATGAGTTTATCTTGTCTCCCCTTCAAGTCTATGTGGGTCTGCATCTCTGACTGCAACACATCTGACTGGTGCAGAACCTGCCTGTTTGCCCTTGACTGAAATGAACCTGGCTACAAAAATTCCTGAATCCTTCAGTACTAGCATTGCTATTCACACTGACTTAATGGTACTGTCATACCTTGAGGGTTCAGCATTCAAACTCATTCTTAGTTTGCCATACAGCAAATGCTGCAGTCTTTAAGACTTTCACTGGTTGCTTTCTCTTCTGAAGTATATCTGTCTAAGACAGCAACTATTATCTTTACACGTTGCTCTTGCCTCTGTCAGTTTCTTTATACATGTACTAGATCTGTGTGTCCTGAGGTACAGCTTGTTGTCTCTTTCAGGTTCCTGTAATTATCTGGATCCTGATCTTTCCTGACCAAGCTTTCCTATTTCAGAGACATCCTCTGACTTGAATCTTTTCAGTCAACCCTGACTCTTGCCTACTGCTCAGCACACCACCTCATCTGTCATCTCTGTGACTCTGGGAGGAGGTATCTGAGTAGTAAAACTTCTATAGAACCAGATGTGTTCCTCTTAGGCAGTAGTGGTGTCGTCCTAAAGGCCTTCAATGTTTGTTTCTCACTCAGTTCATCACTTCTGTGTCCTTCAGCCTCTGCATGTGCTGTAGAACTGATCTTAATGTTCAGCAGTTTCCAGTTAATGGCCATGTCCCTATTTTTGTAAATAGTGGCCGAGTCACCGTCTCAATGAGGGCTGTTTTATAAGCTAACTTGTGCTGAACCTTTTTTTCTGAAGGTGGGACAGTTTTCTGACAGTCAAATAAAGGAAAACAGTGTTGAAGTGCAAAATGTCTGCTTATGGAAAGTGATTCCTTTGTTAGTATAGGGAAGTGATGGAAATTTTGCCTTGAGTCTCACAAAATCCTGGGGGGATTATATCATCTGGTGCTGTTGAAAGAAGCATATAGGCTACATCTGGCTATTGATATGGAGAGATTAAAAGAGGTGGTAACTGACCATGATAGTTGGTATGTTATCATTTGGATTCATACTAAATCTGCTAATACTGTGTGTTTCTGGGTTTCAGGTGGTGTCATATGAGAGTACCTTTATTACTGGCACTGCTGAACCTCCACGCTCTTCTGTTCAGCAAACGGAATGTAGTCCAAATTCAGCCCAGCTTGTGAAGTCAGTCTTTGTGAAAAATGTTGGTTGGGCTTCTCAGGTGAGAGAGGATAACTGATGAACTGGTTAAGGAGAGGCTTTTCTTTTTATCTATTGAACTTAGGATAAGGATACCTATCTTCAAGTCATTAACTTGAAATGTGTTTTGTGAGGAATACATTGTTGTGCTCTGCTACACTTGAAATCTGAAAATGGTTATGTGGCAAGATCCTTCCTTGTAAGGGTCTTAGACAAATACCATGGTGAACTATGGGAAACTAAAACCATAGTTCAATATTCCTGTAATTTTCTTGTGGTTGTTATTGCCTATTTCAGTGTTTTCTGTTCACTTAATTTGACTCTATTGAAAAATTCATGCTGTTAAAACCTCAGTCTGTTGATGGATGCCTACGTAAAGGTGTCATGACAATGTGTTTTGAACAGATATATACCAGCTCTGTATAAGAAGAATGAGTCTGCTATACAACAGGAAAAGCTGTTTCCTTACAGAGAAATGTTTCCTCTGCTTTTCTCTGGAACTAGCTTTAGAAGTAAAAAGTGTTTCTCTGTAGTGCAGATAAAGGAAGCTTCCTGTTCCAACAGGAAAAGTTTTGCTTTATTTGTATTTTTATGTGTATCACTTCAAAAATCTATATAGCTGTGAGCTCTTGGAAATGGGCTTTCTATTTTAAGGTTGGATTTGATGTTTCTTTGGAAGTGGTTAAACGGAAGGTATTTCAGCTCTGATCGTAAAGGATGATTAGAGCCGAGTATTTGAACCCTCAGAAGTCTGATTCTTGAGACTGCATGAGGCTACTTCATAGCAGCTTGCATGTAATCTTTAGCCTTAAAACACTGACCAAGACACCTGAATCACTTGAGCAATACTGAAACATTAGGCTTCAGTTACTAGAAAAACATCTAGGTATGTTGTCTTGCATCTTACGTACCCGAACCGTAACACAGTTTCTCTCGTTAGCTGACCAGTGGAGCAGTGTGGGTTCAGTTCAACGATGGATCCCAACTGGTGGCCCAGGCTGGTGTTTCTTCTATCACCTACACATCTCCAGATGGGCAGACAACCAGGTAAGCATCTAACTGCTGTACAAATCCTTCAGTTTCCTGTCAGTGCTACACATAGTGTAAACTTCATAGCTGCTCTTCGTTTTGCTTTGGAAGTAATAGAATTTTTCAGCTGATGAGCTGATAAATTTAATGAAGAGAATTACCACCAGCTTGAATCTTTGGGTAACTAATGAATCAAAGTTGAGAATGCATCACCTTGGGCTCCAGGGAACAACCACTCTTCATGAGTAGTACTTAAAAAGGAAGGGGAGAAGAGTAAGGTTTCAATAGTGTTCTTTTTCCTGAGGCATTGCTGGCTGAGGGAGACAGCATGCCAGAATGGACCTGAATTGCTCAGGTGACGCTTAGCCTGCCTTTTGGGCACTGGATGGATATCAAGGGAGCCACTTAGTGCAGGCTGACAGTAATGCACGGTCCGTTCAGATGTTACTGCAGTCTTACTCTGCCTTAAATATAGGGAAGGAGAGGGCTTAGATGGAAGCCATCAAAAGTCAGTTAGTGTGTCCAGATAGCATCAATGTGACTTAGTGGCTTGCTTATTTATAGATAAGTTTTAAAATAATTATGTTGTCCTGAAATGAAATAAATTATTTTCAGTATCTAAATGTTTCTAATGCTTATTTGCCTTTCTAGGTATGGAGAAAGTGATAAGTTGCCAGAATACATCAAAGAGAAGCTGCACTGTCTGTCTTCTATTCTTGTGATGTTTACCAATCCAGCCACTCCCCACTGATTCAAGTGAAGCAGGTGTCAGGACACGAGCTCAATAAACTCACTGACTTTCAGGTGCCATGACTGATCTTACTCAGCTTTTTCAGGAATGCTATCCAAAGCTGGTAAAACAACATAGGAAGGGAAGGGTTGCTGTTACTGTAGCTAAGTGCTTGCAAAGTATCATACAAAAGCTTTTTCCTCCAAATGATGGATATTTGCTCAAGCTAAACTATGAGCAACTTCTCTTCAGAAGCACTCTACCTAGAAAGTTGATGCTGAATCTTGTGGTGTTTTTCCTTCCTCCACTGCTTCTTTGGTGCTAACAATCAAAGAAAAAAAAAAGCATCTGTGCTGTTGAAGTGTTTGTATTTGTAAATAACTTATTTTTTACATCTTACAAGTAATATATGTAAATATGTATATGTTTTATAACTGTTTTTATTTGTAGCAGCAGCTTTAACTTCCCTGCACAAGCATTTTATACAAAACAAACAAAAAAAAAATTAAAAAATGCAGTGGTCCTTGTCCAGAGCTATTCCTTTGGTTCATGTTTGATGGTTTACCAAGAGTGGGTCTAAGCACTCTTGCTGCAGCCTTAGTGTATGCAGCCTTTGGAAAGCTGCTGCAGTTCTCCCCATAGCCTTCTCCAGGCTCAACAAACCGAGGTCTGAGCCTGCTGGGACATTTGAAAAGCCTTCCCCAACTGCATCCATGCCTCACATGTCTGACCTGCCACCTCAGTGAGGGGGTTGCTCCTCGTGTGTAGGCTAGTCCAGCTTTGGGAACAATAAGACTATGGCTGCTTTTCTGTGCTGCTCTGCTGTGGGGACAGTTGACCTCCAGAGGCTTTGTCTCTGGCCAGTACACTAGGGCCCCTTTTTAGGGGTGTTCTGTACTCTTACTCACTGCAGACTAAAAGAGGCTCAAGTTTTTTCCTTAACCTTTAAATAAGGTTGAGCTAAAATAATCCTTTGAACTATCCAAACATTTTTTCACTCTTCTGGTGGAAATGGGCTAGCCTTAAGGACACCAGTAATAACCCTTCTACATTATATATACTTTCCCAAAGAGATTGGACATGAGAAACACAAGTTTTCAGCATGGCTATACTAAAACCAGTTTCTTGTAACAGAAGTAACTTAGTTGCTGTCACTCTGGCTTGATTTTTGCAGTCTGTTTTGTGCACCAAAGCAGTACTTACATGTTAAATCATAATAAGTAGTATTAAAAAAAAAAAAATGCTTCTTAGAAGCCCAGTCCTTTCTCATAACATTTTGTGACTCTGCACCAGCAAAGCCGGAGAAAGAACAAAGGTTCTCTATTTGCTTCAGCCTGTATTGAAAAAAACCAACTTTTTATTCAGTAGCTTTTTAATGTTTGAACAAATAGTTATGTAGAAATATTTAATAACCTTTATGAAATTCAGTAAGACACATTAAAGAGCAGCTACAACTCTCAAACTTGAGTTATAACACTTTTTCTCCCAGTAGTATTAGAACAGATAAAACACCTCTACAGATCAGCTTAAACCCCATTATGAAGGAAAACTATGATTTCACTTTGTAAAAATAACCACCAAGTGATTCAAAGGTCATAAATTCCTGTTTCTTATACACCAGAAAAAAAGTCTTGAAATAAGTCACCCAATAAGCCAGTATATTTACTCACCTAACATTAAGAGTGGTTACTCAGCACAGTGCTTTCATTCTCACCAATAACAAAGTGTAAACTATCACCCTTAGTTTCCTTCTTGTAGTAAAGAAGAGCTGTCCACGGTTCAATTCTGTATCCATCTTTCTTGCTACAAAAAGGCATTCAGCAAAACAGGAGAAAAATAGCGCACATGGTTCACTGGAGTTAAAGTAACAGCCCCTCAGGCTGCTTTTAATGGCTCCTAACCAACTTTACCCAAATCCCACACAAACTGCTGGTGAAGCAGGTGCCTACCCTCATCTGCACTTCTGCCACATTCCATCTGAACCCCAGGAGAAGATGTACTGGTATGTAACAGCTTCCCAGGTGAGACATGCCTGTTATCCAGGGCTTAGAAGCTGGCAAACTGAACAGCAGAAGGTTGACTTGAGCAGTGATGTTTCCATACAAAGTGCATGCAGCTCAACTAATCCTGTAGTTGCAAAAGAGTTTACCAATCCTGATTCATAGAATCAAGATAAATATTTCTTCTACTTTCTGGAAAGGGTGCACATAACCTGTGACCTTCACAGCTGCATCCAGTGCACAACTGCATCATTTAAAACTGTACACACTGAAAATATGCCATCATGTTGATCTACTTTGTTCACATCCCTTCCTCTGCTGCTGGAAAAACAGATTACAAAAGCTCTGTTTCAGCAGGTGTAATCATGTATTAGGGTACAAGCAAGTGCTCTGTCAATGTGTAAGTACAGGCATACAGTTCTCAGCATACAGCCAACAAGGTCAGTGGTTAAGTACTCCTCATTTAAAAAGTAGTAATAAACGAAGGTGGTGTTTGGTTTTGTTGGGTTTTTTAAATACATATTTAACAATTCTCTTCTTGCATCCTTCCATATCTGACAGAAAATGCAATTAGTCTCTTATAAACTATCTCCAGCAGTAGGAGAGAGGCCACAACTACCCCACAGATTAAACTAAATGCCCAGCGTGGGCCCAAGTGTGTGTATACTTGGCTCACAAAAACAGGTCCAAGTATTCGTGCTCCACTTCCAGAGGCAGTTAACCATCCCATGTAGGTACCCTACAAAGAGCAAAAGCTTGTGTTAGTGTTACAGCAATTACTGAACTACTCAGTAATTCACACCAGTTAACCTTATTAGACTTCTGAAACATGTTTAAGCAATTGCTTCTTTCTAAGCATTAACTGGAAGGCTCCACTGAGCTATAGTCTACAGCTGCCTAATGTAAAGGCATTCTGTCTCAAATAATTTAATTTCTTACAGCAAAATACAACACCAACACATGAGGTAAGGAGTGGAAATAGAAAAGGAATTTAATTTTAAGCAGTGCTATCAGCTTGTTCCGTGTACCACCACTGTAAAATGTGCATCACTAGAGCTATCAGAGCATTTGTAGTCTTTGTACAACATAATTAGTAAGAAGAAGATCATCCTGTACTGATACTCCAAAAATCCATAATTGGTTGTTACAAAAATGACTCCTCCAGGACAGCTGTGAAATTCATTAAGCTTTGGGCTTAGTGGTTCTGAAATTTCCACATTGTAAGATTTGCCACAAGCTGTAGCACAAGCCTCACTTTCTAATTCTTCCAGGAACTTGTGCCGGACTAGAGCTCCTGGAAAGCTCTGTCCCAGCTGCAGTGTGCTGTGATCTGGCTGATGACACACGGAATTCCAGCTAATGAAGAGGGTGCAAGTCCTGGGGAGCAAACAAAACAAACCATTTAGGCTTACCTGAGGCTTTGGTCCTAGAATTTTGGAGTATAAAGTGTAAGACATGACATGACAAACTGGATAGCCCAACCCGATGAGTATGTCGGAGCTGAGGTACTGGGCCAGGTAGATCATGGGAGTATTTAGGCACCAGGACTGCATGATGGGGCAGCCCACAGGTTCTGCTGTGTGGTTGGCTGGCAGCTGCCAACTCCAGAAGGGCATTACCATCTCAGTATAGGTTGTTCTGGGAATGGAGTTATTCTTTATTTCTGCAAAAACAAATTGTGCATACAGGTAAGGAAAAAAAATAACCAAAACCAACAAAGAGCTTCCAGTGATTATTTAGTTTATTTAGGGTAACTTGAATCATACCTTGCCATTGAATATTTGGTAGTTTTTTTCCCCAAGGTAGTAAGATAAAGAACCCAACCAAGACAATCAGTAAGCCTCCATGGAGCATGGCACGCTCACCAGTCCTATCAAACAAGCAAACTGCAAATTAATTAAACTAACATTTATGAAGGTGCTAATGGCAGAACTTAACCAAACCAGCCACAATAAAACTGTAAAATCCTACTACCTTAAACCTTGTTTTTCTTGTGAATCAGGAGTAAAAGGCCAGAATGGAGTTATGTTAACAGAATAAAGAACCACCACAGCACTGTGGCTGTGACAAAACTGGAAGTAATTCATTGACATAATGAGCCCAAATTCACAGACAAGATTTAAGTAATACAGACTGGGCTTTGCCATAAGGCTTCTCTGACTTAGCTGACACAAGTAAGGAAATTCCAAGGAACTCCAAAGACTTACTTCTTAGCCAGAATCTTCACCACCATGAAAACACTAACTGATTCAATGCCAACCACGATAAGGATTATTCCATTATAAAAAACAGCTTCTTTCCTGGTCCATGAATACATATCCATGGTCAGAGGAGTGGCTATACTAAAAGGACAGAACAAAATGACATCACTTAAAAAAAAAAACCAAAAAAACAAAGCCTCTCCTATACAGCCATTTCCACAGATGCATTGTCCCAAACACCACATACAGTGGTGTAGAAGCCTTTTCTTCTGGCAGATGTATTGCAGAACACAGGCTAGTTAGAAACTAATTCTGTCACACATTATTTATTTAAGATAAATCCTCTCAATAAAATTCACATCTGGAATATACCAGCCATGCTCTGAAGCAGCATTACTCTAGCCCATCAAAAGATGATGGGAGGTAAACCTACAGTGAGAGCGAGAAAGAAAAACATGCCCTGCCAGCATAAAATGAATACTGTTTCAAGATTCAGGAATTCTAAGGGAATATTTTATATTTTATTTATTTTGTTATATAGAGAACATTTGGGACTGAATAAGATGTCTCTTTAGGTAGAACAAGCATCATGTAAAATAGTGCATGAAGAACACAACTCCATTATCAAACAATAGGACAAATGCAATGCATTTGGTCAAATGCAATGACAAGACAAGGGGCAATGGGTTTAAACTGGCAGAGGGAAGATTTAGACTGGATGTCAGGAGGAAGTTCTTTCCAGTGAGGGTGGTGAGGCACTGGAACAGGTTGCCCAGGGAGGTTGTGGATGCTTCCTCCCTGAGGTGTTCAAGGCCAGGTTGGACAAGGCCTTCAGTGACCTGTACTAGTGGGAAGTGTCCCTGCCTGTGGCAGGGGCTTGGAACTAGATGATCCTTGAGGTCCCTTCCAACCTTACCATTCTATGATTCTATGATTGTGATCATCATTGCTGAAATAATCATCACTAAGCTTCTCTGCAGCTAATCAGAATCATACCAAGAAATTACACAGAATTAAATCAAAGCATAGAACAAGCTACTGAAGAGAGTTTTCTCTGAATACTCAGGGAGCCCAAGTTAAACTTCCTTTTGTTTTTTTAATGCTCAAGAAGTTGAGGATATGGATTTATATCCATTCAGAAGATTTTACATCAATATTTCATATTCTACAAACTGTATGCTATATATTTTCAGTTACTACTGAGCTTCAACTCACTGCCCTGTGTCAGTATCCCTCGGTTTGTGTTCAGTTTTGGACCTGCATTTCTGAAGAGTATGCCTGAGAAAATGAATTCAATAGAGAAGCCTTTACATGCACACTAAGTCTAACACCACTACATGTCTAAGTATTTTGAGACAAACTTACGTTTCAAAGACAGCAAACACGAACAAGACGACGAAGAAAAGAAAATTGATTGCTACCACAGCCACATGGTCAACATCTCCTTCTGCATCCTGATCCTGAACACCACTTTCTGCCAAAAAAAGAAGAGAAAACTCTAAACTGCAAAGGGAGCTTTTTTCACATGACCACAAATTACAAAGTGTAATGATCTCCTTGCTCTGGTATACATTTAACATGCAGGCTGGTGGGAAGTTAGACTTATATTTTGACAATCTAATGCAGTGATTTTAAATCAAAATGGAGGGAAGACTATTCCTAAACTTATACCATCTCTTGTCCCACTGTAATGGAGGCACTGCCGAGTTCTGATGAACAGCAAAATAAGCAAACTCCACAAAGACCTCAACACTGTAAACCAAAACACTTTCTGTTCCTCTTGCAAGGTGAAAAGCACACAACAGAAGAACTCCCTGAACCATCATGGAGCCTCTGTTCCTCTAACAAGTGGGAGCGCTGTTTTCAAGCACAGAACACCCATGCCTTTCATGTTTTCAAACATGAAAATAATAAAATCTGTGGTGACTTCCATAGATTTTAAAAGAGGTTTGAGATCATCTTTCACATACTTTTTACTTGTCAAGTGAAAAGGAGATCCACAACATTTAGAACACTTTCACTGTGTACAAAAAGAGCACTGAGTGAAGAGAAGCTGTAAGACTGCATGTGGCAATTACTGTAGCCTCACCAGGCAGACTTACACAGCACACACCTTCTAACAAGCTGCTGCATGTGAAAGCTGCTATGCATTAATGGCATTACTCAGTGATATAGAACTAAACGGAAGTAAGACTGCAGAGTGGAAGTGAAGGGGGATTCTACTGATATCCACATTTACTTAATTCTGTCTCTTGGAAGAGACACTTCCAGGGTGAAAATCTGGAAGGATTCATGCAGTTTGTTTCATTGCTTCTTTGCCACCAGGCAGCACTACATACATACATGGACACAACACATGAAGCAACTTCTAAGGCAGTTAGAAATATATGTAGCCTATTTTCCACTTGGAGTTTCCAATCCACCAAACTTCAGAATACTTCTAAATGCCTGTACATACTAACAGAGTGCTTCAAACTTATCATCACAGAGTAAGTTTTCAAGAAAACTTAAGATACCTTCTCCTTCAGAATTGACGCTTTTGCATTGCCGTCCCATGTCATCTACTCGGTGCTCTCTAGAAATTCAGAGTTGTTTTCATTAATACACACGTTTATTTCATCTGCTATTGAGACAAGTGTCTGTTAAAATATTTCCAAGTGGCACACTCTTATATTCTAATTAATCCCAGCTCCTTTAAATATTATCTGTGCAGCCTACATTCAACTGCAGTGAACAGCACCGTACTCAAGAAAGGAAACATTCTAGCGGGAGAATATGACAAAGCCGTGTGCATCTCTCCCTCACGGCCATAAATGAGGTAATGTAGAAAAATTAACCCTCAGGGTTCTCAAAAGACACAGACAATAAGAACCCTACAGATAAATTAATCCTACTTTTACAGAAAAAACACGAGCAGAAGCCATCAACTTAAAAAATACAGCAAGGCTAAGATGATAATCTAACAGCCCTACCTTTTTTTAGGCAGTTTACATTCTAGCCGTAACATCACTATGGTTAATTTATGAGTATAATGACAAAGATACGTATTAAAAAAGGTAGGCACCCCTTCCCCAAATACATGTTTATAGTTATAGGGTTCCAGATTTCAGGCTTATAAGCAGCATATTATTTGTTACAAGGCACTCACTTAAACAAGGTAGAAGAATTCTCTTTTTCGACTTGATTACCTGAATATGGCAAAGATGAGAATAATATTAACAATTCCTAGGAGAGCTCCAAATAAGACTGGTGCTGTATACATGTTAAGCTGAAGATCAATTAATTTCCATGTTATTCCTTCTTCTCCAATAAGTGTAAAACATGTCTGAAAAACTTCAGAACATAAGTTAGGAAAATATAACACCAGATAAAAAAATAAGCATGTAAAAATGGATAAGCAAAGTTGTTCTAATTGCTGAGTAAAATGTAAATATTCCACCTGCCAAATGTTTTACATTTTGAGTTTCCTACTCTGAATCTGATAGGTACCAGCAAACTACTTAGTTATACACAAATACACTGCATAAGTAGCAGTGTGAGACTTCAAGAACTGGAACTGCATTCTCAGTGTACAAATAGTTAATTTTCTTGGCCATGTACAGACAGCAGATTTACTCTTTTTCCTGTTCCTCCTGCATGGAGAACCTTGGTCTTAGGACTGGAATATCCCTCAAGCTAAGGGCAAGTTAGAGAGAACAGGAGTTGGGGCTTTAATGAACACTTAAATTGGTGCAGAACAAAAGATTGCAAGATCAGGTCATTTGCTTACCACTGCTAGGAAACACACTGAGAGTCTCTATCAAATTGTGAAAGGGAATTAACTTGCATTCCATTCAAATACCCCAAGGAATGAAGATTTTTTGTTGTTGTTGCTGCTGTAGATCCTTTAATACTCTTTCAACAGCACCAGTGATAATCAACTCGAGGCAAAAAACACTTTCAGCCCTAAACGTTCACCTCATTATTATTACCATACACAGTGACCTTCACCTCTACTACTTGGATAAACTTAATCCCCAGCTACAGAAGACAATCAGGAGAGGCTGTTTAGGACAAAGCTGCTGGTCTCTCTTTACAGCACAAGGCAAGCCTCATGCATTTCTCCTAGAAGCAGATGGAGAAACTCAGGATCAGGTTACATCTCCTCGAACGAACACCCCTTGAGCTTTTTTTCCCCTTAGCTCTGTAATACCTGTGCTGTCTTAAAACTTTTTGCCAACGTGAAGGGTTTATGATTGCCACTACAAAACCTGGCAGATCTGCTGAATGTTACTTTGTACAACACGAGGCAAACTGTAATTCTCAATCATTTTGGAAAGGTGGAAATGTTTCCCTGAGTACAGCAATGGTAAATTCCCTTCTCCATGAATAAAGAGCCATTGCTCATTGACTCTTGACCTAGCACTGGTACAAGAAATCGTTTAGAACTTGTTTTTCCTGCAGCCAGTAATCCAAACCAGCTAGTTTTTAACCCACAATTACAATTCATTTGGACTATAATATCAAATCTCTATACTTGGCATATCCAAGTATATGTGAGTGAATTTTACTTAATCTTGGTAACACTGACAAAGTATGCCTTGAAATATACCACAAACAGCTGCTGGGGTCTCCCACTTCCAATGTCAAATGTAATCCTAAAAACTACTGGAAAAGTGAGCAAAGAAGGCAGGCTTTACCTGGTCCTAATATGAAGCCAACTGCTTGGCAGGCACTGGTGTTGGCCATGGCACTTGTTCTTTCCTTAAGAGAAGTGGCACCCGAAATATATGATCGAACTACAGCCACATTTCCTTAAAAAACACAAAACCCAGAAAGTGTTCATGTAAATACTGTTATAGCCTTCAACTACACAGCTACAGCTACATTTATTTTAAGGGGGTGTGTGTCTGATTTTACAAGAAAACAAAAGCCAGCAAACCCTTTTGTATTTGTATACAGCTGCACGGTGACACAGTTTTATTATAAACTAGCACTAAGTTGGCATTCACAACATAGTAAATCTGGTACTAAAATGTCACATTAACCATCTTACAACAGACAGAGAATGTAGAAATTACCAGGAATATAAATTCTGCTTTGATTACCTGCTCCAAATCCCACAAGAGCACGTGCAGTCAGCATGTAGTATTTGTTGTGTGAATGAGGTATATGGACGTAGGCATAAAGACAATTAGCAGCTACTGAGATAGCAGTGGAAACAACGAGAGGCTCTCTCCTTGGCCTGTAGTTGGACCACAAGCCAAACACAGGAGAGGAGACCATCTGGCCAATGCTATATGAAGCTATGATCCAGCCCAAGAAACTCCCATCTGCTGTTGGATCAATCTGCAGAAATAAATGAATGCATTCTATGGGTGAAGCATTAACAGTATTTTATAAATATCAACAAATACCTAAAATTCCACACTCTTCATTCTGAGGGCAGATGGCACTCTGCAGTGCAGTGTCAAACCTCAGCTACCACTCAACAGGTTTGTGTGCCTGAATGGCATTGTGAAGTGTTAAACATCCTGCTCTGGGTTCAGAAGCTGCTGTTTTCACATGGCACTTCGGCTGGGGCAATAAACGTTGGCTAATCATCTCCAGCAGTGCAGCAAACCAATAAAAAAGTGCTTTGCTTCCAAGGTTGGAAATGCCTCGAAGCAAACTCAAATCCTTCCCATGCAGCACTGCTGCTCTTACAGGCTACAGACATCACTCGAGCAGGATGGCAGACAGTTGGCATGCACAACAGACTCCCTGCACAAGCCTGAGTTTGTCCTGGTTTACAAAGCTGATGATGCATTTTCCTCCCTTCTCCAAGAATCCAGCACCAGCCTCACTTTCAAGGATGCCTCTAGGACTCTGTGAGATGTGTTCTTTGCACTTAACCTACCATCTGCTATTTCAGGAGCACAGATTAAAGTTTTAGTGGTCTTTTATGCCAATGCAGAAGGAAAAAAAAAAACAACTAAATAACCAAACCCACTAAAACCACTAATCAGGAACACAGACAATTCCATCTTAAGGATATCAAGGCCTACATGCAATGACCTCACACTGACAGAGCAGCTTCTATCTTCAGCATCTTTTTTTTATTCCAAAATGCACACAAGCTTCCTGTATGATGTTTTAACACTATGAATACATTAAGAGACTTCTACTGATGTACTGTCCAAGAAAATCGTTGAATATAGAGGAAAACCAAACACCTCTGGATTACAGTATAGCCTTCTAAATTCAAGAAAGTAACTGAGAGAGTTTACATGAAATAATGCAACCTAAGTGGAGGGAAAAATAGAAGTCTCTTATAATCCCACACTTCCCTTTACCATGCACTTTCTTTTCCTCAATGAACCACCAAGTTCTGTATTACAAACTTTTCTAAACAAGAGTTTTCTGTTCTTCTTAATTAAAGACAAACATATTTACCAACCTTCTGGAGATATGGCCACACAGACATAATTACAATTGAGAAGCCTGCAATGCAGTAAAAACATAACTGAAGTTACTTTATTTGCTATGGTTATCAGTAATTCCCTTTGTTGAAGCAAGATGTTACAGGTTCTGCTCCTATGTCTATTATGGTCTAAAACTGTGCTGATTAGGCCTGTTACCTGAAAAAAAACTATGCATTATGTGCTTGTTTAAGGAGTGGTAATTCCTCCTCACAAGAGGAACTGCTTCTAAAAGGACACTGTATAGGTGCATGCCTGTTAAACAAAATACCCGAACCCAAAACACAAGATAACAGCTCCTGTGACAAGAATATTGATGTGCCAAGCAAACTGCAGGGAATTTTTCTGCCCAATGGACAGACAAGGTCCCCAGAGTGAAAAGAATTCTTGATACACTGATGTATTTATATTTATTTATCAATTTTAATGCATCAAATTAATCTAGGCCCACAGATAATAACTAGAAGTTAAAAAGCACCAGAAGTCTTGCCTACAGAGGCAGTTACCTAGAAATAAAAGAGTAATTTTTTTCTGCAGCAGGGATGCAAAATCCTGTAGAAGAAAAAAAAAGCTCACATACAGATTTTTGAAATGATGATTCACATTGCCACAAAGATCTTACCTCTTAAGAACTGAACATTATTTCTATCTTCAGTCCCCAGAAGTTTCACTTTGGATGGTAAGTGTGACCTTTGTTTGGTTCTGTGCAATAATCTTACTCTGCCACTACCTTTTACCCCAAACTACTACAGAGCCATAAACCAAACTACAGAACAGAAGGTTTAGATGGGACATTAGGAGGAAGTTCTTCACTATAAGGGTGGTGGAACACTGGAACAGCTTGCCCAGGGAGGTGGTGGCACTCCCATGCCAGGAGACATTCAGGGTCAGGCTTGATGGGGTTCGAGCAACCTGATCTACATGGGGATGTCTCTGTTTACCGCAGGGAGGTTGGATTGACCTCTGGAGGTCTCTTCCAACCCAGTGCATTCTATGATTCTAAGTAATATGTCACTAGTTTCAAAACAGAGCATTATTTAACTTATTAAATGTAACTTTGTGTTTGATTTTCTTGTCATATGCCCTCTTTTGAAGAATCAGAAAATGCACTTTTTTAAGGTCATGAAGGAAAAGTAGTATTAAAGGAGACATGTAGTTGAACTTCAAAAAGACCCTGATATTCAGAACAAAATATAAGTGTTTACTCACCTACACTACTAAGAAACATAGTAAGATACATAATCCAGATGGATCGCCACCTGCTCTTATAATGCTCTTCTGACTCCACAACATCCCTGTTTTTGAACAAGAAGTGAAGAAAGAAAGAAATTGTTATCAGAGTCACTCCTAGTTGTTCCCATAGGATCTTTAAAGCATTTCTTCACGAGCCTCTTAACACAATTATATAAATTATGCAGGAATGAACTTTTGCACAGCAAGAAAAATAATTTCTTTTAGAAGCAAAGTAATTTTTCACTGAAAAATAGTGAAATAGAAGTGAGATCTTTATCCAGAGAGATGCTCAGCTCTGTAATCTCTTTGCACAGATACTTTGGAGCATCACAGATATCACATAAAGGCTTTAGGAAATGCCTATTAAACCATCAAACTCCAAATACCTTCTTAGAACCACGGTTTTAAGTCAAAAATCCCCAAACTAATGGTTAGACTAAAAGGTATGAGCAGTCCACTCTTACCATGAGCAAATAGCTATAGAGTGTAAAAGATTCATGTAAAGGATGTGTGTAAAAGATGCTGCTGAAGATTTTAAGAGCAAAAAAAAAAAAAAAAGTAGCAGTTGCAAACTTTGTGAGCAGTAAAGGCATTCTTCTAAAATTTATAAGGACCTTCTGAGACCCAAGTACTTTTCAGAAGGAAGAACACTTCAGTTCCTCACTTCTAAAGAAACAGCATTCTAAACAGAATAACCTCTGTCCAAAAGATGCTGACCCAGGGTAGATATGTCTGAATATAGTTTATAAACATTGTTGATATGTCTGTTCCAGTATAGGCTGGGATAGAGTTAATTTTCATCCTAGTAGGTGGTGCAGTGCTGCGGTCTGGATACAGCGTGAGAATAATGTTTCTACCACACTGATGGTTTAGTTGCTAGCTAGCACTTATCCTAAGTTAAGGATTTTTCACTCTACCTTCGAGTAGGTACACAAGGAGCTGGGACTGAGCACGTTTGGAGTCAGCTGTCCTGGCAACAACACCCCCAGCCAAAGGGATATTCCACACCATAAGACATCATGGTCAGTTAAACCATGATAATCACAGCATCACCAAGGTTGGAAGAGACCTCAAAGATCATCAAGACCAACCCATTACCACAGACCTCAAGACCAGACCATGGCACCAAGTGCCACGTCCAAACCCGCCTTGAACACCTCCAGGGATGCTGACTCCACCGCCTCCCTGGGCAGCCCATTCCAGCAGTCAATGATTCTCTCAGGCAAGAACTTTCTCCTCACCTCCAGCCTAAACTTCCCCTGGCACAGCTTGAGACTGTGTCCTCTTGTTCTGGTGCTGCTTGCCTGAGAGAAGAAAGCAACCTCCTCCTGGCTACAAGCACCCTTCAGGTAGTTGGAGACAGCAAGAAGGTCTCCCCTGAGCCTCCTCTTCTGCAGGCTAAATCATACATAACCTTTGGGCATAGGCACAATTTTCAAGCTGATAGTCATTGCTCAGTGTGGATGGTAAATTGGTCTCTTCAGAAATGTTTACAGCATAGAAGAGTCCCAGTCCGACGAAACTTTTACCACATAAACGACGTTCCTAGATGTACTCAGCAATCTTATAACCATCGCGCCGAGGGAAAGGACAGCGGCACTGCTGCGTATGTTGCGTGTGTGCTGTGTCTGGCAACTTCTGGCTTTGCTTTAAACCCAGAAGTAAGGCCCCAGTGAGGGAACGCTTCAGCAAAAGCCAGCAGCGGCACCAGCCACTCTGCACCTTCAAGATGTTGTTGTTTTCTTGACAGAAGGATAAAACAACAGTGACCGGCTGCTGCCCACGCGGTTGCAGCGCTGTTAAATACGGCTTCGGCACCACAAGAACCGATTTCTATGCTCTTTGGGAACTACCGGAACTCCCTAAGTGAATGCGCTTGGTTTTTGACAGACGGAGACAGCCCCTGCCGGGCCCCGCTCCCAAGCCGGGACAGGCCGAGGAGCTGCCTCCGCTCCGAGTCCCGGCAAGGCGCAGTCCTCGTCGGCCCGCTCAGTAAGCCCTCCGCAGGCTCCCGAGGCGGACAGATGCCTCAAGCTGAGGCTTTCCTGGAGCAAAGCACCCATATACAGGCAGCAGGACTCGCTTTACACAGGTGGCTCCGGGGGTGACTGGTGGGGCTGTCGCCTCCCAGCCGCGGGAGGAGGGAGCGCTAGGAGGCGCCTGTGGGGGCAGTGCCCCTCGGCCCGCGGCACAAGGAGTGGCCTCACCGCCGTGGTAAGGAGGGGCGCTGGAAGGAAGAAGCCCCTACCTGCTCTCCTCCTCCTCCTCTGCTCCTCCGGGACTCAGCAAAGGCTCTTGCCCCTCAGCTGTCGCCTCCGGACTGGAGACGGCGGCCGCCATAGCCCGCCACGACTGTCTCCCGAGGCCCTTAGCGCCGGGATCCACACACAGCCCCCTCGTCTGCTCTTAGTCACTGTCGCCCTTCTGCCGCTGGGGGGCGCTGCCGGCAGAGCGAGAGGGCCTGAGCTGGGGCCCCTGGCGCCAACCGCCGCGCGACCGCGAGGAGAAGGGGGCGAGGTGGGGCGGTCCGGTCACGCGCACGGGGGCGGAGCCAGTCCCTGCCCAGAGGCTGCGTACGTGCGCCCGCCCGCGCGCGGGCTGGCCACATCTTCGTTCCTCCGCCCCTCTCCGCTTTTCCCGCCCATGTGGAGCCCAAGCGCCGGCAGCGCCGGGCTGTTGGTGAGTGACCTTCCTGGGGTGGGCAGGAGGGGATGGAAATTGGGTTGTTGGCCTGCCGCCAGCCCGGTGGGCGGCGGGTTGTCTCCCTCAGGACGAGGGGCTGTGCCCGACTCCGGGCATGTCACCGGCTTAGGCAGCTTAGCTCCATGGCGGGCTATCGATCCCTGTCCTGGCGCGGGGGTATGGACTGGATGTATATGGCCCTCGAGGGGCTGAGAAGTGCGGGAGTCCCTGTGCCCGTCGTTCCTCGGGGCGTTAATGGGCCCGTGTGCGCTTCCCGCGCTTCTTCTCGCAGCTGCTTAGGGGTCCTACTCGGGGAGGGCCGAGGCCTCGGCGGTTTGAGCGGAGGGGTTTTCCATGACAGTTAGGAAAATCTGTGAGGTTAGGAGGAACACCTGCAGTCAGGTTCGACAAGGTACCGTCTGCTGAGCCCTGCACTTTGAACCTCTCACGGGTTCAAGCTGGACTCCCCGCCCGCCGATAACAGTGGGTGGAGGGGAGGCAGGTGGGCAGCTGCGGGCTGCTGCTCGGCGGCCCCTGCTGGCTTAGGCCCCTTTGTTTATCTGCGAGCTCTTCTGTATATTAAATACTTGTAGGACTTGTTTGTGGCTTGTGTCTTCTTTTGTTTTGCTGTTCTGAACCGTCTTTCTTATGCCGGAGGGGAAAAAGGTCTCATTTTTCCATTAATTGGAAGGAAGAATTAGAAGAATAAATAATAGGGCAAAGAAATTAAAGAGTCAGCCTTCAGAAATAGATACACCTTCTTGGCTTTTTCGTGTTGCCTTCTTGGTGGTAATACCAGCGGATTAGCAAATCGGCCAGTGCAGCAGATACTGATACCAGCGACTTGGTTCAGCAGAGCTTAGCAGAAAGCAAGAGTTTGAGTAAATGAGAATTTGAACTCAAACAGCAAGTTAAATGTTTGATATTCACATATAGAAGCAGTAGTCTGCCTCTTTAGTAGAGTCTTTATGTACTTAGGGGTGTTTTTCTTGTAACTGGAGCTGCATGCACTCGTTTAAAAGGAATAACAGACCTTTTAAATGTACGATTTTGGATGTGTTTTTGTGTCTGTTTCCATAAAATGAGTGTATATACCAGACAGATATAGTTAATCTGTGGTATGATGGCTCTGAAAGCTAAGAAAAACTTCCTAGAGTAAGAGTCTAGTTCTGATTTATCTCCAGGAGTCTTTACCTTCTCTGGAAAAATCCTGATTTAAAATGGGAGGGTTTTTTAGCGGTTCACTTCTTAATATACCTTTAAGCTTTGCATAACTGTAACAATATAATGTGGTAGCAATACACACATTGAAAACTCTCAATATGGGTACTGCTATGTGGGCTACACAGCTATGCAGTATCTTCATTGGATCACTGCTGCCAGCTGTCCTGTCTTAGGTTGTGAAGTGAGGTGTGTGGTGTCAACTGGTGGGAATCCAATTGCATTCTGAAACAGGCTCTACTGATTCTTTCCTCAAGTTTGAACTTTTACTGGTGAAATAAACACTCTGCTTCTACTGTGAAGTTGTGAAACTTCAGCTTCTAACAGTTGGATTTAACTTTTCTTACAATAAAAGTATTTGCAGTTGTCTTTCCATGTTGGCGTTGATGGGCAGTGACAGAAGCATGTCCGGTCCTCCTGTTGCTGGGATAGACAAAGTGGGAAGATGACTCTTATTTTATCTCAACAGTATTTCTGAGACCTCCTCTACAACATACTTTGTGTACTTAGAATTTTTGTTTTGTTTTAGTGTTTCCTGTACTCTTTCCAGCAGTGGCTTAAACTTGAATCTGATTAATTGAAATATCCCGAATTACATTAGAGTTCTTATTCAGTCAATGAAACAAAATACAAGATGAGACAACCCTTTCACCTCAATCAATGTTGCATTTAAGTGTAATGTGCTTGTCTAGGAACATGTTTTGGCATTCTCTCATTGCAACAAAGAGAGCTCATCGTGCCAACCTTCACAATCACAGCAAAATCAACATCTTTACCTTTTCTTATTATTTGACTTATATTTTGTACAGTACTAAAAATGAACAAAACAACACCAAAACAAACCAGGCAAACAAACCCTGCAGAGCTCTTTTGTTAGGCATCAAAACAGTCATTAAGCATTCTTTTCATGATTACTAGTAAGCAGCCTCCCAATGAAAGTGTAGCCCTAGTTTTAGTATATTTTTGATAGCATAGATTTAACTCCTATATCTACTCAGTTTGAAACTGTCTTCCCAGCCCCGCAGAGGGTCAGCTCTGCTTCCTATCCCTGTCCCCACCACCTAGTTCTTTCCTAGGAACAGGAAAATACTAAGCTGCTTCCCTGCACCAGAGGAGGAACAAACATTGCAGAAGCCGGGAAACATGTCCCTTCTGACACGCTAGTAAGACAGGAGGCCGATGAGTAACTCCAGAGTGGGCAAGGAAAAGGCTTATATGGGGGTTGTGATTACAGTAGAGCAAGCAGGTGTGGATCAGAAAAAACAGTATTACACAGTCAGCTGTTTGGGTCTGGTGGAACTGAAACTAATGGCTTCTACTGTGTTGAAATAGAAGGCTCCCACTCTAACTTTCTGGTGATTTCACTTGTTTATTTCTGCCGGTTAGTGGCTGGATGTAGAACCATTGTGACTTTGTGGGATGCTTTCTTGTGTTCCAGTACCTTAACTTGTCTCCAATTTCTGTGTTGATGCTAGCTTACTCTAGGTGTTAAAACTTTTTTTTTTCCCTATATATTGATTTTTAAGTATGGGCTTTTTAGAAGTGCAGAAGAATGTATTTATTAATCTGATCACCGTTTTAACTTGTTCGTATCCAGACAAGTTTATTTTAAGAATGACCTTATTAAAATGTGGCAGAACAGATGAACTTGAGATGAAAATAAATAAAAAACAAAAACCCCACTCCAAACCCAACAAAAAACCCCAAAACACAAACCATGAGTTCAATAACACCGCTACATTGTGTTTCCATAGCAAAGTTTGGGTAGTGGAGGGGCTGCAGAAGTGACTTCTATGAGAAGTGGTGGAAGCTTCCCCTGTGTTGTACAGAGGCTCAAGAGCAACTGTTTTGGAGTGTGATGAAGTTGTTCGGACCATTTAGTATGGAAACATCTGGAAATACTAGAAAATAATGAAAGCTAAATTACTACCCAAGTTATTTATTATTAAATCTATTGATTTCTTAGGTCTACACAGATCCTGGACTTTTTTTTTTTTACTTTTTTTTTTTTTTTTTTTTCCTGAATAACCTGCTGACCAAGAAACCAGATTTGAGTTTGGTTTTTTTTTTTCCCCCTTCCTGGTTGGAAGAGCACAGCAGTGGCTCCTTGCTCACTTCAGTAAGTATTACTTTAAAAATAATATTCAGCTTGCCTAAAATTTTGCTGACTTTCCTTATATTTGAGTTAAATGTTGTGGCTGAAAGAGAAATGACACTGGTGAGGATTTTGATGGCATGATTTCTTCCTTGAAGGGAGTGGGAGCATCATTTTCAAAGCCTCAAGAAATGAGTTGGCCCAAATTAGTAAGGAATGGAGAAAATAAAGTGTGGGATGAGGATACCAATGAGGACAGGTTTACAAAAATAATCTTTCTCTTCATTAGTGGCTGAAGCAACTTCTGTTTCTTTCTGTTTTATGAAGAAGTAATTGTGCAGCTAGGTATCCAGTCTTCTAGCTGTTTAAAACTATATGTTGTTTCAAGCTTCCATTGACTGAAAAGGTTTTACTATCACAATTACATGGAGAGAATCAAGATCAGTGCCACTCTATTTTATCCATTCAAGTCAAATACAGTTAGGACTGCTTGAAGATGTAGCTCTGTGCTTCTTCAGTTGGCTCGTTATCAGTTATGTAATCAAATTCTAGCTACGTTGGGCATGTTAAATTCCTGCTCCTAAATTCCATTCTCCTAAAACAACTGGAGTTCCTACTAACTACTTTTGTGTGTTGTTTCAAATGGGAATTGACCCTAATGTCAAGGTTAGCTTCTTTAGAAAAAAACCACCTAACTTTCTGGCTTAGGGATACCAGAATAAGAACCTACTTTGGGTTGCAATAGATGAATTTGCTTTCAAGTTAACCTCTTTACCTGCTTTGTTTTTACCTGTTGTGTGTGTTTGTTCTTTCCTAGATGTCAGTTTGCTGCTAATGGGTGTAAGTAAATTAGATGTCTTGTACAGAAAGCTGCTCCTCACTAAACTTTTCATCAGAGGATGGGGAAAGCCAGAGGATCTGAAAAGGTGACTTGTTGAAAAATAACAGCATAAACAGTGCTTGAAATGCAAAAAAAACCAATCCTTGAAGTTACTACCCTGTATGTAAAAAAAATCCAAATGTGTTAAAGTATGCTTTATTCAGGAAATCATTTCCTTATCAAGAGAGGAGCTGGATTTTAAAGAAGTCTTAAAGGGATTTGCTAAATGTTTGTATTGAAAGAGGCTCTTGTTGAGAGTATGTATGTGTCTGATTACATTTCCACTTATGCATGTATGGTAACATACTTCCAGCAGCTTTTCTGAAAACACAACTTGCTGATTTTATTTTTTTCCCAGAGGAATTGTTCTATTTAAAGAGGATTTTGCAAGCTTTTTGTAACTTTATAATAATGAGCTTTAAAAGTGTTAGATGTAATCAAAAGTTTCATAGGCCAAAGTAGTACACTCACTCTTTTCTACATCTCTTGAAAATTATATATTAAAAAAAAAAAAAAGCTAAATACCTCTTAAAATATTTTCTGATTTTATAAGTTAGTAAAAATATCTGGAAGCTGAGCTCTTGCATTTCTTACATGAAAAATTGACTGAATGTATATATTCTGTATCATGTAGCATTTACATAGGAAATGATGAATCTGAACTTCATAAGATAACTTATGTATTTGAAAATCAATAAAGAATTTTTTTTTTAAAACAATACTGAAATAAAATCTTATTCACTGGATAGCAGTGGAGTCACACCGGGGGTTTATTTTTTGTTTTTAAGTCCAAGTGAAACACTCCTGAGGTGGCACTTGGATCGCTTTGCATGTCTTCTTCAGAGGTTTTCTCTTCAGTAGCAGATATTGCTGCAAAATGAGAATGCTGGATTTTTAAAATGTAGGCTTACTTTTTTGTTGGTAAAAGCAAACATTGTGGGGTTTGTTTTGATTGCAACACTACTGCTCTCTTTTACCTGTCTCTGTGTCTGAAATGGGACATATGAATGTTCCCAAAACCCTCTCTTAGAAATTGCTAGATCCTGGGTGAGGCATGATGAAATTTCACTACCCCACACTCATCTTCTCCTAACACACTTGTTATTGGGGACCTTCTGGCTAATTCTGCTGCTAGGTGTTCCCATACTAGGTAAAGTTTTAACCTGTGTGGGGTGTGTAGGTGTGTAATCCCACAAATGTCAGTCAGCAATAAAGAAGCACAGCTATGGCTCTTTCTTATTCATAGCCAGGGAAAAAAATCCTCTCACAAGAGATTAAAAGCTGTGGGAGAAAGATGAGGTAGGCTTGCTTGTCTGAGAAGTGGAGAATTTGTTCTCTGCACTGCCTTTGAATGGGAAGGAGAGCTGTTCCCCAAGCAGCCTGTCTTCACCTGGATGAAGGAAGAATGCTCCTTCCTCCTGTCCCCTCCCACTGGCTGGTGAGAGGATGGAGTACCACTTCCAAGTGTACATGTCCTGTTGTACCAGGAACGGTGTCAGCATCATCTTGTTTTCTTTTACTTTTGAGCTGATCACTGGGAAGCTCCATTACTGAATTCCTTACACTTGAAGCATTAGCTGACTGATACTACACACTTCTCTGCCTACATGTCATCTGAAGTTCTCTGAGCACACTCTCGATGTGATGACTGCTGCTATCCTAATGCTTTAGCCTCAGCTTACTAGCAAGAGCTGAAATTCCTCAACACATGCAAGATTCAGCCTTCACTATCCTCCTCTGACTGGAGAGGAAATACATACATGCAGTGTTTGTGGAGGTTTTCTTGTCAAGCAAAACATCTCTTCATTTAGCTTACCCTTCAGACTCATGTCTCATTCCTTTGTTCTATTCTCAGAAATACTTGATACTGTTGCTGTTCTACATAGGTGAAGACTGTGTAGTAAAACTGGCTTTGATATGGTGGCAAACTATTTTCTTCCTGTCCCTATGGTTTGTTGTTTTTTTTTTTTTTCTGGTACTGGGAAGGTGAACAGATCATTCCTGTTACATTGTTGTTTTTTTGTACTTTTCACCCAAATCTAATGGTTTAGTTGGTCAGGAAACCATAAAAATGAGCAAGTTATTCTTAGCACAGGGTGTTTAAGCTTGAGAAGGCCATCTTGAGACCATTTAAGCCAAATCCCTATTCAAAACAAAGCTGACTTCTTAATTGATTCAAGTCACTTGGCACCTCATCCATTTGAGTTTCTAAGTCTTTTGAGGATGAAGATTATTAATGATTTCCCTGGACTTATTTTTTTTCTCGTGGTTAATCACTACCACTGTGGGGAAAAAAAACTTTCACTGTGTCCCAATGGGAATTTATGTTGCAGCACACACCTATTGCCTCTTATCCTCTTACTTGATACTTCTGAGGAGAGTCTTGTTTCATTTTATTTGTTAAGACTCTGCAGCCCATTTAACTGTCAGAAGTAAGCATCTAGATTTGCCCCTTAGCCTTCCATTTTCCTAAGTAATTCAAATCCCTTTCCCTTGTCCTCTTTCAGAATGCAGAGGGTGTGCCATTGGTCTTCCTAGCTGCAAGATAAGTTGCTAACTCCAGTTTACTGTCCACTATAAACCTTATATCATTTCCTGCAAATCTACTACCTAGCTGGGAGGTTCCCAGCCCTCCTTATTGTGTGGGGCCCTTCTGTCCTAGCTACAAGATTTTGCGGCTGTTTTGTTGAACTCTAGGATTATTTGCTGACACATTTTTCCAGCACATCCAGGTCACTCTGAATGGGAGCCCATTCAACCTCACCTTTCACTTTATGTCATTCCTTAAGTGCTGCTAGTAGCCTTTTTTTTTTTTTTTTTTTTTTATTATATTTAAAAATTTTGTTCTAT
>VWZE01012358.1:129122-152215 GCA_013396675.1 Eubucco bourcierii | reverse complement strand
AGGCTGGAGGTGAGGAGAAAGTTGTTGCCTGAGAGAATCATTGACTGCTGGAATGGGCTGCCCAGGGAGGTGGTGGAGTCAACATCCCTGGAGGTGTTCAAGGCAGGTTTGGACGTGGCACTTGGTGCCATGGTCTGGTCTTGAGGTCTGTGGTAATGGGTTGGACTTGATGATCTTTGAGGTCTCTTCCAACCTTGGTGATACTGTGATAATGTGAAATTGTTTCCACTGGGCCAGCATTACACTCATTCTTTTAGCAGGTCATTTAATAAAAGTAAAACTTGAAACAAATTATTTCAGTAATGCATATCCATCTATTTAAAACAGACTTTAGCTTTGGGGTTTTTTGGAGTACATTTTTATAACAAATTCTGGGGATCTTTTGGAGTACATTTTTATCTTAGAACAGATTCTTCTACTTCAAGAGATTGGCTTGCAGACCACTGATATGAAATACACTGCTGTCATCCTGTTGTCACTGTAGGTTGAGCAGCAATCCGACTGTAAAATCCTTGAGGGCCACTTCCTTTCCCCACTGGCTCATTGTGTCCCGGGTATCCTGCCAGTTGAATCTCTTGTAGCAAGGTAAGAGAAACCAAGTGATATTTTCTTTCTGGAACTGCTCCTGCAGAGAAATAAGAATGGTCTATAAGTGGTATTCTTGCACTTGACTTTTTTTTTTTTTTAACCCCTTCCAAATGAGGAGGATGGTGGAAATGAAGGATACTATAGCCAGGCCAGTGGTTGGTTGTTTTGTGCATAGCAAGAGAAACTGTTCATATGAAAGTAACATATTATATTATATTTGAAGGAACCATTCCATCCTTCCATTTATATTGAATAAAAAAAATATTGGATGAGAACTGAAGTAGTGAGTTCATTTAATTGTAGCAAGAAAATTCTGTTGCCTTCATTATTGGCAAACCAAAAGAAACATCCACAGAAAGGTGGGTTATCACTGATAGTCACAAGATCCCTACTAGCATTTTTGCTGGTTTCATACTAAGGCTGCTTTGCAGTTGAGGAGTCAGTTTGGAAAGACAACTTAAGTTCTCTTTGCTTTTAGTGTAGAAATAAACTTTCATGATGGATTTTTTTTTTCCCTCAAGCTTTGTTTAATAACTTTAAAAATAACCACAAAATGTTGTCAGCTCTGGCATTGTCCATTATGTAAATATTACTCCTTGGTATATTTTTGTAACTTAAAAATTAATCACAAAGTGCTGTCAGCTCTGGCATTGTCCATTATGTAAATATTACTCCTTGATATATTTTTGTAACTTAAGAATTAATCACAAAATGCTGTCAGCTCTGGCATTGTCCATTATGTAATTTATTACTCCTTGATATATTTATGTGTATTTAAACACATAACACTAAAGAACGTCAGGAAAGGTTTGATAGTCAAAATTAATCACAAAATGTTGTCAGCTCTGGCATTGTCCATTTTGTCGGTATTACTCCTTGATATGTTTTTGTGTATTTAAACATGTAACATTAAAGAATGTCAGGAAAGATTTGATAGTCAAAATTATCAGTTCTACCTCTCTGCTAGTTAGAGAAAGAAGTTGTCTCTTAACATTATTGGACTAATTAGTACCACATTGGAAAACAGAGTATACTTCTTGTTTCCTTATCTGTGTTCTCTTACAGTTTGTAGTCCAGTTATGCTAATTGTTACGTTGGTCAGTATAGTTACAGTTTCGAAATGCACTGCAAATTTCCTTTAAGTTCTAGTGTGGTTTTTTCCCTCGGAGCATAGCACTACTGTAGGTGACAGTGCTCCATCTTGTGGGGAAAAATATTAGTGCCTCCCAACTGATGGGGTTTTTTTTCCCCCTCCACAAAGTTAGACTGTAAATAACTTGAGTAGCAGCAGAAGGCATTAAGTGGTTTGTGCTGGTTGTATAGAATGCTTTCATGGTTTGTATGAAACTGCACTGAGGTTTTTGAATTTTTAACAAAAACAAAAATTTTTTTTTAAGCTGCTCATCCTAATCTTCAATTTCAGCTGTTGTGCCCTGAACAGAAAAATAGTAGTGCCACTTAGGAGAGCTGGTTTTACTTGTTTAGGCTGCTCTTCATCTGAAATTCCATTTCTCCGCTCTGCATAATTTAAATTGTGATGATGAGGTAGTGGTCTTTTTGAGGAACATGATCTTTCATCTTGACTCCTTTTCCTGTTTGGCATGTTTTCTGTCCTCCTTTTGGATTCCTTTCTTTGCTGGATGTGTTTATGTAAAACAGTATTGCTGAAATGTTGGCAGTTTGCCTGCATGAGTTACGAAAATACTTCATTCTGTCTTTTTCTTTTATCTTGGATTGGTTTCTCTGGCACAGCTTGTAAATAGATGTACTTACTTCCCTAAAGTAGGTGTTTGTTTCTCGTAGATTTCAGTTTATCATACCCAGAAGATGGAATAGCAAGCACAGACCTGTGTGCATTCATTTAGCAGGCACTGGAGATCATGTGAGTATGTAAAATGTAAAATTGTTTGTTATTGAGAAATGAAAGAATCAGATTTTATCTTCATGTGGTTTTTTTACATCTTATCTCTAGCACTTCTGGAGGAGACGCACATTAATGGCACGCCCAATGATTAAAGAAGCTTGCATGGCTTCCCTCTTGCTAGAAAATCCTTACTATATCCTTTTGTGGAAAGCAAAATTCTTATTCCCAATGTCCTCTCCAGAAGGTGGAAGAACTTTCTGTCTGGTATAATTCCTGCTTTGTGGATCGATTCCCATTAGACTTTGCAGTGGATAGTAGCGAATTATGACTGTTGCATAAAACACAATGCAGCACACTTCTAATGTAATGTGCTGCTTTTACACTAAGTATTGCCTTTCTGATTGCTTTCAAAATGTCTTCTACAGCTTCTCATTGCAGTCGTTAGAGTAAAAGCTTTGATATGGCTGTGTGCTGATCTAAGTGCTGATCTGATTCTTGTAGCTGCCACAGACTGAAAACTCTGGGTTCATTCTACCACACACTGTGTGACTTCTGAATGTATTAATGACAGAGAAGAAAGTTTCCTCTCCTGCTTCCAGTTCTCAAATGCTTCAACCCTTTAGTACCTCAAGTACCTTTGAGAAACATTTAAGAGTATGTTTTGTAAAAAGAAGTTAGGTTCAGTCCTGTCATCAAGTCATTAGTGACTTCTATAACCCTTTGTTTACCCTTTTTGATTAAATGGAATTTGATTACAATTTTCCCTACCCAATACGCCTGACAAAAGCACAATCTTACATTGCAAACTGCATAGTCAAACTTCCTTGAACTTTAGTTTCAGTTTAACTTTTGAAAATTAAGTTTCAATTCGTAATTAATGTATTGTTTATGTCTGTGATTTAATTTTTTTATTTGAATTAGCAGTTTTTATATAGGATTTTTTTTTCACTTTCTTTAACTCGAGCATCCTACATGGCTGTAGAAAACCTAAGGATCAGTTGTAAGTATCACTGTTTAATTAATGTTGTCTTTTCAAAACATCACTTTTTCTTTTTTTTTTTTTTTTTTAATCTCAAGAAACTCAAAGTAGCATAAGATTTGATAGTTTATTACGAAGAAAAAATCCTCAAGCGTAGACCATTTGTAATCTGCTAATGTCATATTATCTACCCTGTGCTAGGCTGCTTTGTCATTTTTTGTGTTGAGAGCAGAGTGATCAGGACACCTCACAGAAGGTGAACTTGCAATATAGAGTGAGATCAATGTGAGTGCAAGGTGGTTTCAGATAATTTTCCTGATTCCACAACTGCATGTGCAAATGCTGCGAATGCATTTCAGTCAACTGTGAATAATCTTTGCTCAAATAGCACCCTTGCCTGTTAGCTTTGCTAAGATTTTGCTTTTGCAGTGTATTTTAAGAGGAACAAAGTCAGACAGATAAATAAATTTAGTGTTTCTTGTTTGTTAGTCAGTGGAAACTACCCAACATTCAGTATTTTACAGAAATTGCTCAGGTTTCCTAAATGCGTACTTGGAAGCCTAATTAGCTAGTCCTAGCTTTTGCTTTTCACATTTTCTGAACCACTGGAGTATTAAAGAGAAAATTCAACAGGATATGAGTCTGAGGCTAAGCTGTGGTTTGAGCCTACCAGTATTTCTTAAAGTCCAAATATGAGTTGGTATTTTAATCTTTTCTAATCCTATCTTGGACACTTCACACGAGTGGAAGATACATAGCAGACAATTTATTTTTAAACTTGTTCATTGTATTCTATTTTTATTAGATCTTTTAGTTTTTATTTAAGTTTCAGCTTTGGGTTTCCTAAATTCAAAACAGATTTTAAAATCTTGAGGAGATTTAATTGCAAAATAGCTTCTGGATTTTGGTTTGTTTTTTTTTTTTTTTCAGAGTAGATGTTGAATTTATTATGGTTATTTATTTTACCCTAAGAGCCATGTTTTTGAAGAAAGTGAATTATATTTACCAACTAAGATAATTGTGGTAAAATTGGGGGAGGGGGGGGAGGGAGTTGACAGACAGACTGCTTAAATAGATGATATATTTATTATTGCATTTACAAGTGTAAGGTTAGGCAAAACTGTGTGAGTGAGTCTCTGCAGGAATACATCCATTGTTTTGGTTTTGGTTTTTGTTCCAGTTGTTGAGGATCCAGTGTAGAAGAATATATTAAATATTTTGGCAGCAGTATTTCCAGCTCAGTTTTCAGTTGCCTGACTTGACAGCTGAGTAGCTGCATGCTGTAGAGAAGGGTTCTTTAAAAGGAGAATGCTCACTCTCATACCCCAGCCAGTTATTGTCACTCCTTAACACAAGGATGTAAAGCAGCAGCAGTGGTTTTAGTTCACGTGCTAGTACCGGTGTTTTAACAAATAGAGCAGCTGGAAAGGGATGAGGAATGTCGTAACAAAGCTGTAGGAAAGAATTACGTTAGCCTATAAATACTGATCTGCAGCAGCCCTGTTCATTTCTCCTGGGGCATGCACAGCAAGCTTTGTCCTTGTGCTTCAGAGTGTCTCAAATGTGACTCTGCGCTGGCACAAGAGGCCTGTAGCCTTTGGTAACCTGACTGTGATACTGAAAATACACTGTCCCATGAATTATAGGTGTATTAATTACTCTCTAAAATACTTTTCATTTTTTCCTCCTACTTTTAAGAGTCCCTATGACAGTTCAGCCAAATAGTTTTCAACTTAAAAAAAAAATAAATTATTATTTCTTCTGTGTTTTAATGCTTTGCAGTACGCTCCATGAATTTCTCAGTACCGTGACAGATTTCCCACTTTACAATTTCAGTCTCACAGTGACACTGCTGAGTGCTTCCAAAGCTGACATACTGATTGCTCTTCAAATGTTGTGTGCATTTTTTCAGTGATGTAAAACAGGTAAATAAGAAAACAAGGAAAAAGGATTGTTTCTGCATATAGCATCTGTAGCATTTTGACTCTATTTCTAAAAGATCTGTTATAACTTTACAGGACAGAAGGTTACTACTAATGAGTTTCTAGTGTTGGTAGTATCTGTTTGTAGAAGACCAGGCTGTTAGTGATGTTACAGTAGAGCTTTAGCAGGTGTCTATTTCTAGTCCTCATTTAGATGAAAAAATGCAACTGCTAGAGAATCTGGACACGCTTTATTCTCCTGTTGAATCAATAGGAGATTTCAGCTCCAAAATTCTCTGGGGTTCTCATAGAATTTGTATCAAGGTATATATAGAATGATGAGAAGTGTCAAAATCTGATCTAGGAAAATAAATTCTGTGTTTTCCTTTTCTGGGGAGAAAAGACGGTCGTGTTTAAAAAATGTCTCGGACCTGTTTGTGATGGGAGGAGCTCTTGTGCTAGAATCTGCAGCTCTTTTGCACTGGCTGGAGAGAGAAGGCTATGGACCACTGGGGATGACTGGAATATCCATGGGAGGACATGTAAGCTTTTATGTTTCCTGTTCAATCGTTTTTGTTTTAACTTCTCATTTGATGGTTTGGCACAGAGAAATGGTTTGGTTTATAGCGTTCCTCTCAGAAGTACTTCAAAGTAAACATTTAGAGTCATGAGAAACAAGTCCTTGGCAATTCTCATGTTCTGTGGTGCTGAATTGGTGTAATCCTCACTAAGTACTGACAAATCATAGAGCCCTTTGTCAGCCATCTGACAGGCTTAGTAAGAATATAAACTTCTCACATAATGATGTTTTGTTTTTTTTTCACAAAGAACGGGAGAGAAATGTTTTCTGAAGGGTCTGTACTGATCAATTGCTAATTCTCCTTTTCTGCCTCCACTCTTCCTGCCTTTGTGCTTTAATGCAGTGTGTAAAATGCTTCCTCTTCTAGGCATGTTATAATTGAGGCGACTTTAGTGTTATTTCTGTTCTTAATTTCTATTTCCACAGTCACTGGGACTGACTAGAGAAGATTTCTTTGGTGGGTTGGATAAGATTTTATGTATGCCTTGTACATACTTGAACTAAACCAACAGTTTATTAAGATTATTGAAAGGCTAATACACAGTTAAAATATTTCTACTTGTGTGTCTCCACATAATCATTGATCTGTGATAAAGAGGTACTAAGCTTATTAAGGCAACATACTTCTGGTTTACTGATCTTTGTTGGTTTGTTGTTAGGAACTAAATAAAGAATGTTGGTAATTGTAGTGTCTATTGGAAAGAAAATAAATTTTCCCAAAGCACAACTTTATAACTCTAAATGTACAAATGGCCTTTGATTTACATAAACAACAGCTTTAGTTTTAAATATGTGTTCTCTGTTTTACTTGTAAATTGAATTGGAATTCTCAAACAGATGTAGGTACCCCTGACTCTGCAGGACACTTCAGATGTTGGGCAAATGTTATGGGAATAACAAAGTATTGTGGCCTATACCTGTGGTCATATGCAGCATGGGTATAGAAGGAGGCAAGATCTGTTTTTCTTAGTCCAGAAAAGTACATTTTTGGCTAGTCCTGACTCACTTCTGGTAGAATTTAAAACCAGGACAAGAAAACAGGGGAATAAAGTTTGCACAGGGAAGTGGTGGAAGCCCCATCCCTGGAGGTCTTTAAGGCCAGGCTGGATGCAGCTCTGAGCAACCTGATCTAGTGTGACACTAAGTTGGGAGCATGTGTTAGAGGGCAGGAGGGCTCTGCAGAAGGATCTGAACGGGCTGGATAGATGGGCACAGTCCAGTGCCATGAGGTTCAACAAGTCCAAGTGCAAGGTACTGCACTTTGTACCTTTAGCAGCACTAGAGCTGGGGACAGAGTGGCTGGAGAGCAGCCAGGCAGGAAGGGACCTGGGGGTTTTGGTTGACAGCAACTGAACATGAGCCAGCAGTGTTCCCAGGCTGCCCTGAAGACCAATGGCATCCTGACCTGTATCAGGAATAGTATGGCCAGCAGGACCAGGGAAGTTCTTCTGCCCCTGTGCTCAGCAACTGGTTAGGCCATACCTTGAGTGCTGTGTTCAGTTCTGGGCCCCTCAGTTTAAGAAAGATGTTGAAGTGCTGGAACATGTCCAGAGAAGGGCACCAAGGCTGATGCGGGGCCTGGAGCACAGCCCTGTGAGGAGAGGCTGAGGAAGATGGGGTTGTTCAGCCTGGAGTAAGAGTAGGCTCAGGGGAGACCTCATTGCTCTCTACAACTACCTGAAGAAGGTTGTAGCTAAGTGGAGTTGGTCTCTTCTGCCAGGCACCCAGGGAGAGAACAAGAGGGCACAGCCTGAAACTGTGTCAGGGCAGGTGTAGGCTGGATGTTAGGAAGAAGTTCTTGACAGAGAGAGTGCTTGACATTGGAATGGGCTGCCCTCAGAGTTGGTGGAGTCACCATCCCTGGAGATATTTAAGAGGAGGCTGAATGAGGCACTTAGTGCCATGTTTTAGTTAATTAGAAGATGATCTTGAAGGTCTTTTCCAACCTGTTTAATACTGTGATTTGGTGTCCCTGCCCATGGTAGGGGGATTGGAACTAGATGATCTTTGAGGTCCCTTCCAGCCCTGACAATTCTATGATTCTTATTTGGTGTCGATCATCCATAGCATGTGTTTTAAAACAGAGGTTAGGAAGCATTAATTCAGTTCTACTGATGAGGAGAACTGAGACTAAGAAGGAGGATGTCTGGCTGTCAGAACATAGATGTCAACATTTATTAGAACACCTGGCACAGACACAGGATATTTTGTGTTTTACACTGTGTTTCCTTTAGAGCAGTGAGATAAAACCGATCAAGAATATACCACATAGGGGATCTGTGTGTCTTGAACTCTGGGGTTTTTTTCTGTAATACACAGAACATTCACAAAAGTGTGTTCTGAGATCTGATGTAAAATGCTAATTTAAACTTCAAAGGGCACCAAAAGAATACACTTAATGTACTGAATTACTTCTCCACATTTTTTTCCCAGTATACAAATTTTAAAACTCTAGAATTTTAAGTAGTCCTTCTCACAGGTTGCCTTTTTTTTGCCTTGAAGTGAGCTTGTAGGAGCTTGATGAAAAGGTTTTATAGATCTTTTTCATGACTTTAAACAACTAAAAGGTCATGATAAATATTCCATTGGGAATTTTTATAGGAAAAGTATGTTCTGCCTTGAAATTCATCCTGTCCAGAGCAATGTTTATTTTAGAATCATAGAATCATAGAATGGTAAGGTTGGAAGGGACCTCAAGGAACATCTAGTTCCAACCCCCTGCCATAGGCAGGGACACCTCCCACTAGTACAGCTCACTCAAGGCCTCCTCCAACCTGGCCTTGAACACCTCCAGGGAGGTAGCAGCCACAACCTCCCTGGGCAGCCTGTTCCAGTGTTTCACCACCCTCACTGTAAAGAACTTCCTCCTAACATCCAGTCTAAATCTCCCCTCTGCCGGTTCAAACCCATTGCCCCTTGTCCTGTCATTGCAAGACCTTGTAAATAGTCCCTCCCCAGCCTTCCTGTAGGCCCCCTTCAGATCCTGGAAGGCTACTCTAAGGTCTTCTCGAAACCTTCTCTCCTCCAGGCTGAAGAGCAACCTGGAGAAGAGAAGGCTTTTTTTGGGGGGGGAATCACTGAAGAATAGGATTTTTGAAAGTATATCCAGCTGTCCCAGTCCTTAGCTGCTTTGGCACCGCACATTTGTTTGACACCATATAAACAAGGCGAGATTGTTCCTTTTGCCGTATTGTGAATTCAGAATTAAAATAAGTAATAAGTGCCTTTGATTCTAGATGGCTTCCCTGGCAGTGACAAACTGGCCTAAACCGTTGCCATTGATTCCCTGTCTTTCCTGGTCAACAGCTTCTGCAGTCTTCACTACGGTAATTAACACGTATTTTTGGTAATAGACTAGAATGTAATCAAGTGTTCAACTTAAAGGTTTGGGCTGGCCACGGCCACTTCTTCAATTAGGGCATTTCATTACCTTTCAACCTCTAGTAGTGATTAGTGGCAAGACCCACCCTTCCTGCTCAGATGTACAACACACGATAAGGAAGGGATCCCTCAGCTAATTCCTTGGGCAAATTAGGGGCTGGGGCTGGTTTGTGGAACAGTGATCAGACCTTTGGTTTAGATGTGAGAAGGTGAGGAAGCAAGCCCTGAAAATCTGCTTGCCTCTGCTCAAAGCCTGGCTTAAATACTGGGCTGATGACACTGCTGCTGTCATTAGGGGGACCCTGCTGCCAGGATAGATGAACAACTGGACTGGCTTGGATACCCGTTGTGGGTTTAAAGTAGTCTAGATGTGTCTAAACCCTAAGTGGGACTGTTTTCTGCCTTTGTTTTGTTTTCTTTTTGGTTTTGTTTGGTTGTTTTTTTAAAGGGAGATGGCTTTCCATGTCCTGTGTTATAAGATGTGGTTATACTTTGATTCCAAGGGTTCTAAGTGTTATTGGGAAACCAGAGCAGAATTCTATGGGGAAAACCAGAGTAAAGAGAGGAACAGATACATTTTTCTCTGTACAACTCTGTTTGAGAATGATCTCTGGACTCGTGTACTGGATGCTTGTGTTTATCATCTCAGGGTGTGTTGAGCAAGGCGGTGAACTGGAGAGAGCTAGAGAAGCAGTATTTTACACAAACTGTTTATGAAGAAGAAATCATTCAAATGCTGGAATACTGTGGAGTAAGTATTGTTTACTTCCCCTATTTGCAAATATTTACATGTGCAAATCTAACAAATACTCTAACTTCTTTCTTACTTCCAATAAAAGTAACCAGTTGTTATCCAAAGCACATTTGCCTGTTTCCTTATGCTTTTGATAAATTTAACCTTTGAAAGAAAACCTTCTGAGAAGCAGAAGCTAACGTTTTGGTTGTATAACCTGTGTTAAGGATAGCCCTTAATACCATTTTTTTTTCCATGATCACATAAAATAAATTCAAATGAATGCAGCATAAAATGAATTCAATCAAAGCATTGAACCTGCAGGTAATATTTCCCAGTAACTGGCTTTATAGTCTGGAAAATCAATAATTTGGTGTGCAAATATAAACCCATGATTTATTGCCCTTTGAAGAAATTGCTTCTAAATATTCAGGGCTGCAGAATATTTTTAATAGATAGCAACATCAGCTACTTTCTAGTGTGTTCAGAGTGGTAGGTCTCTATTTCTATTCCTCGGTGTGATGCCAGTCCTCCCTCAGCTTTAGACCTTGATTGCACAGGCAGTTGGGATACGCATGAGGTAGAACTTCTGTAGTTCACAGAATCATAGAATCAGTCAGGGTTGGAAGGGACCACAAGGATCATCTAGCTCCTCACACTAGATCAGGGTGTCCAGAGCCTCATCCAACCTGGCCTTAAACACCTTCAGGGATGTGGCCTCAACCACTTCCGTGGGCAGCCCATTCCAGGCTCTTGCCACTCTGACAGTGAAAAACTTCCTCCTCAAATCCTGTCTGAATCTCCTCATCTCCAGCTTTGCTCCATTTCCCCTAGTCCTGTCACTACCTGATACCCTAAAAAGTCCATCCCAGCTTTTTGTAGCCTCCCTTCAGATACTGGAAGGCCACAAGAAGGTCACCTTGGAGCCTTCTCTTCTCCAGACTGAACAGCCCCTACTCTTTCAGTCTGTCCTCATAGCAGAGCAGCTCCAGCCCTCCCTCCATCCTCGTGGCCCTTCTCTGGACACACTCCAGCATCTCCACATCCCTCTTGTTACAGGGTCTCCGGAACTGGATGTATTACTCCAGGTGGGGTCTCACCAGTGCAGAGTAGAGGAGGAGAATCACCTCCCTCAACCTGCTGGCTACACTTCTCCTGCTGCAGCCCAGGCTCTGCTTGGCTTTCTGGGCTGCAAGTGCACACTGCTGGCTCATGTTGAGCTTCTTGTCCACCTGCACACCTGAAGTCTCTCTCTTCAGGGCTGCTCTCCAGCCAGTCACTGCCCAGCCTGTATTGGTGCTTGGGATGGCCTCTACCCAGCTGCAGGACCTTGCCCTTGGTCTTGTTGAACCTCATGAGATTGGCTTGTGCCCACCTCTCCGGCCTATTCAGGTCCTTCTGGATGGCATCCCATCCCTCCAGCATGTCTGGAGTTAGCTCCTCACTGCTTACACAATATAATTTATTGTCTGCATGTTGGTTTTTTTGGGGAGGTTTTTTTGTTTCCTTCTTCACTCTTTTTGACTAGGGTTGCCTCTTCCCAAGAGGAATTTTGTTGCCTATCACTTTTCTGGATTTGAAAGAAAGGTCCTTGAGAACTCCTTACATATTTTAACACTGTCTGTAGACATTTCTAATAAATGACCCTTTTCCTGAGAATCTTTGTGACAGTCCTTTTAAAATAGCTTAGAACAGGAACCGAGGTGGACTTAGTTACTTAGGCACTTGCCATTTTTAAGTCAAATACACTCCAGGAACACTGATGGAGCAGACAAAACAACAAAACATTTCAAGATGTTCAGTTTGCTAGTAGTTTGAGACAATAGATTTTTCAGTTCTAAGCCTAATATTAGACTTCACTGAGAGAGTGATTTGTCACTGGAATGGGCTGCCCGGGGAGGTGGTGGAGTCACCGTCCCTGGAGGCGTTCAAGGCACGTTTGGACATGGCACTTAGTGCCATGGTCTAGTCTTGAGGGCTGTGGTGATGGGTTGGACTTGATGATCTCTGAGGTCTCTTCCAACCCTTGCGATACTGTGATACTGTGATACTGTGATACTTTGTTATATATATTTATTGCCCAGAAATTTAAGCTTAAATGACTGCAATGACAAAGTAGGAGTTTAATTTAGAATTAGTCCATATCATCTGTGTCTTATCTACTGTACCTAAATATTTCCTGCATTTTTTTAAGCTGGCAGAAATGTAGAATGAAATTACAAATAGGTTATAATGATCAGGATTTAACTGAGTGACATGCAAGCTGAAAAGACAAATACTGTGAGCAGCGAGTGATATTTGTATTTTAACCTTGTTCTTTTAAAATATTGAGTTGATCTTACAAATGAGATTACTGGTTTAAAGGAGAAACCCTTGATAAATGACATCTTGTCTTTGTTTAGACAGATTCTTTCAAGATGGGACAAGACTTTGTTAAAAACTTCCCTGAGAGCGTGGAGAGTCTGGAGGATGTGGATGTGACTTCCAGGATGTTTGACCTTGATTGCTCAAACAAGATTGTATCTAAAGAAGCTGTTCACAGCTTTGCCACAAATAAAAACACTCTAAGTGCCTCATCAGAAAGACTCTTAATACAAGAAGCTCCTAAAATGCAGTGCATAAATCAAACCTTTTCAACCAGTAGCAGTAGCAATAAAAACTTCACCAGCCCACAAGGACACTGGATAAATAAAAGGAGGAGTGACACTTTGCAGAGAGAATCCTTAAGGTTCATGAAAGGAGTAATGGATGAGTGTACCCATGTAGCTAACTTCTCAGGTATGTGTTTATTTGTTTTAGGGTGAAGTTTGGAAAACTGGATAAAACTGGATGGAAGGAAAGGTATTTCTTTTTGTTCTCCATTGTGTAAACCTCCTGGTACCTCAGCTGAAATATGAAAATACCCCAAATAGTTTTCAGTAGCATCACTGCCACTTCATTTCCTAACTGTTTTTCTTCTTAATGATCAGCTAATGAGAAAGTGAATGAAAAAAAATTGCCTTTCAGTATCTTTGCTCATTTTTTCTCTGCTTTGCTATGGATATTTTCAGATGTGAGTTAGTGCAGCTTTGTGTTATTTAAAAGAACAAAACAACTGCGTCATGGAATAATAAATAGTTACATTAAATCTGTTAACAAGAAGTTTTCAAGCAGGTTCAAGTAAATCTCATAAAGTATAAATCAGATATTGACTTCAGGTAGAAAATAGCCTACAGAGCTGAGAACTAAGCTTGAATGATTCAGAAAAATCTAATAGTGCAAATGCACAGAGGTCCTCCTGGGGTACTGCAGTCTGGTGAACGTAGTGTTTCCCAAGACAGGCATGGCATACAGAGTGAGCTGGAGCCCAGGGACACTTTGATGAACATGGGTTTCTTGATGTCCAGGATGAATCCCTTTCAAAGACTAGCTTGCAGACAATGTAAAGAAGTGATTTCTTCCTAGGGATTGAAAGGGTTTTGCTGAAATGGGAGTTTGGCATTGCTTGTGTACCAGTCCACTCAGACATGATTGTTTCAGCTGTGCACATAGCTACAGAAGACTCAACATGTCCTAGAATATACTTTGGCTTCAGACAGAGTTCTGACAGACTTGTCTTTGAATGTCAAACCATCCTTGATGACCCTGTGCAACCTCATCTTTTCATTTTGGCATTTGGTGCTCCACTGGTAGATTTTTCTGCACTAGCATAGCTTTATTGACTTGGCCAGTGGCCCACATCACTGCCAGCCAGGGATGTTTTGTGACAAATACCAGTGAGCTGCTTTCTGTAATGCTTTAGAAGTTATTTCAGCAGACAGGAAAAAAAAAACATGTACTCTTTATTCTAAGTACAGACACTCTTGTTTATTTAGACACTTAACCAGGTATCACTTAGCTAAAGCATTGACCTTGAAACTTAAGAGGATCTGTGATCCTAATGCACTTGTCAAAGAGATCTAGTCCTTTGTGTCATTTGTCTCCCAGGTCTCTTCATGCCCTGGGACACATTGCATCCTCTGTTAGCCTTGAAGTAGAGCTTCAGAAAATCTACCTAACCTTCAACTGTCATGGAAAACTGAATGGAAGACTAGAATCCATCTTTTCATTACATACTCCCTGTTCCTGATCTTCTATGTATGAAATGAGAGGGTCTAAATTGTTTGTGACAACCAATTGTCAAACACCTTGACTGGTCACTCTTTACCATACCACATCTATTCTTTCTGAAGAGAGAACCATTCTGTGTTCATCATTCTGGTGTTATTTCTGTCAGTAATCTGACTGGCAAAATTCTAGCTATGACTAATAAATATATATCACAATATGTTGGGATTTTTATATTGTAATCAAAGCATATCTGAAATGGCAAAGAAATTGTACTTGTGCACTTTGACCTCTTTCATAAAAAGTTGGGGTTTTTTTCCTCTTGAAGAAAAGAAAAAAAAAAGTAGCTTCTACTCTATTGAATTTCAGCTATTTCCTAGTTCATTTCACTAAAAAAAAAAAAGAAATATCAGACACCTGACCTGAATGCTGCAGAGTTCTGTTGGTAAGAAGAATGCCATTTCTCCTGTCATCCCTCAAAGACCTGCAAAGTTTTCTGCTTTAAGGGAGGAAAGGAGATTGTTTAGTTTGTTTTTCTACTGATGCCTCTGCTACTGTAGTGTCAAAACCAGATCAATTCTGCTGTAAACATTAGAAAATACAATTTTATTAAAGCTTAGAATATATATAATTTTTTTTTTTTTTAATGGGGAGCATTTTTACAACAGAAATCTCGGCTGATGTGTTGCTGTTTCTTACCTTAGATAAATTCAGTTTGGATTTGTTTTTCTTTAGTTCCAGTTGACCCAAGTTTGATCATAGTTGTGCAAGCTAAGGAGGATGCATATATTCCTCGAACTGGGGTGCGCAGTCTTCAGGAAATTTGGCCCGGGTGTGAAATCAGGTATCTGGATGGAGGTCATGTCAGTGCCTACCTCTTCAAACAAGGACTCTTTAGGTAAGGTGAACAGGAACATTTAAAAATAGTTAAGAGCTTGAAACCCTAATTTAGAGACATAATTTTTCTTCCGAAACAAGTTCTATAATTAGTCTAAATCAACAAATGCCAAATGCTGCTTTGAAGAACAAGTTATTGGATCTGAGAATGTCAGCACTTCTGTTTTATGAGCAAAGGTGAAGTGCAACATAGCTTGTGTTGTTCAGTAAGCCAAAGGCAAGAGTTTTCCTCTGAAAGCTTTTAGGTGGTTCATTTGCTGGACACTACAAAGTATTTCTTAGGCAGTGGCTCCTTATGTTGTATCACACAGCTGCTGTCTTTTTGCCGATGCTGTCTTCTGAGAATTAAAATGCAAATTTGACTGCACATGCCTAGTACTTGCATGAATTCTTGCCTAGGCATTGACTTTGTGAAGACAGTTATATAAATCAGTTATATAAATGCAGTTCCTTGTGCTGTTAATTTTAAGAGATAAGGAATTAATTTTGACACTACATCTCATTTAGGAAGCCTTAGCAACTGCATAAAGGAACAGCAGTATACTAGGTCAAGGGATGCTAACCACTAGCTTATTGCTATTTCAAACTTCAGCCTTACTTTATGACAGTTGCTCAAACCCTGTGAATTCTGCATCTCTTTGACCTCTTTCCTGACATGTTTGTGTAGAAAACTCCTAATCCATTAACAAATGCACTTGTATTAAAGTCAGTAATCAGTCTCACTCATTCCTAAACAGAAATACATTACTGGCATGAAGTGAGAGACCCCAGAAATCAGTAGAGGAGAGAAGACTACCTAATACCAGATTTTGATTGAATACTGTTTTGAAATTGTGATGATGGCTTTGTAAATATATGGAAATTAGCCACTTAGGCCTGTCCTTTCCCATATTGTACAAATGGTTCTCTTGTTTTCTTTGGTCTAGGCAAGCTATTTATGATGCCTTTGACCGCTTCCTTCAGAAATACGCCGTTTGAAAACCTTCATACTGAATTCAAACTGATCTCATTTGTACTTCCACTTACTGGAACTCATATTTGGAAAACAAAGCTTCTTGCAACATGGAGTAGATGGTCAGTGACTTCGTTGTAGGTAACAATTACCAACCATGGTGCAGTACCAGCATTGCTTTCATTACAACCAAATGCCATTCTAACACACTTCCTTCAGCTTTCCCTGTGAAGAAAGGATGGCAGCCTTTGTTAGCTCATGGACGGTTCACCTCCTTCCTGCTTAAACACGTTGTGTATTCCTTAAACTCTGAATAAATTCTGAATTGTGCATTGGTTGAAAATAGATCAGTCCAAATGCTGAAAGAATGTAACATTTCTGCAGGGCTAAGATACTCTGGTATTTAGTGTTATTTCTGGTTTGTTCTGGGTACTTTGGTTGCCTATTGCATCGTCATCCCCTTGCTGTTCCTGTTGTGTTGTACTGTGGCTTTGCCAGCGCTTGGCCTTTTGTGTTTGTCACTGATTTTCTCTACTATGAGTTAAAAATGAGCTGTGACAGAAGTGACAGCATCAAATCTTACAGAGACTTTTGAAATTCAGTGAAGACTGATAGGCATTTTCAATGCGTCCGTGAGATTTTTCTGCTGCTGAATTAAACTGTGCTGTTCCAGAAGACTCATGTAGTAATTCAGCGATTGGCTTCACAAAACTGGAATAAGAGAAGATGGGGTGTCTAGTAGTTAATTGTTTACACACATTTGGTTGGATAACATTAACTTTTTCTTCCAGTTTTTGGTTGTTTTTTGAATGCTAGAGGAAATAAAAATGTGATCGTTTTTCTGTAGAAACAGTTGCACAAAGAGTCTGATTCTAAGCAGTTAAATCAAGAGCAGAGTATATGGTGCTATGAAGACCTGTTGTAACTATTTCAACAGAGGTCCCTTTTAAAGTGCACTCAGTGCTGATATGCAAAATACTGTTTCACTGTATAATATTAAAAACATCTGTGAGACTAAGGGATATCAAAACAGTTCTGTCAGCTCCTTATTTTTCAACACTTTTTTTAATTGGATGGAAAATGTAAACAAATAGGGTAAGGAACACAATTAATAAAATCCATAGTCTGTTGTTAACCTCTTTTGGAATCAAAAATGCCAACAAATTACAGTAGAAGTAAAGATAGCCCATGCATCAGCTGTAATATCTCTCTGCATCTTATTTTGTCGTAATCCCCTGTGGGATTCTTTTATAGATGAGTTGAAAACTCTAATACTTCAGTATTAATTTTAATATCATAATGACCAGAGTTGCACAGAAAGAAAGTGAAAAAACCAACCTCTTCTCAGGATTTGTGACTTCTACACCTTTTAGATCAAGCACTTTATTGATCTCTGTGGTTAGCATAATGGTTGTTAACAGGCAGAGTATGAAGCAAGCAAAGCTCAGCCTGTAGAACTATATCCCCTTGAATTTTAGTCAGGCAAGCAAGACTAGTAAGAAATTGTGGTTCACTTGAAAAATCAGATAAGTACAGATAAAACTGAAGTGCAAGAGTTTGTAATAGCCCAAAATATTTAACATACGAATTTACTGATAAAATGATTTATATTGTTTTATTAAATTAAATTGCTTGATTCAAGTGATTTTTGTTTTATTAAATTAAATTGCTTGATTCAAGTGATTTTTTGGTAATTTTTGTCATGTTATTGGTTTCTCTATTTTGGGAGCAAATGTAATGTGACTAGCACATTAAAACAGAGTAAAACACTGAACGTTGGAATGTTTGAAATCAGAGATAAGTAAACTAACAAATAGAACATTGCAGGTTTGAATGCTATAGTAAAAGATTTATGGGCTTGGTGTGTTACAAGCTCCTTCATCAGCTGAGTGTTTTACAACTGTCTGCTGCTCACCAGCTTTTTTAGATCTCACATTTTAAATGTAGTTGTGTGCTTTATGTCCTGTTTCTGTTGCAGCTATGAGAAAGGGAGATAACTGGTGGCAAGGTAAAGGGCTTGAACAAATGGAAGAGAGAAAAGGCAGATTTTGTAAGGCGGGGAGTAAGCGCACAAAAACCAACTTCTCTACCCTACAAAGTATAACATCCAAAGTAAATATTTTCAAAGCGCACAATACTAGGAATCACACAACTGGTGGGAACTTGACATCCTGAGGTTAGTGTTCTGATGATATTACTAACAAGGTTTACTTGCCAAAAGGGCATACTGCTCACAGAAGCAGATTTATGCCAGTGCAACTCCTGTTTGTGAGAGTGTCTTTTGGAGTAAGTAGTGAAAAGCTGATCTGGGACCAGAATGAGAAATCATATTTTGCCGTGTCAGGTTGGAGGAGCCCTTGAGTGACCTGTACTGATGGGAGTTGTCCCTGCCTATGGCAGGGGGTTGGAACTAGATGATCCTTGAGGTCCCTTCCAACCTTCACATTCTATGATTCTATGATTCTACGTGTAGCTCAAGTACCATTGCCAAACATGAAAGCCCAGTAAGAAGCATTTAAGAAATATCTCAGGTTAGAATAACCAAAGGGAAAAATAAACTCCATGGTCTTTTCCTGCCGGTTATCAGACACAGGAGGCTATTAGTTGATCTGTGAAGGGGGGAGTCTTGCTGTGTAAATGTTTTTAACCTTTGGAAAATCGACTTTTTAAACCAGAATTTAAGGTTAAATCCTAAGAAAGTGTTATTAACAATCCATTTTGATGTAAAATGAGAATGTGATTTTAATCCAGCAATTGCATGTGAAAAATATTGGGGCAAGGTTCCTGCACTTAATCCAGACAGCAGGTAAGCCATTCTGTATGCCTGAAACTGATTGCAACATTTGCCTTGATCATTTTTTTGGTTGTAATGTTTTTCAATAAAAGTGCTAAAAAATCCAGCTAAGTGTGAGCTTTTTTGTTTCTGCTTAACAGGAATTCAGAATGCATCTCGCTATCATCCCGTAAGCGTTTTTATCCCTACTAGTGCTGTAGCACAAGGAGAGTAGTTAATCCACAGCACGAGATAAAAGCTTCACATAACAAACAGTGATGATGCTTTCATGTTTCTCTTCGTGCAGTACCTGCTCAAGAAAGTAAGCTTGTATCATCTAATTAAAATACCATTGTGATTCCAATTTTATAGTGTTCAGTGTGCTAGAATTCCCTGAGGATATTTAAAATCCCTTCTACTTTTAAAAAGGGTCCATAATCAACTTCTTCCTGCTTACTGATGTGTTCCAAGTAAGGGAGTGTTATACTGTAGTAAACTCAGAGCATGCTGTAGGATCATCCAGCAGTAATTGAAAAGATCACCTTTTCTGCTGATGGTTGCTCCTGCAAAGTGGTGAGGTGGCGGCAGGGTTTTGGAGAGCTGCTGCCAGGAGAAGAGGAGGCTGTTTCATCCTCTGAGATATGAATGGGAATATCACACACTGGCTGAAAGGCTGCTTTGAGCAGATAGCTGTAAATGTTACTAGCAGGTACATCTTTGAGTCTTAATGGTGTTTGTATGCAAACAGCCACAAACAAACAAGCAAAAACAACCTAGAAGAGTCTTTGAAATGTGTGTGGAATTGGAGCAGTTATTCTGATGCTTACCAGTTGTACCTGGCAACCAAGCTGCAATCCATTTTAATTTGGTGTTCAGTTATGCTGTCTGAAAAGTGAAGGCCATAGTAACACCTCTGCATGCTAACTGACAGAACACGAGGAGGACAAATGGAGAGGAGGTGTGTTTTGTCAGCACTTGAAAGAGAAGTGTCAGGGCAGAGTAAGAGGTTAGGTCTGGTATGTTTTCCATGAGTAACCTAGGTAACTTCGTTTAGTGTTTTGTTTACACATTCTCTTCCTGATCACCATCTAGAACAGAACACATCCAACCACTGTCAGGTGGAGTTTTCTGTAATTTTTTTTCCCTCCAAGTCTAAAACATCCCCCTCAAAGGTGTCTGCTTAGCAGTTGGTTTTTAGCAAGGACAGATCACATCCATTGCTCTAGAAAGTCCAAAAAGATGCCATTATGTGAAGGAGTGGAGTCTTGTTGCTTTTTCTTACTGGAAAGTCATATGCATGTATACAGATATGCTTTAAACAGTAGGTTATAAAGTGAAAATACTTGGAATGCTGGTTTTGCTTGGTAGCTGCTAACATTTTTGAGTCAGTTATTTATCATAATTATTTCTATCTCCTGTTTTTCTTTTTTTTAATTTTCCTTTTTTTTTTTTTTTTTTTTTTTTTTTTTTAATGTTGATCTTAATTACAGTTGGTTGGGCAGAGAAGTTTCTTTATCTTAAGCTGTCAGGTTCTCTGCCAGCTTGGCTGTAATGATAAGTTGTACAGTATTGAAAGGAGGTTCCTACAGTCAGTTGGCATGTAATTCCTCATTAAAAGCTGTGACATGAGTAAAATGCTATTACGTTATGCAATCCTGTAATTTGCAGGGTTTCCTGGTACGCCTGGATGCTCCTATACAAGATAAAACACAGGCTTTAAAATATAAAGTAGCTTGTAACGTTTGTTATTATCTGTGCTTCCTATAGCAGAGATCAGCTGCTTTCTCAAACATGAGTATTTTAAATACTGTGCTCTTAAGGGGAAAAGTGCGGTGAGTTCTGCCAAGGAAGTTTGCCCTGCCCTATTAGAATGTAACAAGAGGGGTGATACAAAGTGGGCAGAGTTAAGGATGAGTCTTAGCAACTGTAAAAGCCTTTCTCATACCCTTCAGGCCCAGTCCATCCAATACACTATGCAGTCAGTCTTTTACTAACACAAAGTTTGCAAAACAAGTACGTATCAAAACTGCTCAAGCTGACACATTACTGGGCACCTTTACTGTTTTTCTGCCCCCCATGTAGTTAACTCTTAAACCGTTTCCTGCTTTTCTCCCGGTTTGTCTAGGTTCCTGCACTACAGCACTGCAGTATTCCTGAAGTCCAGGTGGCCTGCATGTTTGCTTCCTTATCTTCTAACACTGATGTAAGAAAAAGAGGAAACAGGAGGTTAATCCCCTCCTACCAGTGACTTAGGTAGGGCCTCTGTACTTTCATATCACTCTAACTGCTGCTCAGCTGCTTAGTTTGGGGAAACAAATAAAAGATGCGAAAATAGTTTTGAATAATTAGTGTGACTGATACTTCTGTTTTCAGCAGTGTAGATGGAAACATAACACCTGATAAATGGCGTTTTTTTTCTTCCACAGTCAGAATTATTTGCTAAGAATGCTTTCCTCCATTTCAGTTAACTTTGTCACTGCAACATGCAGCTGGCATGTCCTTGATCAGTAAATTTATTTCATCTCACAATATCAAGTTCTCAGTTGCAAAGGAAAATGCTTCTGAGATTTTAAAGGCTTGCTTTAATCATTCTACTTTTTTTCTTTCTCAGTAAAAAATGGAAAAGAGAATGTGTGTCACTTTTTGTACAAAAAGTGCTTAGAAGCAACAGTATTTTTTCTTCTCTTTATGAAAGAGAAATTTCTCCTTGACTACCAATATTTGGAGCTTAAATCTGCAGTTACAGAAATGTGCATTAAAGTATTCATGTGGTTTGCTCACAGCAGCATAACGATTGTGGTAGATGTTTTGATTTCAAGCCTTTGCCACACAAGGTCATGAATTTCCAAATACCTTGAGGAAAGCAGCAATCCTCTGGGTGGGTTCTGTGTGTGTCTTTTTTTGAGGTAGTCCTGGGTCTGATCTCACACTAAATGCTCTTGGTGTCCCCAGGCTACCTCTTTACTGTTGAGGTGCTTTCAGCTGTCCAGGAGTGTTCCAAGAGATGCTCTCTGGTTTTTGAGCTGTTCCAAGATAATCTTCAAAATGCCTTGGTGTTGGACGAGGTGCAAGCGATGGTCTGGGTTTGTTTTGGTTTGGTGTTTTGTTTTCTATTTGTTTTTGTTTATTTGTTTGTTTCTTTGCTTGGAGTTTGGTTTGGTTTGAATTTTCTGATGAAGGCATGAAAACCTGCAGAGAATAATGTTACCCCGAAGAGGGCATATTTTGCTGCTGCAGAACACTGGAAGTTTGGCTGCTTTTGACACTAGTTTAAAAACTCTTACTCGCTTTATGAAAGCCTATCTAAGAATTTGCTTAGTTCATTGAAGTTGACATTGGTTTTTGAAGACCTCTTGTAAGAGAGGGATTAAAACAGGGCCAAGGAAATAGGAAAATGTGTTTTAGTGAGAATTATGGGAGTATTAAGAAACTGCAAAAGAGGGAAAGAGGAAAAGATTTAATTTCATGCTGGTGCAGGAACAACGTAGTGTCAGGCATGAGTATAACCTAATGAATGCAGCAAGTGTGGTACCAGTGACGTGTCTTGTTGCAGGATGGTTTCTGGGAGATCCTTGACAAGAAGTAGAGGAGACATGGTGTGATGGTGAAGGTAGCAGTCTGTCACAGTGCTTAAATTCAGTGTGACTCCCTTGCCACTTAGACTCAAGCATGTTGAACACATTCTCCGGGTTGTGCCTCTGAAGTCCTGAACTAGAGGTCCCACTTTGCCTCAGTACGACATATTAACCCCCCGTGCTGTACTTCGAGACCTTTGTTGTCCAAGCATGGAAAAGGTCTGTAAAACCCCAAACACGCAGTAAATGTTACTGGCGTTAAAGCCATCTTTAACTTTGTGTGTCTAATGAAGAACAGGAACACAGCAGCTCCTGTCTTGTGCTTTTGTGTTCTGCGTTGTGCATCGTATTCAGTTCAGCGTTCTGCTCCAGCTGTCAGTCCAAGGAGAGCTGGATTGAGAGCTGAACTAAGTATTACTGATTCTAATTAAGTTCTCAGAACTGATCCGTGCGCCCCATTTAAAGGCAGCAGCTGGGGGGATTTGTTGATTATGATTATTTTCGTTAGCAGCGAGGAGTGCCGAATTGCTCAGTTTAGGGGGTGTGCAGGTGCGCTGGGCTCTGATCGCTCTCGATGACCGTTGCGTGGCAGCTAAGTGGACTTCTTCAGGGGGGTAAGGAGCGTGCTGGAAGGACTGAGATGAAGTTTGGTGAAGGGTGCCCCGCTGCCCGGAGCTCCGTTCGGTTCATCACTGGAGCAGGAGCTGAGTGAACGATGGCAGCGAATAGGAGCCCGGGGTCGCCCGGAGCCGTCGTCCCGCCG
>VWZE01012358.1:79981-120788 GCA_013396675.1 Eubucco bourcierii | reverse complement strand
ATCCCCCCCCCCCTTTTTTTTTTTTTAATTCATTGCTCCAGCTTGATTATGAGCAATATGGCTAGATTTTATTTGGCATTTAAGTAATTGCTTAGAAAAGGAAATTACTGGAAATTTGTGGATATGTAGTTGCTTCTAATTTTTTTTTCATACTTGCATGATGATAATTTTCATGAATTCTGTCCTGTAAAATACAATTTCCAATAGGATGACTTCATAATGTTTTAAGGGCTCTTTTTTTACCACCTTTAATTCTTATGTGAAAAGTATCAAAATGTTGAGGTAGTCTTAAGCTTATAGCTGAGAAAATACTGAAGTACTGTGTTACACAGTTATGCTGTACACCTGGTTTTCAAGGTTATTTACACTCATTATCAATGTGAACTGTTCACTATCATGTACTGTTCTGCTACTTCGTGGAAACGGTCATTAATTTTCATACCAAGGCCTTAAAAACTCCTTTGGTGTATTATGAGTGTTAAACAGAATTATTCAGGTACACTTTCCTTTTACTCATTTTAATTGAAGTCTAATTCTTACCTGAAAATATTTTTTTCTTTCTTTTCAGAACTACAAAATTCCACTAAAGTTATAAAAGCAGCAAAACCCAGGACAAGGAAAAGCAGCAAGGTTTGTATTTAGCTACGATTTACTGGACTGGTTGTCTCGTGTACCAGTTAATCTAATCTGGCTTTTAGCTCACTTGATATGAAAAAGAAATAATTTCCAAGTATTTCTGGTTGTAAACATTCAGTGTGGCAAATAGTTGATATTAGTAATATCAAGAGATGACACAGGGTATTTGGAGGTTAGAACCAGAAGTGTTATGTTCTGGTTTAGTAATGGTTAATTTTGGACACAACTAGAAATGGGAAATGAGAAATTAGAAGGGAGGCTCAAGTGGTCTGTGTGTGAGGGATCAGGAAATGCAGTTTTGATGGGAAAAAAAAAATCAATAGGTTAACATAAAAATGTGAAGGGCCTGCATAGAAACAACATCACTTGAACACAAATGATGCTAGATTAATTTGGGAAATCCTTTTTTCATGTTGAGTGATGTGTGTGCTTTATGTGCTCTTAGGAAAACAGCATCATGACAACAGGGGTCACAGAAATTTTCAACACAAGGATTAAAAAATTTTGTACAGCAGCTCTTCTTGAAGTTTAATACCTGTACTCAAAGGTCTTCCAAAACCTAAGTCTTCTTTTAAAGAGTAGAACATCTCTCTTACAAGGAAAGGTTGAGGGAGCTGGGGCTCTTCAGCTGGGAGAACAGGAGATGGAGATGACCTCATTAGTGTTTATAAAGATGTTTGGGGTGATTGTCAGGAGGACAGAGCCAGGCTCTGCTCTGTGATGTCCAGGCAAGGGGATGAAGGGCAAGGGGTGCCAAAGGTTCCATGTGAACATAAGATAAACCTTTTCACTGTGGGGGTGACAGAGCCCTGGAACAGGCTGCCCAGAGAAGCTGTGGAGTCTCCTCCTCTGGAGACTTTCAAGACCTGTCTGGATGTGTTCCTGTGTGATCTGCTCTAGGTGACTTTGCTCTGGTGGAGGGGTTGGACTTGGATGATCTTTCGAGTCCCCTTCCAACTCCTAACATGAAGAGATTTTTTTTTTTTTTTTTTTTTTTTTTAATTTACACCCTTAAGTCACATTGGAAGCTTTGTAAGACAGTATTTAATCTCACAGTGTTCTAAGTGTGCTCAAAAGTTAGAAACCTTCTTTGTTTTATAGCAGAATGTAAAAAAGTTTGCTTGCTTACTGTCTGTGCTTACTTAAAATATTCTTCTTGAAAGCATTGTTTAGAAAGTCATGCTAATTACAAACTAAGATGTCTTGAACCTTGATTTGGATGTGGCTGCAATGAGTAGTTGCTTCTGCAACTGATCATGGTCTGTTTTCAGAAGTTGTGTGTTTGTTTTCTCTTCTATTATTTCTTTAAAGTTGCTGTTTCTAACAGTTCTGCTCAAAGACGTAGTCTGGTGCTCTGACTCATCACTAAACTTCCATATATTAAAAAGGACTCAATCTAGGATGTAGTATAAACTGTTTGTGTCTTTGCAGGCTGATGATTTTGGAGATATCACAAACTGGCCAACACCAAGTGAAATAGCAAACAATGAAGTAAGTATCCTTTGTCATCTTCAGTGGGTTTGGTTTGTGGTTTGTTATTGGGTTTTTTTTGTTGTAGTTTTTTTGGGGTTGTTTTCTGTTTGTTTTTTTGTTTTGTTTTTTTCAAACCATATTGACTTCTTTGCTTCATACTGTGCCCCCCAGAATGTGGCTTGGGCCTTGTAGGGCTTCAGTGGAAATTTTGTCAACAACTCAGTGTACTGCTGTGTACTTAACTCCAGTACCAGTGCAGACAGCTCTGAACCTTTCCCCAGCCCCCAGACATACACTCGTTTATGGTTAGTGGTGTGCTATGGACATGTGGGTAAAAATGTGCCAGATTTACTCTATGTAAAAACTTCTATTTCTGTTTTCTGCTTGCTGGGAAATTTTGTCTGTAGATGAGAAGGCCTTTGGGGTTGTGAACATGCTGCCCAGGATTGTGGCTCAGAATACTTTGTTCAGGTTGTCTTAAGACAGTTTATCCTAGTTCTTTTGCCTTGGTGTATTTTCATCCTGCTGGATCTTTAGTTAACAGTCTGTTCTGTCAAACTACCTTCATTTCACTTGATCTCAAGTGCCAAGTGCATAACAGTGGTTGGAGTCTAGAATAGGTTGCACAGCAAGGTGTTTGAGGGCAGGTTGGATGAGACCTTGAGCTGCTGAGTCTAGTTGAGAGGTATCTCTGCCCATGGTGGGGAGGTTGCAGTAGATGATCTGTAAGGTCCTGTCCAGCCTAAGTTGTTCTGTGATTGAATGTGTTCTACACCTGTTTTATGTGATTTAAAACAAGGAGAGCAGAGGTTATTGTAAACTGTGAAGTGCCGTTTCACTATTTGTTTTAGTTCTGCAGCACCCTGGTGATACTTCTACTGCTTTCTTGGTGGGGGAAATCACATGTGGGTTCATCTATACGTGTGGCATAAATGAAACCTTGAAGAGAGTATTAAGGCATCTTGACATCAATTATTTATCCAATTTGTAACACTCCCTTTTTTCCTCCAGCTTGTTGTCATAAATTTGTTTATGTCTACAAAAAAAGGCCTCACATTTTCAGCTCTCTGGGCTTTTAGCATTGCAGGCAAAGATGTCTGTAGACTTGACACAACATTGTGTTTACTGGTAGGTGGACTTTGCCACCTCTAGTAGCTTGTCCTACAGGATCTTCGAGGTGGCTGAAATAATCTTTAAAACCTGAATAGATAAGCCAATACAGTAATGCTTGTTCAGTAATTCATATGCCAGTTAAAATACTTTGGTATGTACATGCATCCTGCCATGGGTTAGGATATGTAAAAGACCTTTGATTTTACTTTCCAAAAAACAGATACAAGATTCTCCGTTGTTACTATCCCTGTCAGTTGTTGAGGTATTGTGAATGGAAGAGACTACTGCTTCAGGTGAAGGGCACATGTCTGGTATCCTAATGCTGCTAATTTATCTGCTGGCGTTGGAGGGGTGTAACTATTTCAGCCTTTCTTCATAGGAGAGGTGTTCAGGCCCCCTGAGCATTTTTGTGGCCCTTGTTTGGACCCTCTCCAACAGATCCTTAAGTCCAGAGTGCTGAGGACTCCAGAGCTGGACACAGCACTGCAAGTAGAGACTCACTGGATCAGAGCAGAGGGGCAGAATCACCTCATTGGGCCTCCTGCCCATGCTTGCTTTTGATGCAGCCCAGGATAGGGTTTGCCTTCTGGCCTGTGAGAAGACACTGCCAGCTCATGTCCAACTTCTCATCCACCAGTATCCCCAAGTCATCCTCCTCAGGACTGCTCTCAATCCACTCATCCCCCAGCCTGTAGTGATACCAGAGGAAAATGAATTATCACTGTTGCTAAAGTGCTGATCGTTTTGCCTTCTTTGAAACCACAAAATGATGATCTGTGGGATGCTGGCACTATTCATAGGCACACAGTTCCCAGTAAATATCATATTCTAATGTGGGAAAAATTAAGTCTGTAATCACACACCTCCACATCCTGTGATCTTTGATTCATGTTCTGATTTAGAGGAATAGAATTAAGACCTATGGCTTTCTTACAGTTTGTGTGAACATTTGGCATGCTGCTGAGGTTGTGCAGCATTAAGGGAAATTCTGATTTACCATTCAGCATTCTGTAAGCACAACCTTTTAAAGCTAATCAGTGTGAACAGTAGGTACTGGTGAGCAATGTAATTTCCTCCATGCTGTAAAACTCCGTTCTGAGGTACTGAAACTGGGTTCCTGTGCACTTGGCAATTGTTTATCTTCAGTGGAAGAAAACTGAAGACTTTCTTAGTGTAAAAATACTTATTATAGTCTTGCCAATCTAGCAGAAAATAGAACTATTTAAAATGAGGCTCGACAAAACAACACAGTTCTTAGCTTGCCCTACTGAAGAGGGTGAGAACAGGTAATAAAAAAGGAATTCCAATAGCTAAAGGGAATGTGTACCTTTTACTGTCAGCAGCTGTACTGTCAGAAATAATTACCAGTATCTCTTGCAGTGTAAGACTACAAGTCACAGTAAAAAACCAACAAATAGAAGAGAAAAGGAGGAGAAATCTGATCAAAAAAGCAATAATGGAATCAAGGACAACTCAGAGGCAAAGCCAGATGGGCCAGGAGATAACACTAGCGAAGATGAAGCTCAAACTAATAACCAAAGGAAAAAAGGTCAGTCTGTGCACCGAGTATCACATAGGAAGTCACCACTGGTAGAGTTACATTAATTCCAGTGGAATGACTTGATAAAATGTTTTATTTTTCTTCATTTTCTAGGTGCTAACAGGCTGTATTGCTTTCTCCTAGGAAGCTTAAAACAGGCTTTCTTGCTCAGGCCTTGGAATTTTCTGTTTACTCGAGCAGGAATTCTGGGGAAAAAATAACTTATGTCCTACCAATGGTCTGTGGGGTTCTGACAGCTTCTGGGAAATTTTAGCATGGCTGTATGAACAGTTACTGTCTCTCATAGCTAAGTTTATTTGAAATGTTTAACTCTCTGTTAACATAACTTCATATATATGCACTTGTTTCCTCATATATTAACACTTTGAGGAGAAAGTTCTTGACTGAGAGAGTCATTGGCTACTGGGATGAGCTGCCCAGGGAGGTGGTGGAGTCACCGTTCCTGGAGGTGTTCAAGGCGCGTTTGGATGTGGCACTTGGTGCCATGGTCTAGTCTTGAGGTCTGTGGTGACAGGTTGGACTTGATGATCTTTGAGGTCTCTTCCAACCCTGGTGATACTGTGATACTTCAAATTTCATGGTTTTTTATTCACTTACACTTTGAAGTGATCACTCCAACTAAACCAGGTCATTAATTTCCTTATTTCTATCTAATTTGTTACATTAAAATCAGGAAGCAAACCTGTATCCCATTTGGGCAGTAGACTAGGGTGAGCTGGAGGAACAACTGAGATAGTGTTAAGATATTGTTCCTATCAACTTTTTTCTTTTCTTGCTTTCCTGCTGATATTTCTACAGATTCTAAAGACTCATGTGGTTTAAATTTATTAACCTTTCTGTGTCTATTTAAAAAGAAATCCTTTGTTGCTTCTAGTTTGTAAATGGATATCTAAAATGAAGCATTCAGCAGGTATAACCTAATTTATTTTTCTCTCCAGTGTAGATAACACATTGAATATATTTGTTTATATTTCTTGACTCAGAAGGTATCAAACCCTCAATAACAATCAAGTACAGAACAGCAAACATTCTCATTAAATAAATGGTTACTGGATACTTCAGGGCAGCCTTCAAGAAAATGCAGATTTGCTAACAATTTTTGATGCACATGAGTTAACTTTGAATACAAAGCTTAAGTGAGGCTACCTTTCAGCTGGAGAAATTTGTGTGTACTACATTTTATTGTTTAGTCAATCATGATATCTTAAAAGTTTTAATGTTGTGCCTCTCCCAGTTTTTAAACTTTGAAACCAACTGCCACTAGTTACACAAGAGGAGTTCTATAGAATCTTTCAGGAGCTCAGACTTCAACTAGTTCTGTACTAAAGAGCAATGCACAAACTTTTTAAGGTAACAAGCAGAAATGGGTGCCACTTCACTTGGATGATGTAAGGACAGACAGTCAAGAAAGACCAGGCTCTCGAACTAGCTCAAGGTTTCTTCTGGAATCAAACAAGTTAATACCTCACAACAACAGACGGAGTGAGACAAGAAGTAAGTGGTTTTCCATCTCTGGGTTTTTCTTTGTGGGAATTCAAGTGTAATATCATCTGAATAGACATTAGATGGGCTGATTATGCTGAAATGGAAATTCTACTTTTAGCAGGATTGGCAAGAGCTAGCAGCTTATCCTGACTCTGTCTAGGTCTTCAAGCTGGCCACAGGAGTAGACTGTCTTAGATTTGGAAGAAGAATTGTGATCATTGCTTCCCATCCCAAACTGATCGTAGGCATTGTGATTCCCTGAGCCGGCACCAGTGTTCCACTATTCTTCAACAGATTCTAACCAATGTGCCCCAAGTGCTGACTGGGCAAAACTCAGCCTTCCACCCTTGCAGTTTTCAGATCTGACCTGCCTCAGCCAGCAGGACTGAGTCTGTGGATTGCCTGGGCACAAGATGAGAACTCTGCTATGGGGATATTTTGGCAGAGTGTATTTTGCAGTGCTGTTTCCCTTGGCTCTTGTGAGCATCCAGAAAACGGAGAGACCTCAGTGCAATGTTTTATGGTTAACACCTAGGAATAAATCAGACACTACTTAATGATTGAGTGATTTTTAATTGTGATTGCTTTTTTTCCTTTTACAGATTGGCGCCGTGATAGAGAGAAGAGAGATGATCAAGACGAAGTGTGCAGTGTGAGGAGTGAGGGTGGCAGTGTCCGAGGATTCTCCAGGGGCAGAGGAAGAGGTAGAGGCAGAGGAAGAGGACGAGGCAGAGGAAACCCTCGAAGTATGCCAAGTAGTAGATGCTTAGCAAAAAACTTGAGAACTGTATTTATAATGTTTTTGCTTGCTTAGGAAGTAAGGGTTGTCAAATGTATGTTGTAACTTAATATAATGAAGTAACTTGAGCCTTCTTAAAGTGATGTGCTGAAAGCCAGGAGTGAATGAGCAGTGTGTAAAATAATTGTGGTGCACCTGGTATTTGTCATCACTTTTCTTTTATGTTCTCCTTTTATTTTGAAGTGAACTTTGAATATTCAGTTGGCTATCAAGAACTGTATGGTGAAGGAACTGATCAAATGTTCCAACCAGAGCTTAATGCTAGTGTGATGTACTACTATGGTGATGGAACAGGAATGCAGATGTATTCAGTGGATGAAGCACTACTCAAAGAATACATAAAACATCAAATGTAAGTAGATGGCCTAATGTATTAATATTTTTAGAGGTCTAGTTAAAATCATTACAAACAGTGTTTGATTCTTAATATCCATATAAAGATGGAGATGAAAGCATTTCCATATAACCTTTTGATTCTTATCAATGTCAGTTTGGATTTTTTCCACCCACTAGTGAACACTTAAGTGATGGGGAGGAATTTTAAGGAAGCTTTTCTGCATCTTGTGCTGTAGTCTGGCTCTAACTCGTATACCTGCTTTATGGAACACAACCCTCTTCACGTTGTCATGCAATTGAGATATGGATGTCTCAGAGCTTGTGCTTTTGAGTGCTGTTGGTCTGTTTGCTGAAAAAGGTGTTCTTGGATGATGTAGCTGGATGTTTCCCTTACTTGGTCTCAGTTTCACTTTGAGAAGTCTTGTTAGTTGTGTGTTTTCAGAGTGTTTCCCCCAAAACATTTAACTGAACGAGAAAAGCTTTGCAATGATACTTGATTTTTTTCAATAATCCAAAATGTTTACTTTCTCATGTACACCATTAGGCAATGAGAAACCATCTGGAAGACTGCTTATCACCAGGAGACAAGTCCAAAAGGGCCTGGAAACCCCTAGTTGATTTTAAAGAGACAGTTTCCACCACTGGCAGATATTTCATCTTTACTTGCAACGGCATTTCTCTGTGCTGCCTGTGTGGTGGTTTTGGACTGGCCTTGTATTCCATAAAGCAACTTGCTTATTTTATTCTTGCTTCTTTTGTTACAGTTGACGCAAAAAGGAAGAAAAAAGCCTCTTTAAGGGCAGAAAGTATCTGGCATGTGGCTATCAACTTCAAAACTTCTATTGCAGTGTTTTTTGTTACTCTTGCTGCCAGGCCCTTATGAGACCTGACAGTGGACATGTACCCCCATGGCAGGATAATCGGCCTGCACTGTCCTCAGGCAAATGAGGGAGGAGCAGAGACACTCCACTGTTGGCCAGATTTCTGGGCATGCAGTGTAGAATCCAGACCTTCTAAGGTAGGACATGATGATGTCCCCCTCTGCTGAGAAAAATGTCAGTTACAGCATTGGTCACATCTGACTTCTGGTGGTATTTGCATTTTGTTTTAGCAACAAGAGGTTGGCAGGTGTCAGTAGAAGACTTAGCTAACCAGAGCCATTGGTTGCTTGGCTGATATGAACTCCCAAGACAGGTTGATTACGAAGCTGGCTTTCTGTGAGAGAGGGAGATTCTTGAGCAGGTTTAGAACACAACTGTGCTGGTTTTGTGCCCCTTTTTAAAAAAGGTTATTCACTTAAGTTTAAAAATGATGGGAAACAGACTTTTCCCCATCAGTTATCTGTTAGTGTCTTCAGTATGGAGATGGTGTTGTCTGCCTTCCATAGTTTAATTGTAAAATATTGAAGTGGTTATACCAAAGAAGGAAGTATATACAGAATGAAGCTACACAGAACTGTTAGGTCTTAAAGTCCATTACAGGGTTCAGGATAAATCCAGATATATTAGAGAAGTGAGATGTGTTTGGAATCCTACTGAATGGATGTTTTTTAAAACACTTCGCCAGCTTAATAGAGGAAAAATCTGAGAGGCTGTGTCCAACTGAGTTGATCTGTAATTCCAGCAAGAAATACACTGCCAACAAGTAGCTTATGCTTATCCCCAGAAGCAGCTTCAAGAGTCATATTTCTATTACATTACATCTCTAACGTTTTTAATTACAGGCTGAAGTTGTCAGCCTGAAAAGTTTCAGTGCTCAGCAGCTCTGTCTGCAACATGTAGTGGAAGTCTGTCTAAAGTCTTCTTGAAAAAAATCAAGTAAACAAAAGTTCAGACAGGCATCCAAGTCTGCATCAGTTCAAGGATAGGCAAAGACACTGAGGAAAATGAAAAGCTGGAGGGTGTGTGCATGTGTTTAGGTTTGTCCCTATGCTTGGAGCAAACTTGTGCTGTGTCTTCATATCATTAATGGTCTTTCACATTCCTTTTTCTAGAGTGATGGACATCAAGTGAGGCAGTTTGAGTCAAGTTCAGTCATTGTCCATTTCTGCTTGTGGAGTTTTTAACTAGGTGAATCGTTAGAAGATTTTACCTTTACTGTATGACTGTAAAGGTAACTCTAGTGAAATGCTGGTACATGGCTTCTGTGCTTGCTTATCTTCTAGGCTGGGAGGGGAAAAGGCAATGCAGCACTTGAGAACAGCGAATAGGTGATTCTGGAACGAAGCCTTCTCTTTGTGCACAACTGCTTCACTAATCAGTTTACTTATCTCTGAGTAAGAGCTTAGGTCTCCTATAGCCTTATTCTCTTCTGTTTGTTCTATTGGCAATATTTTCATTGTTTGTCTGTCTTATTGTCTGGCTTTGAGACTACATTCTGTCTTGGAGCTAAGTGTTTCATATGGAGAGCTTTGGCTTTGAATGTCTTCTATATATCAAAAAATGAAGAAATGGTACCGACTTCACCTTTGGGTCAAAGATGGAGTCCTCCCCTCTTGGTAAATTTTTGCCTTCATCCTGACTTCAGTGGGACAGTTAGAATTTGGTACCTTTGAAAATAAGAATTAACTTTGTTTATATTTGTTTGCATGTGAGTTTGTTTTTTTTTTTCAGCCTTTTAATACTGTCTTGTTTTATTTTTTTTCACTACCTCTCTTTTTGCAATAGAATTTTAATTGCTCTTCATTAAGTATTTATCTATATTTTCCTGAACCTGATGAGCAGTAGTATCCTTTGGATCAAATGTTCAAAATCATGGTGTGATGTGTAAATTGTGTGGAAGGCCTAGATTTTAGTTGGCATGATTAAACTGAGGTTTTTTCCCACTCTTTTTCTTAGGATTTTTTTTGTTCCTTTACTTTGACAGGTCATGATTTGAATGTTTTACTTTCCCCCGTTAAGTATAAAGCATCTTAACACTTGGATCATTTCCTAGAGTGGCTTTGTTTAAGGCAATTATTTCTTCGTTCCTTGTCTGTCTTGTTCTGTGGTACTGTCAAATTCTTGAAATGCTCCTTGTCCCTCTTACTCCACTAAACATCATCTCTTTAAGACCTTACCTTTCTCCATGAACTGTTGTGCTTTTTGCTACAGCCTCACAACTACAACATTGCTATTACTGTTTTTCTTGTTTCACGAGCGTGCTTGAAGTAATGATAACAGGATACAGATATGTGTCTCAGCACTCAGATAGGATACTTAAACCTTCTCATGTACTGGAAACTGGGGAAAAGCAGCTAACAGGTTCAGGATGAAGGTGCACTGATACTGCTGTGTGGGAAATAACATGCCCTGAGTGTAAGCTGTAGTTGTCTTTCACCTATATGGCGGTTAAGAGAATGTTGTTTCCTTCTGTTCATGTAAGTAATAAGGGAGGGGATGGGTAAAAGAAAAATTAAACAGTTCTTTCCTTGTGCAGTTCATATATGCAATTGTAATAAGGCTTTGATTTATACTCCTATGGACTGTGCTGGATCATAAGTCTCTCTTAAGATGTCAACCATGCTGTGCTGTTCTGTAAGTCCTGCTTCTAACGACACACCTGCTGGAAGGAGGACTTTGATGACAAAGAATGCTCTGCTTTTAGTGGAAGACTTTAACAAGGAATCTTTAGGTAGCTATTTTACGATGCTGTTTATGTCTCTTTCTGCAGTGAGTATTATTTTAGCACGGAAAACTTAGAAAGAGACTTCTTCCTGAGGAGAAAGATGGACCAACAAGGATTTCTGCCTGTTTCATTGATTGCTAGCTTCCGGCGGATGCAGGCTCTCACTACAAACCCTGCACTCATTTTAGAGGTAAAATAATTCAGAAGTATGTTTGTAGAAAACTGCTTGGTCAATTTTGTGCTGCTATTTATAGTCAGTACAAAGAAGTTAAGAAAAGCTTCTGTTTGCAGTGACAAGGATTTTATGAAGAGGCTATAAATGTCAAAAGTTTTTCTTTTTTGGATGGTGCTGGGTATGTAAAGCTTCTAAAGTCATAATATGTCTGTCTCACAGGCCCTAAAGGACAGCACAGAAGTTGAAACTGTGGATCAGAGGATAAGAAAAAGGGTTGATCCAGAGAAGTGGCCGATTCCGGGTCCTCCTCCATGCAGTCTGCCACCAACTGATTTCTCTCAACTCATCAATTGCCCAGAATTCATACCAGGCCAAATTTTTGGCTCACATACTGGTAAAGGATTTTAGCAGAAACATAAATTTAAGACTGTCTGTCTAGCTTCGGAAGTTTGCTTTTTGATACTGATTTTGTAATAGCAGTTGTATATTTGGTAACCATTTATTCAGCTGATATGCCTGTCAACCTTGCAGTTGCCAAGTCACATGGCTGGTGTGGCTGAAGAGAAGTAGATAAAAGTGTCTCTTAGGTGTTAGGGCTGTGACCATTCTCCAAAATGCAGTACGATGGACAGCACTCCTTAGTAGTAGGAATAGTAGTAGTGATCTTAAGTTAACCATAAAATCTGTGTTGTTTAGTAGCAGCTGAAAGTTAAGTCTTCATTTGGTGCATCCTGGTTTTGGATGGGCATCTCATTCACTTTTATTAATAGGGAGATGGCTTTGTTTGCTGACAAACCTTGGCAAGGAAATCTTCTACTGAAAAGTTGGCTGGAGTTAAATGGGGAGAAAGAAGGTTGAGTTAGGCACCCATCCACAGTGCTAGAGGATGGTGTGGAGCAAACATGTCCCTAATGATGCTGCTCTTGTTTTCTGAATAGCACATCGTTTCTCTCAGACTGTTTCTGCATAAATAAACTTCTAGAATTGGTCTCTTTTAAAATATGAAGTGAACTGTGGAAAGCAGTCCCCTGGACATGAAAAGGAAGTGTTATATTTAACCAGAGAGGTAGAAAAATGGGAGCTGCAGTTAAAAGAAAGACTTAATGAAACAGTTAAACTCCAACAAAACATAAACAAACCAGCCCACAACAGGAGCTGAACTACTATTTTCCACTGTTAGAGTCTGCTCCAAGTTCTCCAAGAATGGGAAGCCCTCTGAATCCAAAGGAAAACACAGAAACAAGTAATTTTCAGGCCATGTCTAAAGGGTTGTCTACAAGTTTGCCTGATTTGGACTCTGAACCTTGGATAGAAGTGAAGAAGAGGCATCGTGCATCCACAGTCAAACTAAAGGTAAAATCTCTTGAATTTGTTTGAGTAAACACACCCCAGATCTGCCAGCTTTCAGGTTACAGTGTAAAAAAGACTTTTTTTTTTTTTTTCATGTCTTAATGTATTTGGTGCTTGGTAGTGCAGTGCAGTTAGCGTTCTTGCTGCTTGCTCTACCAGATTTAAGTAAGGTACACTTAAGTGCATTTTAAATCTTGATCCAAAGTCACTGGAATGACAAGGAGACACTGGAGGCTTTTTTTGCTGAGGGGCAGTTGTACCTTTGTTCAAAATGTGCCTTGTTCTAGAATCTTATGGCAGAATTATTTAGAGCAGCGATTAACTTAAACATCTCAAAGTGGCCATATTGTTTCTGCTTGCTGTATGCTTGTTTATTGGGAATGTTCTAGCATGTTCTTTTGGTCTCCCATTGTCTCCAATTCGAATGTAAAGCACATCACCTTTATTCATTTAGGAAAGTGCTCCTGTATCTGATCAAACATCAAGCCAACAACCACCCCCAGCACCAGAGGAACAAGAACAAGAAGAACTTGATTTTTTGTTTGACGAGGAGATGGAACAAATTCAGGGTCGGAAGAATAAATTCACTGATTGGTCAGACTGTGATTCTGACTATGAAATTGATGACCAGGATGTAAACAAGATTTTGATTGTAGCACAGACACCACCATATATGAGAAAACATCCTGAAGGAGATCATACTGGCAACCATGTGTGCCGTGCAAAAATCACGTCGGAGCTGGCTAAAGTTATTAATGATGGCTTGTACTACTATGAACAGGATTTGTGGATGGAGCAGCGTGAGGATGACACTCTGATGAAGGTAACTCTCTGTTTTTGACCTGGATAACCATGCCTGTCCAGATAGTTGAAAAGTTACCTTCCATCTCTGCTATATAGTTGTAAAATGCTACATTTCTCTGATAGAGAACTGGTGGTAGCAGAGTCTACAGGTCATCTGAATTTATGGGTTCAAAGAATACTTTGGGTTGGAAGGGACCCTTAAAGATCACCTAGTTCCAGCCCCCCTGCCACAGGCAGACACACCTCCCAGTAGCCCAGGTTGTTTAAGGCCTCATCCAACCTGGCCTTGAACACCTCCAGGGAGGTGGCATCCACAGCCTCCCTGGGCAACCTGTTTCAGAGTCTCACCACCCTTACTGGAAAGCATGTCATCTTAATATCCAATTTAAATCTATCCTTCTGAAGCTCAAATCCATTCCTTGTTGTCCTATCACTACAAGCCCTTGTAAAAAGTGCCTTGACACCATTCTTGTAGGTCTCTTTCAGGTGCTGTAATTCTCTTTATAAAATTACAAACATTTGTGAACAAAACCAACAAGTTGTTGTTCTCATCACAGATTTGATCAAAAACATTGAATGAGTTGTCTGTAGAACTATTTTTAGCAGTTTGGAGATGGTTCAACCTTCCTGGTGTTTTCTTGTTCTGTGATTAGCATATATAATAACATTTGCAAACCCCTAGCAGAGGGGAAAGAGGCAACTTTCCGAGGTGAAATAACCACAGAAGAATGTAACGCAGTCATTGGAGGTTTTATAGTAAGGTCCTGTTGGTCTCACAGTTTGTTACAATGATAGCTCTGTAAGAAGTGAAACATTGGCTTGCACACCGTGTTACAGAAACCTCTTTATTTGTAGCCTGCACACTGGGCTCTGTCTTGGAGGCTTTCAAAACTTTGCCAGGAGATGGTCAGCTTTTGATTTATTTCTGAAAAAATCTGTATTACTGAAAATGTGCTGAACAACTGTACAATGAGAGATAGGTTGAACTCCAGCACTGCATAGTCAAAGGCCAATGTGGCACATCACAGTCAAGTCATTCAGTGCTCTTGGTTTATAAAGAAGCCCCTTTTGCCAGTGAGTGGCACGTCTGCAGGCACCCCCAACCTGTCACTAGCAGGTATTATGTGTACAGAAATACTGAGTTGCCTAAACACTAAGTGGTGAGGGGAAGGAGATTTATTTGTACATAGGGACAGGTGGGTTGGGGGTTGGGAGGAGGAAAGTAGCTTAAAGGCCAAATGGAGCATGTGGGTGCAAAAATGCTGACCAAGATAGAAGTGAATGTGGAGAGTTAAGAGCAAGAAATAAAGGGAGAACTCAGAATGTGGAGTGTTTATTATAAAGGAGATGCCAAGAATACCAGCAAGCTCGAAGAGGACAGTGAGAAATAGCACACACCAAGAGGCAGTGTTTTGGTTTTTGTTGTTGACAGTGGTTTAAAGAAGACTTCTCCCATATGATATGCACACACACACATATCTCACCGCATTTGCTGCTGACATGGGGCATGAGTGATATGAGAAGATGTCACACAACTTGGAACAATCCTGCCCTTTCACAGTTCAAGCTACTAATAAAAACAACAACAAAATCAAACCAACCAACCAGTGCCCACTAACAAAACCACACTGAAAGCCTACGCAAACCACAACAGAAAGAAACCTACCAGAAACCCCATAACTGCTGTCTACTTCCTTTATACATACTGCTGTTTTTTTTTTTTGTTTGTTTGTTTTTTTGTTTTTTAGAAGTAGCCTCAGGAAACGAGCAGAGCCTCTGCTGCTCCCTTGCATTGTGAGGACCTTTCTTATCTCACTTACTCCAGAAGGGAGAATGGTTTGAGGCTTGGCAGGGACTGGCACTACTTAAGTTTATTTGTCTGTGAAAATTCACATGTAGGTGGCCTTACGTGCCTGCATTCACCCACTTGTTGGTGTAGCTGCTGCTTTTTGCTAGCACAGTGTGAACAGCAGCATTAGGTCATGTACAGTGTTCATGGCAACGTTTTCAGTGTGTGCACTAGAGACTCCTCCTTTCTTCAAAGAACTCTGTATTGACTGTAGTTGTGTCTCAGTTCTGCCTTACTTTTCTCTTCTATGAAATTCACCTGTTTCTCAGGATGATATCCATTATCCTGCTTTGCCTTTACAATTTGCTTTCTCTAATCCAGCAAGAGATTGAGAACTTTAAGAAGCTAAATCTCATTAGTAAAGAAGAATTTGATAATCTTGCACCAGAAGCAATTGCTGATTCAACCCAGAGAGTTCCTCCAGGGGTATGGAAAGGTGAGTAATACTTATTTGCTTTTAGAATCTCTGTAATAAAGAACCACTCTGTGGGTGTGTTAACTTTCTTCTACCTGTGTAATGTGGTAGTTTTGACTCGCTTGGTCTGAGGCACTTTTTTGTTTGCCAGTTGTTCAAATTGTCAGCTGTTTGCCAGTAGAGATGTTTCCATTGAGTTTGAAGAAGCTGGCACTAGTACTTTTCAGGAGAAATATAAGCATCAGAAGGTAGTGTTCTATTTTGTTGTCACCATACACCAACATCTGATGTTTTTCATGTAACTTGGCATTTAGAATATGTAAATAGCTGCTGAAGTTGTGAAACATATTCAAGAAACCAGTATTTAGATCAAAGTGAGATTAGAAGAATGCTGGGCTTGTACCATAACCTTACTGCACAGTCAGTATGTCCAGATCTTACCATTTGGGATATATTAGCACTATCAAAATGTGATGTGGTATGTGCTTATAATAAGCATGTTTAAATGTGTTGAAGAAAACCACCGCAGCAAAAAGCAAGAACCAGGGTTACACTTGCACCACTTCAGTTGCTTTGCTAGTGTAGCTATATGAGAACTAGTAGGTAAGAGAGTAGGTTTTCATTTTTTCTATGAAAGACAGCTTGAACCCTTTTTTAACTGTTCTGAGCAGTTTGTACTGCTGTTATGCCAAGTGCTTCTGTTGAATTGAGTTGTTTTGGGGGATGATGTAGTTTATAGATTCATAGAAAGATTTGGATTGGAAGGGACTTGAAACATAATCTAGTTCCAGCCCCCCTGCCATAGGAAGGGACACCTTCCACTAGACCAAGTTGCTCAAGGCTTCATCCAGCCTGGCCTTGAACACCTCCAGGGAGGGGGCTGCCACAGCCTCCCTGGGCAATCTGTTCCAGTGTCTCACCACCCTCACTGGAAAGAATTTTTTCCTAATATCCAGTCTAAATCTCCCCTCCCTAAGCTTCAATCCATTCCCTCTCATCTTATCACTGCAAGCCCTTGTAAAAAGTCCCTTCCTGGCTTTCTTGTAGCCATCCTTCATGTACTGGAAGGCTACTGTAAGGTCTCCCTGGAGCCTTTTTTCCAAGCTACACAACACTAACATTCACAGCCTGTCCACATAGGGGAAGTTCTGCAGCCCTCTGATCCGTTCACTTGAAATGAAACGTCAGTAGGGAAGCTTAGGCTCTGAAATCCTTGTTCTCTTGAAAAACGAATGCTTTCTCCTCCCTGCTGTGCACATTGCCAGAGGAGCTGCCTCGCACTTTGTTCAGCATCGAAGGGCCTCCAGCAGCACCAATCGCTCGGTCACTGCCTGCAGCAGTTCCGGATTCCCCCCGCGTGCACCCTGGCTTCACCCCGCGAACTCCTCGCACCCCGAGGCTACAGGATCCCAACAAAACACCCAGGTTCTACCCCGTGGTTAAAGAACCACGATCCATTGACGTCAAGGTAAATGAGAAGGCATCCTACTTCTTTACACCTAGGACAGCCTGGGGAACTCATCTCTGTGTGTTCAACTCGACAAGAATGAACAGGCAAAAAATTAAATGCTCCTATTTTATTGGTCATCTTTGAAATATTTACTGTATCCTCTTTTTTTTCCCCTGCAAAATGGGTTCTGAGTGTTCTCTCTAACATTTCTTGGAAGTCCTTGCTGAAAAGGTGTTGTGGCAAAAGGAATTATTTTATTTCTTACATAAGGCTAATAACAAGGTTATGAAAATGGAGTTTACACAAGGCTTAATAATAAGGTTATGGAACTGGAGTGTTGTAATGTTTTATAATGTGCTAGACAAAATACTACATTTTCAGGACCTCATTTTAAGGAGAGAACAAGAGAAATCATATTAGGGAAGTAAGTGTTCCATTTGCTTTCTTAGATTCCAAGAAAAAGAAAAACACGACACAGTACAAATCCTCCCTTAGAGTGCCACGTTGGTTGGGTGATGGATTCCAGAGACCACAGGCCAAGAACTTCCTCTGTGAGGTAAATTTTTTTGGTTGCTGTTTGAGGTGTCATTAATGTCCCTGGTTCCCATAGCTGATAGAGAAACAGGCTGCGATAAAAGGCTATTTGTAAGTACAGCAGTAGCAGGAAAAGAGTGATCAAGAAGGACAAAACAGTAGATACTTCCAGGCAGTCCTGGAACTGCATGCAGTTCTGGAGCCCTCAGCACAGGAAAGACATGGAAGTGTTGGAGCAGGTCCAGAGGAGGCCACGAAGATGATCAGAGGGCTGCAGCAGCTCTCCTATGAGGACAGACTGAGAGAGTTGAGGCTCTTCAGCCCGGAGAAGAGAAGGCTTCACGGGGACCTGATAGTAGCCTTCCAGGATCTGAAGGGGGCCTACAGGAAGGCTGGGGAGGGACTATTGACAAGATCTTGCAATGACAGGACAAAGGGCAATGGGTTTGAACTGGCAGAGGGGAGATTTAGACTGGATGTTAGGAGGAAGTTCTTTCCAGTGAGGGTGGTGAGGCACTGGCACAGGTTGCCCAGGGAGGTTGTGGCTGCTCCCTCCTTGGAGGGGTTCAATGCCAGGGTGGAGGAGGCCTCGAGTGACCTGTGCTAGTGGGAGGTGTCCCTGCCTATGGCAGGGGCTTGAAACTGAATGATCCTTGAGGTCCTTCCAACCTTACCATTCCATGATTCTATGAATCTACCCAATGTTGTTTGCTGACCCGTGGAACAATAACAGTAACATTAGTGATATTTGCCTCAGTGATTTTTGCCTTCAGATGGTTGTTTAAATCAGGTATTTCATTAGCAGCATAGAAAACCGCCTGGGTTTGGATATAGTAATGCAGAATCCAGTTTCTGTTGAGGTGCAGCCAGGAGCAGATAAGTGGGACCACGGTGGTCACTGCAGTGGTCATCAAGTGACTGCACTACTCTGGCAGTTCTTCTGAAGGTCAGAATAGCTGACAGCTGGTTCTCTAGCAAAGCCTTGTTGATAAGGCAGAAATATGTTGGTTTGGGTTTTTTTTTTCCTTCAGCAGTTCCAACGCTTCGCCTTCAGAAGGAGCACCACTAGCAGGAAGTTCTGGATGTACCCCAAATTCTCTTCCAAAATTTCAGCATCCTTCTCATGAACTGTTAAAGGAAAATGGCTTCACTCAACAGGTGTACCACAAATACCGGCGGAGGTGTTTAATGGGTAAGCTGCTAAGTGAGCTTCCTAAAGTGTTATGTAGAATTCAGCAGATGTCATCTGAGCTCTTCCTGCTGTGAGGACAGGCTGAGGGAGCTGGGGCTCAGCCTGGAGAAGACTCTGGAAGGAGTCAGGATGCCTTCAATTACCTGAAGCAAGCCTACAGGAAAACTGGAGAGTGACCTTTCCTAAGGGTGTCTAGCAACAGGACTAGGGGGAATGATTTTAAACTGAGGGAGATTTAGATGAGCTTGGGAAGAAGCTCTTTGTTACGAGCATGGTGAAACTCTGGAACTTGCTGCCCAAGGAGGTTATGGATATCTCCTCTGTGGAGGTGTTCAAGGATGGGTTGGGTGAGGCTTTTGGCAACCAAGTCCGCTTGAGAGGCATTCCTGCCTGTAGCAAGGGGATTGGAGTAGTTGACCTGTGATACCAGGTTTCCACACATAGTTCTTCATTTTTCTTGGGAAAGGAAACATATTATTTGATGCTTCCATTGTGTGAACTCTGCGTTCTACTGAACTTTACATTCCCTGACAAAAGAACTGTCATCAGATGTTAAACTTACTGGAGTGTCTTTTCTGTGTGTTATTAATGGAAAAGCACTTGAAAATATCCTGCTGAAAAAGTCAGGATAGGGTTTGTCTAACTTTCTTTTCAATTCCAGAGAGGAAACGGTTGGGAATTGGCCAATCCCAAGAAATGAACACACTTTTTCGCTTCTGGTCTTTTTTCCTGAGAGATCATTTTAACAAGAAAATGTATGAAGAATTCAAACAGCTGGCTCTAGATGATGCAAAAGAACACTACAGGTAGTTGATTTCTTCCTGAGAGTTAACCACTGTTGAGCTCTTACCATTTGTTTTAGTGACTGTGAAGTTTATATATATATATATATATGTGAAGTGGCTTTGACTCTTTGTAAATCTTAAAATAACTTGCACAGGCTGCTGTTCTAAATGCCCCAAATAAGTTGTATAGCTGTGATTTGCAGATAAATGGCTAAGTGTGCCCCATCTCCTGACTTGTGATCAGTCCCAAATTCTGCAAATCCTGTGACTTGTTGACAGGGATGAGTCAGCTCTAGATTTACTAACACTCATAAGATTCTTCCTTCCAGAGGTGAAGACATTCTTAACCTCGTTCACATCATTCAAACTGCTTCTCAGCTTACAAAAATACTCAGAAAATGATCACAAAGGCAACTGCCACCACCCCTTCAGCAGTTGGCTGTTGTTATCTTCCTTTTACCCAGTTCTCTCCACTTCTGTTTCTCTTAGCCTAGAGATGAGGTGGCCCAATGTTTTGAATGCTAAGTGAGGAGCTACTGGCTACAGAAATCCTGAAGTTTGGATATGTCTGAGACTGCAGATTGTGTCCTACAGACTCTAAGTTCTCTGCTTTGAGCTTTCTTGATGCTCTGCCATTACCCAAGTATATACTTACCAGGAGAAACTTCAGAAGGCTCTTAAGTGGACTAATGTGGCAGCAGATGAATGCAGAACAGGAGGTCCCAGCTAACTGGAGACTCACAATAGCTGTGGTGATGGTGCAGCAGCCAAAGCCAGAGTGTTTCTGAGCCAGAAATCCTGCTGCTGAAGTGTGCAGAGCTGAAAGAGCAGAGTCCTGCCTTATGCATTGAGTTTTGCCCTGGTGATGACTTTTGGCCTGACCCAGTGTGGCTGGATTTATGCTGAAATTGGAAGTGAAAGCAGTTGTCCTCTTTTTGTGTGTGCTGTGTCCTTAGTTGGTGAGTTGAAACTGTGGGACAAACTTGATTCTCCTAAGTCAGCTTTGACTACTTGTGGAGGTGTTTGAGAAAAATAGGTCAATAAAAATTGGTGTGGAAAGGAAGCTTTGTTATAAGAAGGGTAAACTGGGACAAAGCCTTTTACTGAGCTGCAAGGAGAGACTGAAAGCTTGCATCCTCCTGAGGAACAGGTATGAGTTTCATGGCTCTCTGTTCTGTTACAGGTACGGGTTGGAATGCTTGTTTAGATTTTACAGCTATGGCCTAGAAAAGAAATTCAGGCAAGAGATATTCAAAGATTTCCAAGAAGAAACAAAGAAAGACTATGAAGCTGGTAAGTATCATAGGCCAGTCACTGCTCACACTGGGGTAACATGAGTTTGGGAGGTTATGCCAGTTCCTTGGCAATGACTTAACTAACCCAAGAGTAATTTTTTTTTCATATTATTTTATTTTAAAGTAACCAGTGAGTAATGAAGGTTTTGATCCATTCGGGCCTTGTTATTTGGTACCATTTCTGTTTTTTCCATTATTAGGTCAGCTATATGGACTGGAAAAATTTTGGGCTTATCTAAAGTACTCTCAGCACAAGACTCCAGCCACTGACCCCAAACTGCAAGAATACCTTAGTAAATTTAAGAGACTGGAGGACTTCAGAGTGGATGTAAGTTCCAATATAAATATTTGTTGCACACATTTCTACTGCAGGCTAAACTGAGGACAGCATTTAATTCACACAAAGCCAGCTTTACACATCCTGTCTTTGACTAGAAGAAAGCATGATGAAAAAAAATCCATTTCTAAAGAAAAAAGCATTTTTTTTTAGACAGTCTTTGAACTAGAATATGGTACTGAGATGTGGTGGCTCAATATAAAAAACACTGATCCATTTTCATTGTGTGATGGAACAAGAAGCAAAAAATGGCTTCTTTGTCACCTTGTAAGACTTGACTTGCAGACCGTTTAAAAATCTGGCAAATGAATTAATGCTAACTGGCATTTCTTAATGAACTCTGACAGCTGTTGTCCTTGCTGAGACTTTCATATGCCAAATTCGATGCATCACAGAAACATTCAGGTTGGCAAAGCCCCTCAGGATCACCGAGTCCAACCATTATCCCTGCTCTACAAGGTGCACCCTAAACCATAGCCCTAAGCACCATAGCCAAACGACTTTTAAACACACCCGGGGTTGGTGACTCCACCACCTCATTCCAATACCTGAACATTCATTCTGTGGAAAAAACCAATTCCTAATACCTAGTCCAAACCTACCCAGTTTCAGCTTTTAGAATTCCTTTTGGGATGCTGAAGTCATAAGCTGTGATTGCAGAGCACAGTGTTGCTGTGCTCTCTGTCAGTGGGTTATGGTGCACCATGTTAGCACCGTCCTCCAAAATCCTGCTTTATCTAGGAGCTGTTGTAAACACGTGGGTAGCGAGAATTAAATGATGCTGTAAGGCTGCTGAAAGTCCTTAATGCATCATGAAATTGCACTTTGAAGCTTTCCTGGCTGTTCAGCTCAGAGTATCACCAGATAGTTGTGAGGAACTAAGAATACTAGGCCTAACTGAGGACGTAGTTGTGGAATACTCTTGTGTGTGATCCCTTGAGCATGGATAAAGGCAAACAGCTGGCCTGACAGAGGGAGATCTAACAGGTTGCCAATGTTTATTTTCAGCCTCCCATTAGTGAAGAATCTGGCAGAAAGAGACTGGTAGCCACAGCAGGCGAAGATTTGGGTCATCGCAGACACCAGTTGAATTCTTCTAAACCACTTCTTGCCACTAGACCCGTGGCTGCCTGTCAGCCCCAGGCACTGGGAAATGCTACCAGTGGGAATACTGTGCAAGCATCCACAGGCCACTGCAGTGCTGCCAGGAAGTCTATAGAAAGTGATGTACCAGAAAAATAGGCTTTGGAAGAGCTTGTGCCCCTGAGGATCAACTCTCGCAGCTCTTCTGTGGTATGGAGAACTTCAAGGCAAGCCCATCTAGTACATGATTAAAAGTGTATGGGAGGACAAAAGATTGGATTCTGGTTTTCACAGGATTCAGTTCCAAAACACACACCCTAGGAGAGTTGCTCTTGGTTTTTGGGATCATCGAAAGGATCCTAGGGAAGATTCTTTGGCTTCAGTATTGCTTTCCTCAAGCTTTCTGTTTACAAAGAACTGCATTCCTTGCATATGCAAAAAGTACGTTGGGGGATGCCTTACATTTCAGCTGGTATTTCTTAAAAAAAAAAAAGGTATGATATTCCATGGTAATTACTGTGCTTTCTCTGCCCAGGTTTGCCCATTGTATTTTACCAAAGCAAAGAAGATTATGTTATATAGAGAACTTTAAAGGTAAAGAAAGGATCCATGTGGTTGCTTTGCTCTTGAATCTAACTATTCAGAAGTATGGGATTGTGCAAAAGCACACTCGGGAATGTGCAGCTGTAGATGAAACTGCAGTTCTGGATTCTATTTAAAAATATAATTTCTCTATTTTTCAGGGTCTCCATAGTTAGTATTTTATTAAGTACAGAGTCTGAGTGGACATAACTGGGATAGTTTGGCAAATGCTTCAGTACTGGTTCTTAGTAATTCCAGCAGTGGGAAAATGCAGAGGAAAATGGATATGTTGATTTCAGTAGTGTCTTAAATTACCTAACAGCATCCACAGTTTGTGCAGGGTGTTTAAAGTAAGGAACTATTCAAATTATTCTCAGCTTGAGGGATGTCTTCATGATCATTGGAGAATTCAAATGAAGTAGTCAAACAGGAGAGGCTTAACTTCTTAAAATTTTTTTTCCATATTTCAAGTAATAAAAATGAGTTTGGAGGGAGACAAATTATTCCTTGTAAATTTTTCTTTTTTTTTTTTTCCTTTATTTTGCAATATCTGAATGAAGTTCTGCTTAATTTGTGCTAGCTAAGCCTAAGTAATTTCAAACAGGTCTAAGTACAATTTCACTGAATGTAAGTTATTCAAATACAAATCTGTTTCTGTAGCTGAAAGATGAGGCTATATATATATCTTGCAGTTTCTTATTAATTTCATTGCTTTGCTTTTAAAGACTCCAGAAGAACCCAGTAGGTCGTTTTACCTCTTCCAAGGGTAGGTGAGAAGAATTTCAGCTCTTGATTAGTTAACTGCAGAAATGACTTCGGTTAACTTTTCGAGTTCAAAAGTGACATCTAGCACAAATGCCTTAATCCATGAAGGTGTCCTAACTGACTGCACAGCTACCTGTGGAGTTCTCAACTCCTGTCAGATCTCTGAGGTTCTAAAAACTCCACTAATTTTTCAGCCATTGGCTTGTGAGCGTGAATGAGACCAGCGCCGAACGTCGGCGGTGTAAAGCAGCCTGTCAGTGGTGGCCTTCCCAACGGTGAATACAATTTCAATGCAAAGTGGAGCATTTTTCCAAGTGGCCTGTTCTAAATGAGGTTAAATAAACATGTACCACTGTTTGAAGTCCTGTCCTATCGATATGCTGAAGTGACCCATCTCAATCCTGTGTTTGATCCATGCCTTTTTGCTATCCAAGAAAATGATGCGAATGTAAATTTGGATTGAAATTGTATATACAAGTAATAGATTTAAGATATTTCACTTTTTTTTTTTTCATTGCAGAATGTGCAGATGAAGCTTTTAGTGTGTGTAATTTTTGTGATATCTTGAAAATTTTATAAAAACAATAACAAAAACCAAGTGGTGTATATCAACTCTTTGTTTTTCCCTGAAGCGTGAAGAAAAGCAACCTGAAAGAGTGTAAGGCTGTAAATTTGCATGCGGATTTCATTGGTCTCTGCTGCACTGAGGTGTTGAGGAAACTCACCTCACTAAAGGCTCAAGTGGTTCTTAAAATGTGAGCTAATTTTCAAGTTAAGTATAATTTTTTTTTCTCCATATAACTGGATACTTGTCCAAGAACAGTATCACAGATGAAGGATGAATGTAGTTGAAAGCAAAGAGTGAATACTTCACCTGTACTCTGTCCCGATGGACTCTCTAGGGCTAGTTGCTTAAGCAGTGCCCCTTTACTTAGGTGGGCAAACCCTCTCAAAGCCTGTCCACATCCCTGGCTACTTTTCAGGAATGCCTCCTTTCACTTGCCACAGCCTTGTATCTATCTCCTTGCAGGTACATGGAAAAAGTCACGACTTGCATTACTGCTGTGTGCACAGTGAGCTGAGACCACCACTGAATTTTAGGATAAACTCCAAAGATTTTGTTGGCTAAGCAGCTTGTTTATCTGTATGGCTCCAAGTGGTTAAGCATCTTTCAGTAAGTGGCATTATCAGTTGCAGAGCTTTGTATTTGTCTTTGAACGTGCATTTGTACACACCCAAGACCCTTTCCAGTGTCTTTTAGGTACATATCTGTCTTAAGACTGGTTGTATTCTAAGAGTAGCGTGTTGCCAGCTTAGCAAGGGCCTTTCCTTGTCTGAAAATTCTGTTTGTGTGTTGGTTTTTTTTCCTGTGGAGAATCAGCTGTCCAAGTATTCAAAAAACCTACCCTGCTTAACCTCAGTAAGCTTTTCCTTTAGTGATGCTCAAATACTGGATTGTAAAAGCTTTTTAAAAGGGAAGGAAGGGAGGAACTCAAGCTGGCTCTTGTTCCTGATGGAGACCAGATCATGTTGCTCTGTAATGAGCAGCAGTAGCCTGTCTGCATGACTCATCCTCGTGGAGTTCACCAGGGATTTGGGTTTCTGTGGGAGACCACGCATTATAATGAGCAGCAACCAGCTTCTATTCCTGACAGCCTCTACCCTGCAGGCGTTGCTTCAAGCACTGTTGCAGTATGGAGGTGACAAACTACACTGCCACTTGGCTCTAGATGGAGAAGGAGAGAGTAAGTGTTAGCTGCTGTCCTTTTATTGACAGATCCCACAGCTATGCTGGGCTGTATTGGTAATCTCAAAAGCTTTCTTCTTTGCCTGTTAGCTTTATAACCAGAACATGGACAAGTAGATTTGTTCATGAATTTTGCAGTAACCAATTCTAGTGGCAGATGAGAGCTCTCTGAGACACATAGAAAGTGCTGCCATCTGGTACAGGGAAAATGCAAACCCACAAGAATGCTTCAAGAGAAAGGGGAAGAAACACTTCAGCTTGGTTTGGGCTTTTGTTGAAGTTAAACACTCTGCACATGTGCTAACCTTGATTCCCCATCTTCTGTCTAAAGCATGTTTAAAACCCTTTCTGTAAACAGTCACTTTCAACCATAAATTAGAAGCCAGCAGAAGAATTGGCCAGTAACATTCAAACTTAAGTACAGGAGCCAAATAATTAAGCCTTCAAGGCCAGAGTTACTTCCTTTCTGCTTAACAAGTAATAATGTAAGTAGCTGAATGTACAGCTGGAATTGCATCATTCCATTCATGCCTGAAAGAGTAGTCAGCTGACAGCCATGGCAGGGTTTTACCCCAGTGTGCAGTATTAAAATAGAGAACCATGACTACAGGCCCATAAACACTCTCTGAGCTCCACAAATGAACTCCAGCAGTGCCGTGGTGCTGGATACTGGCTGAGTTAGTGAGTTGCCCTTCATGAAAAAACACACTGCTTTGTCCTAAGAAAGCAGAGCCATATTCCAAGTGCAAGGTGCTCCTCACTGTTTTGTACTATTCTACACAACAGTGGATGTATTTCCTGGAGTAAATAAAACCCCACCAGCTTTTTGTGATAGAGAAAACAGTTACCTAAGAGACTCAAACTCCCCACAAGGTTTAACTACTGCTTGGTCTGTACAAGGGAGATATTCTGCACAACCAGTTTGACTGAACTTTAAAAAAGTTGGAAAATAGCTTGAAATGAAGATAGTTCTAGTGAAACAAGATCAGAAGCAGCAGTGCCTAAGTGCTTCGACATACTGTGTTTGAAGGATAGAAAGTGGAAACCTTAGGCGAGGAAAAGTAGTACAAATAGGTGGAAGGATAATTCTGGATCCCTCAGTGGAAAATCAGGAAGTTCAGCTCAAGTCACACTATGATGTTTTGAATTTTCTTTCTTTTTTTTAAATCAAGAAGGTTTACAAATAATTTCCTGGTGTAATAAAGCTTCTTTGGGATGTGGTGCACAAATGAGACATTAAGTGTCAAAACAAAACAGCTAATCAAGAATTTAACACTAAGTCTGTCTAGGCAAACAAGTCATATATTTAACTGGGGAAGTATTTTGGTTCTACAGATAATGAGAGAGGTTCCTTTCAAGCCCCTTATGTTACTTAAAGAAGCTGTAACATAATGTCAGAATCAACTTCCCTGTCATTTTAGTTGATAATGAATTTTGACCAAGTGATTGACACAAACTTGACAAAGATGAATGCCTCTAAAAATTGTATTAACTGCACTGAAATTTTGATCGTTCTGTCAGGCTCAATTATTCTTTGTGTCAACATTTTTATAACAATGAAAGGTGCAGTGTCCTCTAAAGCACTTTTTCAGGTTGTTAGCTTAAAACTAGTAGTGATGGTAAACTGGTAGGATGGGTGAGGTTTAGATCCACTGGATGTTAAAATACAGTATTAAGTCTGCTGCCAGGTGGTGAGAGTTTCGTGTTCTTCACAGGTGGCAGTAAGTAGCTTCAAAGCAAAACTTGGCCTTTACCCATTGTGCTCTTCACCCAATCCTAGATCATAAATATTTTAGTGTTGTTCTTTGAAAACAATTTAAAACCAACACCAAAAATTTCTATAACTTCACTGTGATTAAGCAGTGCTGCATTTCTTGCTGCAAGGGACAGCAAAAGGTTACACCTGGGTTATAAAGTCGTGGCCAATGCAAAACTACCTCTTTTTTCCAGCTGGAAGTTCCTGCCTAAAGCACAAACAATCATGGCAAACAGCTAAGGCTATGGCTGTGCCAGGTGCTGCAACACTGGTAACTGATGAGCAGAGTTAACTTAGTGCTAGGAACTTCCAGCCATGGGTTTGGGCAGTAGGAGCTGTAACGTGTAGTACACCTACTGACAAACTGCTTGTCCCATGGTCTAGCTAAGCCACTTTTTCCTGTTCCATAGCTGTACACGTGTGGGTGCCAGGATGAGGCGCAACAGCTGGTGCAGAAGTGAAAGACTGTAAAGGAAGTGCGGTGTGAAAAAAGATCCCTAGTGAAGCATCCAGAGAGGGAACAAGTGCTGAAGGACTGTTGGCTGCTGTCCTGTGCAAGAAAGCTTTTATTTATCCCTGGGTAGCTTCCATGGTTGCATCTCAAACCTTTTTTTTTGTGGTTGGTTACAGTAGCATGCCCAGCATTTCAGCAGCGTTAGATGATGAGCAGACCTTTACAATGCAGGTCTGCCAATTAAGCTCTGGACGCTGCACCAGAGCTCACCAAAGGTGACCAGTGTAGAAACCAGTGCTCTGCTGGATGAGCAAGCTGACATGATTGTTCAGCCTGAATGAGAGCTTGCAAGGGTCACTTCACTCCCACAGAGAAGTGGCTCTAGTTACCTTATTTCTTGCGATAAACTCTGCTATTCCCAGCATGAACATGCAAGGAAGAGTTCAGCTTGCCTTCTAGGACACGTAAGTTACACAGGATTCAGTGGAGGGAGGATTTCTGTTTATTTGTTTCATTTGCATCAATATAAATCTCTTTCAGTCAGACTAGTAAAAAGGAAGTAGTCTCTGGAATTTCACAGTTTACATTTCCATAGGCTGTAGCTATAGAAATCTGCTACTGTAGACCTGTCACAGGTGAAATCTGCAAACAGAGGTACAGATGTAAGCTGTAAAGCTGCAAGTCATGAACTTAGTGTCACCACTATGGACTGAGCAGAACAGGGGTAAGAGTTCTACAATCTCTTGAGTGATACCCATGTGGAGATCAATGGTGCTCTCCTCACAGTGTCACAAGACATACATTGCAGGATTTCTTGAAGGGCTGCTGCTTTATTTACATCACCTTTCTCCCCACTATAAATGCACTGGCACAGCTTACCTCAGTAAGTCCAGAAGGGTCTTCAAAAGCTGGGACTTGAGAGCCAGAAGTAGCACCGTCAAGACAAGGGCAAGGTGTTAACAGGGGCGGATGTTTCATATCCCAGCTTCCTGCTGCTGCTGTGGTATTCCATCCTATTCCAGCTGTGCTTCCCAGCTTCTACATACAGTCTGACAGCAGGAATGGTATGGTACATGCTTTATTAAAATGGTAACTCGTATTTACAGTGGCTGCAGAAATGATCCCTCCCTAGTCTTGCACTCAGACAGACGCACACACAGACACACGCGCTCGCCCCTTCGCTCTACAGGGGGGTGAAGGCTGTGCTCCCCAAAGTTAGGCAGCTTCTGGAAGAGGAGGAAGGGTGACTTTTTGTGTGTGTTTGTAATTACTTAAAAAGAAGCACAGGAGTATGCGTTTGGCCATCAAGATGCTAACTGAAGTATATGTAGTATTAACATATGGCAGTAACACTGAGTATTCCTCTTTTACATTCTACACACAGAATGACATCAAGGCTTTCCTGTCAACAGAACATTCTAACTTCAGTCTCAATGCTGCTTGTAGTGACTATGAAACCAGAATTTGGGGGCTGTCCCTTAAAACAATTCAAGTCTATGTAAGCGAAATAAGGCACAATTAATATTTGATTGGGTTTAGAGGGTGGGAAAAGCGGGGAGAGGCAGGCTTCACGTAATAGTTGTTGCAGAGAAAGAGTTTTACCCAATCCTTCAGAGAAAGGATGAATTTTACCTCTGTCCTAATCTACATGGACTTCTTGCAGAGAACTGAAGTATTCTGCCAGGGCTACTAACGCCCAACACACAAAACAAAATTGGAAATTCACATTTTAACACCAGTTTCAGTAGTCTAACCCACTGGTACTGATGTATACATCTTTCTTTAATGATGAAGGAGAAGACACACACGAAACAAAATTCAAACCTTCCCACTGAGCTTGAAGACTCACATCTTTTAGAGAGCTTGTAGTAGAGACTATTTGAAGGCTTCAGCTTGCTGATAAAAAGGAATAACATTTTTGCCTTTAAATCCCTGGCCCCTCTTCACTAAACAAAGCCTAACCAGACATTACAAATAAACTGCAACAAAAGGTTGGGCAGCACAAATAATGTCTAGTATTCAAATCTTCCTTTGTGAGTATCTTATTTTCCTTGTACAAAACTGTTGAATGTTTTTCGCAGCAGATGAACTGTACCCAAAGATGCAGGACATTCTGTGATGGGGAATAAGAGGTTGCAGTTCCGAAGGCCCCTGACTTTGGTTGTTTACAAAGTTCATTCCTGTTTAGTGTGATCCTTGGTATCTTCCTCATCTGTGTATTCTGACGGTTCTTCCCCTGGTTTTAGGAGTCTACCTACGTAGTCATATTTTTCTGAAAAAGATTTATGATTCCATTACAATCAAACAGAGCTGCATTTGCTACTTAACCTGCACTGCTGCAAAGCTATTTTTCCTCCTGCACACTAAAGTCCTAAACCCAAATCAGTGTAACTGATGGCAGTTTAGTGGCGAGCTCAGCCTCCTAAACCCTCCTGCTCACTACTTTCCCTATTCCAAGCACTTGGTTTCAATTCTCCCACAGGTAATCAGGCAAGCTTTATCACACAGTGGCTGAAAACGCTGCTGTAAAAACCAGCACAAATTCCCTCACCCTGTTTTGATTTCAGTTAATGTGAAAAGTGACCCCCACCTCCCCCAGGGCCTACTTCTGAGAAATTCTTTCACGTCTAACTTGTTCAACCCTTTATGCCAAAACAACTCTTAGTCCTAATCATCGTTCTGTATCTTCCAAAGCCAACAAGCTGGCAAGCAGGAATTCCATCAGTTAAGCTACACTGAAGTGCAAGAGTGAAATTCTGCACTAAGAGCTGAGAACAGCTTTCTTCTATAAAACTAAAGGGCTGAAAAAGTTACAATGAAACATAGTGGAAACCTCTCTATGAGAGAAAAAAGGCCTGAATCCATTGTTTTTTACTTAAAGAGAGTTAACCTTTGTTACTAATGTCACTGTCAATCTGTCAATATCTCTTATTTACAAGGTGCCCCAAGCCCAAATCAGTAATCTTTATTAAAAACAAGTTCTGAAGCTAAAGATGTGCTCCAATTTGAGAATTTACCTTTAAATTGCATTTCCCACTCTCTTACACTTTCCATCTGTACAGCATTTAAGTCCGATAGGTCATCATATTCATCTTTGAGTGCATCTTTATCTAGACAGAAAGTTGCTAGTCCCCTGGAGGCATCTCTGCCAGCAAATAGTCCGTATGGACCCTCTGAAAACAAGAAAAGAAAATGGATACCTTCAAGCTTCTGTTTATGGTGACCAGTCTTGGTTCTTTAAGAGTTTGCCAAAGCCATACATTAAAGTTCTGCAGTGATGGGAACAGCAGCAGTTTCAAGGCTGTGGCTGTTGGACATGCAATTCAAGCTTAAGTATCACTAGGAGGTAAAGTCTGCTGAGAGAAGCAGAACAGGAAAATAGCTTTGAAGGGCTATCTGGAAAAATCCCTGCCATTTGATGCAAGCCAGTTGATGTAAATTCCAAAGGGACTGGAGGCTGGAATTCAAAAAGAAACGCACTTCTATTAAGCACAACATAGAATATTTACAAGTCAGGCATGAATAGAAGCAAGCTCTATAGACACCTTCATTAGAAATCTATTGAACTTTATCAATAAATGGAACGTAAGAGGGCTAATTCATAATTACCCTTCACTTCTAGAACCACCACAATGTTCCACATACTTTGACAGTCCTTCCTTTGACACATTTCTTACTTCTGTAGAAATAACCTCATTTATTGTGGGCAGCTGATCAGCCATACTCGTACGCTGTACTCCTCCAAACTGCACAAATCTTCAGGTTAAGAACGTAAAGGAACTACTTACTTTGTGCTTCTTGACTGATGCAAAACTGCACAAATATGCAATGACTGTCAAATAAGTACTATTACCAAGAGAACTCTTATGATTTGCAAACCAACAGCTTTCAGGATGAGATTAGCAGCTCGGTTTCTCAACTTTTAATTCATCTAAAGAACTCAAGCATATCGTTACCTTAGATGTTCTTAACCTAAAAACAAATAATTCAACTCAATTGAAAATACCAAACAGAATACACTTTAAAGTTGTCTGCACTAACTGCAGCAGCTAAGCAACAAGGAACTGCCCAAGGCATTCTACAGTGGTCACTACTAGAAGATAAACAGGCCAGAACCCTTCTCTGGCTTACCTCTTATAAGACGACAGTGGCCGTCAGCCTGAAGAAAAGGCAGCACCCATGGGCAAGAATGAACACAAGTAAGTGGCAACACACTGTCCTTCACCCCCTCTATTGCCTGCTGCAGCACCTCAGACCTCTTCTGCACCAGGACGAGCCACAGGAAATCATTAACAGAGGCTGGTTTCCTCCCAGGCCGCTTGCTCCAGCCACCACACCTATCTGCTCCTGCTCTTGCTGGGCATTGACTTCAGGGTTGAGACAGAGGAAGAGCTCCTGAGGCAGGGAACCCGAGTACCATATGGATTAGAAGAAACTATGTCCTCCCCAGAACTGGTGTCATCTCTCCACCCCAGAGTGCTTGGCATTTTAAGTGGCTTGCAGTCAAACCCCAGAACAAGAGGGTGTCTTGTGTGCCAAAGACAATTCCCTTGTCACTCTGGAAATAAACCCATGTAAAAGCAAAATTCACATGCACACATCCGAGAAGGACTGTCAGCTGGAAGCCTGCACTGCACACATCTGGCTGCCAACAACCAGAATTACTGACAGCATCTCCATGCTTCTCCTTGCAGATACTTAGCTTCAGAAATGGCATGCACAAACAACTCTGAGAGCAGGGACTACATTTATTCTACTCCAAAGAAACAAAAGTCAGGAGTTTTGTGAACTCTGTCTTTCCTACTTGCATCCTGAATAGGTCGAGAGACTGAAATCAGTCCTATACAGAGATATTTCATCTATCCATTTTACAGGCTCAGTCATTTCCCACAGAACAGGGTGAGAAGTAGTCACAGCCATCATGTGCAACCTAAGGTAGAGCTTCTGCAAACACAAAGTCTTGCTTCAATCCAAAAGCTGTCCTTTGAGAGATCTAGTTTTTGGTATTCTGAATGAAGAACACAGGAGCTATAAACATCTCTTAGGAAGACTACACACACTCAGTAAATCCTTAAGAGCAATTATAAATTGGTATTTAACATCCCCACCAACAGTCTTTGGTTGCCAGTTTTCCCTTGGTCTGTAGTGTTTAAAATAAACACTCTGTAAGCCCTGCTAGCTATTTGCATTATGTGGTCTCAATATTCTGCCTAACCAGAGCTAGAGGAGCACAGTGCTCCTCTTCCCTTCCACCCTGTACTTATGGACTTCTGCAGCACCTGCTGACATGCCACCTCCTAGTTCACCACCTTGACTCCCATTATTTCTATTAAAAAGAGAGTTACATTATATTTATCAGTATGGAGCCCCAAACATCTCAGTAACACACTTAGCTGAAAGGATGAATGCTTTTAGAACATGTCAGTTTGCATTAGGATTGATGGATGCAAAATTTCTGCAAATATATTGTAATGTCAGGGGCTTTCCTAAAATGCAATTTAAATGTTAATGTTCCAGCTTGTTTACTACAGGAGTATTCAGGAGTCACAGACAAACCATCAAGCAACATTCAAACACTCAACAGAATGCTAACTAGCAAAATCCAGCCTTTGGGCTTTGTAGACAGCATCTCCAATTCCAGCTCTGCAAGTGTAAGTTTGAAACATGCCCCATTCTTTAATCCTTCACTGAAAGGCAAATATTGAATTATGATTATTAAGGAAAAGTGCCAGCCTGGCTTTACCTTAGTTGCAGGCTTGTTAAAGCAGAAGTTCAGAGATGTCAGCATAAGCAACCTACTTCAAGATTTAAAGGTTCTGCTCAGATACTTTTGCAGAGAGGTTAAGTACAGTATTTTCTAATAATATGGAATACACAGCTCCTGGGCTATGCTCTAAGCCCCTGCCCACTACTCACTTTTGTATACACATTGGTGCAACACTCTGAAACAGGCATTCTGCATATCAGCTTTCATTGCATCCAGGAAGGTGCCAGCACAGAGAGCCCTGGGGAGATGAGACGCTTCAAGAACTGATTCTGAGGTTAGTGCAATCCCAGATGTACTCCCACAGAGTTCTTGCATGACCAGCTGCAGTTTGCCTGCAAGCCCTAACCATAGTCCTTCTCTCCTTTCCTTTTGTCTTCCCACCTATTTAGAGTGGCTCCTGTTCTAAATAATTGATTGCACCAGAACAGGATAGACCTACTGAAGTGACTGCAAAACCAGATGCAGTCAGCATCAGTACGTGTACCACGCTGATTCTTATGAGGCCCTATCACAAAATTTTGGTCATTTTCTTTTGATGTACCCCCAAATTAGCTACCTAATAGTCAAACATTTCTTAAAATAATTTCTCCTCCCACTCCATTTTGTCATCTGGTAACCACAAAAGGAAAGTCGGGGAAGTGTCAAAACCCACAAAACACGCCTGCTCCATGTTACTTGGTTACACATAGCTACCAGCCTTACAAGAAGGAAAATGCTGTACCTTGAAGAAAGCTTTTATTTCCATCATTGCTTTCACATGAAGTCACTCTGGTTCAGAGCCTTTGTTTATTTTAGTGCTGAGACCAGTTATCAAGACTACATATTTGCCTATGTATCTCCCTGCCTATACCACCACATTTATGCACTGTCTTTTTCCCCTGTATAAAGTCCTCCTTTACCTTACAGCTCTACCTTCCATAGAAATGCACCTGTGTCTAAGCTACAGCACAAGTGCATTCTTGCCACCCACCACCTGCAGAGCCTCGTTTTCATTCAGAATCCAGTTACAAATCTGGCCTGACAAATTGGACACCTTGACATTGATCTGTTTTCACAAAACAAACTGGACAGCTTGCAAACTGGCAAAATTAAAGTCTCTACAGTCACTAAAAAAAACCCAAACTATTCCAACTCCTGCACTTGTGATTTCTGCATTTCTAGCCTTGTTTTGATTCTCAAATGAAGATTTCTCTTTGCAGACACCCTAAACCAACAGCAGTCAAGGAAAAGGAAATTTAACATTACAGCACTCTATTTAGAACTTTGTCATACAAAGCTGTGCAAGCTGTAGCTTTGATTTGGAAGCCCTGCTTCTAGCCACTTGCACCAAACCAGACTAAACTGCATCTTGAAACGTGTTTCAACTTTCAACCAGTTTGGCTAATAGTTCCCCCTGCAAAACCAATGCCATTGTTCAGTGTTTGAGTAGATACTCTTGGCTTACCAATTCAGTTCTATGGTAATACTGCAGAAATCCCAGACTATTGCTCTAAGACTAGTAACAATGGTGAACACTGCATACTGAACTTTGGAGTGCTCCACCTGTCAGCACAAGGACTGCATCACAGTGGACTTTATATCTAATGAAGTGATTTGTAATCTAATAATTGCATTCATTCTCACAAGGCCCATGCAAATTCTGTGAAAGGGCCACGTGGATTAACAAGGTTCATTCTGAAACCAGCTTTGGTTTCTTCAAGTAGACAAAAAGCACTTTCAAGCAATCACCAAGTATGCAAAGCATACCAGATGTTCTTTACACCTGTGAGCTCTGAAATACAAGCCAGTTTTGTCTGAAGTTTAGAGACTCATGGATATTTCTTAAACAGCAGACAAGAATAAAAAATAATCTGTCCTTTAAGTTGAAGGCACAAAAGGAGACAGGCCACAAAAATACTGACAGCTGCACTATTCTACTACTTTGTCTACCTTTTCCACTCCATGTCTAAGTAAAAGTTTCCACCTGAATCTTGACATGTTTGTTCAGTATTGCATCTTTAATGAGGGAATGAAAAAAGCTACAAATTAGACAAAGGCATTTTGTGAAACAGCTTGAAAGCAGAAGCTTTCTAATAACATAACTGGGTATTCAAGGTGACATACTTTTAACTTTACTGCTCCAAATTTACATGAAAGCAAAGATGTGGGTCAATTTTAAGTTAAATTTCATGGGAAGTTAGTGTCCTTAGGAGAGTGATCCACAAAGTGCATGTGCTTAGAAAGAGGGGTCTAGCCCTGAAAGAGAGAGGTCTCGTTCTTTTGCTTGCCTCCTTTTTTAACTCTGAAAAGAAATGCAAGATCAGTGACCCAATTTCAACTCAAGGGGCATGTAACAACCACTGCCAGGAGGGACAGCAGTTTAGTAGCCAGGAGATTCCTGGAAGGCAACTCCATACTTGCAAAGGGCTTAGATCCCATACCTTGCTTTAGTAAGAAATGCTCTGGCTGCTTGTTTATTTCATAATCAAGCAAACAATGCTAGCCATGATAGCTGATTAAATGAGAGTGAGCTACACTGCTATGCACTGAATCTTCTCTATACAACTAACAATGATGCCACCATCACATCCTGATAGATCTTTCTTTGAGCATAGCTGCTTGGTCAGGCACTTCAAACCTCAGGTGACTGGAACCTGAATGGTTTACATAAGAACTACAGATTCACACAGGCTTCTCATCAAACACACAGTTGCTCAAGTTTTAAGGATTATATCCACATTATTAAAAGGTGAGGGAGAGAAGCACAGAGAGCTGACAGACACAGAAAGCAGAAGCAGAGGAGAGAGTGATGCACCTTTCTGCACAACACCACTTAACTCATCCCTGCTCATGGACTAAGAGCTTACAACAATCCCCTTGACCTAATGGGAAGGGCACTACTCCCTTTCATCAGGAGTATGGAAATGACCTCTCTCCAATACGCAGGAATGCATCTTTTTAGTTTTATTATTCCTAGCAGGAATTTCGCTTTGTTATCCAGAAATCCTGTTTCTTGGAAAGGCTTAGTCCCAGGTTGCAAGACATCTCCATCAGACAGACGTCAGGGAGCTGACAAACCTCAGAAACACAGAGAAGACAGAGACCTTACAAGAGGCATTTTTCCCCTCTGTACTTATCAGTAAACCCTTGGCTTGCTGTGTTCTTAGAATAAAGCCACCCTTATCACAGTTCTCCAGACACAACGTACCATGTCCCTCCTGTCACATCTCACTATAACTATATCCTTGTTAAGGATGGACTGAAAAGCATCACTGCCATCTTTTCAAGAGAGGCACGTGGAAGATTGCACCCTTCAGTTCCAAAGGAAGTCCCACAGCATCAGGTGATCGGAGAGGCTTGATGACTGTTTACTACAGAATTTTTCAAAGCATTTAACAACAGAAATCACAGTTCTTAACTGGATTAGCCACATGAAACAAAAATATTTTTTCCTCGTGAAGAATGTGATATAAAGAAGTGTGATATAAATTTTTGTGGAAAGAACTACTGCTATTTAGTCTATGCCTCTTGGCAAATGGGAAAGCAGACATCTTTGTGAGGCTTTGAAAGACAAGACTGAGATGAGAACTGAGTTGACAGTGACAGGGTACTGCTGCAGAGGAAAATCAGGAAATTGATTTTTTTTTTAAAAAAAAAAAAATCACAAAACATTAAGAACCAAGAAATGACTTGAACAGTTGTGTACACTGGGCTGCATATAACCTTGCTTTGTCATGCTCAAAGACATGTAGTTTTCATTAACTGCACAACGTGTGAGTTAATCAAAACCTGCTTATAGAGCTGTCTTGGCATGCCAATGTACATGCTAAATATTAAGATTTGCTAACATTACTTTAACTCTTACTATGCCCTGCTACTGACTAATACACTACCTGGAGTATTGATACAAACAAACATGAAATTAAATGCTGTGATAAATGAAAGGGTAAAAACTGTCTCTCATTATAAGGCTATAAAGCTGACACAGCACTCACTAAAGGTATTCACCATTAGACCCTGTCATAAGATATGACTACAGCTGGGGAAATCATCCCAAAACAGCTCCTCTGAAATTCTGGTTATGTGATATTTTTAACAGTGAGGCACTAATTGTTTACTTTATTCCTTATAGAGATAGTGGGTGATAAAGGCAATTAATTAAAGCTAATAATGAAGCAAAGCATTCTAGGACACTTAGTCATCAGGGCACAAACAGAGGTGGTATTTAACACAGCTGAAAGCTACGGAGTATACTTGCAGCACAAGGCACTGTCCCAAGAAGCAGCACTCTGGAGAAGAACTTAGCAAGTAAAGTTTTACATGAAGAGTTTAGTGTAAGCAAAGCCATTTTTGGAGGCACAAACATGAAATGTGATAGAAACTTGTCCTGCTCTTAGCTAACGTTTATTAGATGTTCCGAAGACTAACAGGAAAAGTGATAGAAACTGTGGACAACATGAGAAGAAAAAAAAATAAAATTTTAAATTTCTATTAAATATTTAGGAAACTGCAGGTTTCAATCAGGTTGCTTGAAAGGATGACTTCAGCAGCCTATCAGTTTTTAACAATACTTTAACTGTCTGTCTTTAAAAGGCTCTTGAGTGAAACAGACCCATGTGTAACAGAATTCAATGCACAGAAACATGAGAACAGGAGGACTTCTAATAAAATCAGAAACTTGGTGGGAATTTTCATGGACAAATATCTGGATAGATGGCAATTCTGCTCATTTTCAGCCTTCTGCTATAAGCAGAAGAATAAGGAACACTTTTGCATCCAAACTACACTGAAGGGCAATAAAAGAACAAGACTTCATTTCAAGACATTGGAAGTCTTCTGAGACAGCCATGTTTTTCAATGTTAACCCAGTGAAGACTTACTTAAGATGTGATAGTGAGTCCTCTGCCCATGCTTTCTGCTGACTTCAAAGCTGAAGCTCTATTTTGCATCAGTATATCAACAAAGTACAAAAGGCTCACAGTGTGGCTCTGCAGTGTCAGCAAACCCAGTGCCCTCAACTGTTTCTTCTGTTAAACAAAATTTGGCCATAGTATGGTTTGCACTTCTGCTGCACTCCAGCTATGACACATAAAATTACCAAGAGAAGTGCTATGGATATCTGATTACTCTGCCTGAAGTCTTTCTGAAAAGGTCTCAACTAGCTGTGGAGGACTTTTGCACTTGAAGTCTTTGTAGATCTTTCAAGGCTCGCAAACCACCTTCTAGCTTTTCTTCTTTTCAGCCACCAAAGTTACAATAAAATATTCCCTGACGTGAATCCATACAAGGAAATAACACCATGATTCAAAAATCAACATGCTTGGCACAAAACACACAGCTGATGATGCATAGGTTGAGCATCACCATTCCAATGTGCATGGTCCCAAGTAACAGAGATCTGATAGATGATGTCAGTCCTGTTATAAAAAGACAATCTTTCACTACAGGGGAAAAGAGCCTTTGTCCCTCTCCATGAAAAGCTGGAAGGACTGCTTTAGGGGAACCAGCTGCTGCCAGTTATCAAAAAAGCAGACTGATGTCCTAGAACATAAAGCTTCAGCTTCCTCACAATAATAGACCCCCAGAGGTTGACAATGTGAAGCAGTGATATCACAGAATCACAGAATGGCTCGGGCTGGAAGGGACCTTTAAAGGTCACCTAATCCAAACCCCCTGCAGTGAGCAGGGACATCTACAGTGGAGAGTCTTAAACTGTAATTTATGTATGATAGACAAAAGAGTTAAAAGTGTATGTCTAGATTATGGTTCAACATTATTTCATGGAGTAATTGATGATGCAATCTGTCACCTTACGGGTGTAGTATATTATTACCTGCATTTTCTATCAGCACACAGGTCTCAGTTTAAAACCCCCTGAAGTGAGAGAGACAAAAGAACTAGCTTCATTAAGTGTCATGAAAGCTGCAGCACGCCACGCTCTATTTTCTCGGCATTCCCGGTCAATAAGCAAAAGAGGGTAGCTTAGATTCCACCATTGGTTTTTAACAGTACCTAATCTCAAAATTATTTTCATAGAGTTACAGCAGTTCCAATTTCTGCAACTAGCAGCAGACATGGTCTCACAAACTGTGAGGGTAACAAGTTACAAAGCTTAGTCCAACTGTACAACTGCTTGTCACTACCCTGATATTTTTCGTTTTATAAACTACGGCTGCTAAAAGGTAACAACAATTACTTGAACCATTTCCTGACGGCGAAAAAAAATAGCCTATCACTCCTCCACCCCTCATACACAAATACTCGCCATACCTACTATGAAAACTCCTGCATCATTTGATTAGATCAAGTTTTCCACTATTGTTTAAGGAAGAAAATAACCAGCAGTCAAAACCCTCATTTCCTTTGGCATCAGATGTGAACACAGTGCTCACTACTAAGTTTATCCACCTCATTATTAAGAACACTGTTTATTACGAAGAAAATACGCTACAGTTTCACAATCTGCAATGTGACATAACATTGCCTTTGAACTATCTTTTTCTGAACCTCTGAAGTACACATCTCTGCTCCAAAGAACTGCATTATTTAAGAGATTGGGTTGATTTCTGCGCTCTTCTCAATGGTAGCAACAGATCAGTCCCCAAGCTATCCCTGCCTGCCTCTATCCTGATTAAAATTCGTACTCGACAAGGCATTTGCACCTCAATAAGTAACTAGCTGGGTTTTTTTCTTTCATTGCTCAGATGCACTTGGGAAACCTACTAGAAAAGACAGAAAAGAAAAAGAAAGAATTAAACATTGGACATACAGATCTAGACAACTAGATAAATGGATGCGATGAGGGATGTCTGAGTAGAACCCAGACCCGTTTTGCATCACCTGATGAAAACTACCGTTAGACCCCCTAACAGGCGGCCCTAGTAAGGGTCTGCACGGCTGTTTGCCGTCTGACACGAGCACCGCGGAGAGTCGGCGCCTCTATCACGGCTGCGGAGAGCAAGCACGGGGCTGATGGCCCGAGATAAATGCCGAGGCCCGCCGAAAAGCAGCGAGGCCTCCTCGAAACCCACCTTCCCCCAGGTGGGGTGAGGCCCGGGCACCGTCAGCACGGAGCCCCCGGCGGCTGGGCACGCCCGCGGCGGCAGCTTCCCCGCCGTCTTCCCCAGGAGAGCCCCCGCGCCGCCCCAGGAGCTTCCCCCAGGAGCGCCGCCCGAAACGCGGCGGGTAGCCGAGGGCCGGTGCGGAGCCCCTCGCCCGGCACGGCGACTCCTGCCGAGGGACCCACCCCCCGCCCCGGCCCCGGCGTCTCACCGGGCCCGTAGAACTTGCTGCCTTTGGTCACGTCGAAGACTTTGCCGTTGACAGCCAGGAGGATGCGAGGGTTGTGGGCCCCGTCGAACTCGCGCAGTTGCTCCAGTGAGAAATCTCGCCGCTTCATCCGCGGCAGAGCGGCGGCCTGGCTCTGCCGAGCCTCGCCCCCCGGCCCACTCCGGGTACCCCAGCGCAGGTACAGCCGGT
>VWZE01012358.1:62433-79573 GCA_013396675.1 Eubucco bourcierii | reverse complement strand
CGGCCGCCGCTTCATCGGCCGCCCCTCCCTCAACCGCTCCTCTGCTGTCGCACTGCAGAGGAGCGAGAGGACGCCGTCGCCTGCCACAGCTAGGGCGCGGAGCGCGGCCAGGAGGCGAGGCGGCGTGAGGGGACTGAGGGCGGCACGGCTAGAGGCACCGAGCATGCAGGGCCGGGTTGCAGCACGCCCCGAGTCCCTCCGCCGCTGGCGAAAAGGTCGAAAGCCGGCGGTGTTGGGCACCGTGGTGTAGTCGCATTGTTGTGCGCCCTTTTGGCGGTTGCTGAGTAAGCGACACGTCTGCAGAGCCTGGGTTTTGCTGCCCGCTTGAGTGAGAGCAGGCGCGCCCCTGAGGTGACGAAGAGACCGGGCGTGAAGGGAAACCTCTGGAGGTAGCTCAAGGGACCGCTTGGTGCACCTCATTGCTTAGGGTAAATACAGCCTTCCATTTTTGGCTGCCAGAAAACGGGACGATGACTAACAGGAGGCTAATCCACTAGAATTATTTCTTGTACTGTGAAATAGAGCGGTGACAGCACATAGATGGCTTGACTACAGCTTGTTAAGTACAGGCCGTGGCAGGAAGTGAGTTTGCTTAATTCTGTGAGAAAGACTTAAAGCTTTTACTGTTTTCAAGGAGAGAATGGGTTCAGATGTGTCATCTCAGTAGAACATAATCTCCAGGGAAGGCAAAGACCTGGCCAGAATTCAGCCTGTCCGTTCCCTTTTTTGTTGTGGGCGTGCTCCAAGGAGAGCTGTCTCATCAGATAGTACCGAAGAGCTGCCCTACAAATGTGTCATTTAGCCTCGAGGATGTGAGCCAGGCTCAGCCACTCTCCCTGCGGTTGGAATGTGATACAAGGAGTACTTTGGACCTGGGAAACATTGTTACTCCACATCACTGTATGGTGCTGAAGCGTCACTGCCCCAGAACACCAGCTTTTGAAATAATTCACGGTTGTGTCGCTCAGCTGCAAAAGTTGGAGAACTCAAATCCCTTCACAAAGGCTGGTAGGGAGGGCAGGAAACTCAATGAAGTGGAAAAGGTAAATAACGATAGTTAACATTTACATAAAGCTCAGTGTTTTCAACACCTCGTGCAATGATTAGGTGCTTAGTCTTCTGACCTCTTGAGCCAGTTCAGTAATAACTACCTCTGTGAGGAAACAGGATGAAGTTTTTGCCAGGTAAAGACCTACGATTAAAATACTGCTACTATTCCTAATCAAGCAGGCTCTTTTTAATATGTGTATAAGTAAACACTATTAAGAAAGTGCTTTTTATCTCAACAAGTTACAGCTTGATTGTGGTTAACAACAGGTTTTATCACCAAATCGTAACATGTTTGGGTTGTCTGGGCACAGGTCAGAAAAAGATGGAGTTGCATTCTTCCAGATTTTTATCCCTCATGAGTTTAATTTAGATTTTCCACATCTTACTGTGTTCACTTGCATTGTATTTTAAAGACAGGCTTAGAAAACACAAATAGTAAGAGATGTGAAGTACTTTTACTCATCTTCCCATTGAGATCTTATCTCGAAATTCACACAGACTGGTTAAGTAATTCTAGGCATTTCTTTAAAACTCTGTAATTTTCCCCTGCCAAATGTGGTGTTCTGCCCTGTTCTGGAAGGAATGCTTTCAAAAGTTAGTGTGGCTGATGTGATTCTAACCTTCGTTTGTCTGTTGTGGATGCCTTTTGAAGCGACTATGTTGGTACCTGGCCTTGGCTAGGATACCTCAGTTTACTTCTGTGAGCCTTGGATCTAGCACAGCAAAATGGTGGCTATTTTTGATCCCCAGATAATGACTGAAACCAGAGAGTTCAAGGAACCTGTCTTAAGGAAATAATTAAATTGATTTGAAAGACCAAGTTCAGAAGGATTTTACTTGAAAGAATTAAGCACCAGAAAATAGACAAATAGATTAGAAACAGTACAATCCATTTACTAAATATAGTAAATATACTTGGATTAGAACATTTCCTAATCTGTCAGATAGACACACCACTGAAAATGCATAGATTCCAAACACTGGCTGGTTGCTCCCTTGTTCATGTACACCTCAGACAAGTCCAGGTATGAGGTGCCAAGGAAGCTGAAGTTGCAGTGCAGCTGCAGGCGCTTTTTGTGCCAGAACCATCATTAGATGACACAGGCAGTCATTATCTCCTAACTCCAATATGACAACCAAATGAACTCCCATCTTGGGGCAGACTAGTTTCAACTTCAGCTAAGTATTACTCTGCTAAATATTTACCTGCCAGAAATATATCATGAAAACCCCCCAACAATTTCTCCACCTTGACTGCTTCCTGTATTTCTTCCTCGCCTGCCCTTAGTTTGCCAGGGCAAAAACTCTGCATGTAAAGTATGAAATTTATGCTCTAAAGGAGCCCCAAAAGTTACACTGTGGTGTTGCTTCCACTGACCGTTTATGTGCACTTCTTGGTGATTCTTTTCTTGTGAACATATCTTTGCTCTAATGATCTTTTTGACCTTATTTTGATCCATGGTTGAGGAGCTCAGGTACTGCCAATGTATATAATTGTGAACGTTAGTGGAGTAATTACAGCACTGTGATTAGAAGAGTGAAAGGAAAATCAGGTATTCCAGGTTCCCTGTGAAAAAAACCTCAGCATTTTCCACATTCTGAAATGAATTTGTACAGATTGGATCTGAAGGGCAAAGCAGTAGTACTTGCATATCAGTTTCCCTTAAAAAGCTCAGCGAGCCCTAAAAAATTGTGTAAGAAAATGACCATGTTTCTAATTACATATGTTACAGCTTTTGCTGTTCTTAAGTAATTATTTCATTTTATACATATTTTTCCCTAAGAAAATGTGAAGAATACCTAAAAAATGAACAATTTATCATTCATCTGCAATCTCATATGCTGTTAAACATCTATCCTCTGGTTTGTGGAGGGTAATAGCCATTCACTTTGACAGCAGTTTGTCTGCTGTATCTGGCATGATTTGTTCTAGCAAGAGAAAGAAACAGTAGAAGCAGTGGTAAAGTTATTGCTGACAGGTGTTAGATGTTCAGTGTTTATTTTACATCAGTAAACATTTTCTTCAGAGTAGAGCCTTCTGTGTTATTATGTGTCATAGACTGTGACTGGCTATTGCAGTTTTATCCTAAGAATGTCACAAATACATCCTTCTATGCCAAGATAACCTGGCTACTGCATGAGGGAAAGGCTGTTGATGTTGTACTCCTGGACTTTTGAATAGCCTTTCATTGTTTCCCACAAAATTCTTGTAGACAAATTGGCTCCTTGTGGCTTTGATGAGGACACTGTCTCCTGGATAAAGCACTGGCTGGGCAGGAGGGCCCAGAGAGTGGTGGTCAGTGGAGGTCTACCCAGTTGGCAGCCGGTCACTAGTGGTGTCCCTCAGTGATCTCTGTTGGGACCATTTCTTTGTAACATCTTTATTGATGACCTTGATTGAGGCATAGAGAGTGTCAGCAGAAAGTTTGCAGGTGACACCAAGTTAGGTGTCAGTGTTGATTTGAATGAGGACAGAGAGGCTCTTCAGAGGGACTTTGATAGGCTTAGGTCAATGAGCCAACATTAATGGGATGAGTTTCAGCAAGGCCAAATGCCAGGTCCTGCACTTGGGTTGCAGCAACCCCAATCAACACTACAGACTTGGGGCAGTGTGGCTGGAGAGCTGCTTGGCTGATAGGGACCTGAAGTTTGTAATAGACAGGCAGGTGAAAATGAGTCAGCAGTGTGCCCAGGCGGCCAAGAAGGCCAATGGCATCCTGGCTTGTATTAAAAATGCTGTGGCCAGCAGGAGGAGAGAGGTGATTGTTCCCTTAGACTCAGCTTTGGTGAGGCCACACCTCAAGTGTTGTGTTCAGTTTTGGGTACTGCAATACAAGAGAGATGGGGAGGTGCTGGAGCAGGTCCAGAGGAGGGCAAGGAAGCTGGAGAAGGGCCTGGAGAATAAATCTTATGAGGAGCAACTGAGGGAGCTGGGGATCATTAGTGTGAAACAGAGGAGGCTGAGGGCAGAGCTCATTGCTGTCTACAGCTACCTAAAGGGACATTGTTGGGAGGCTGCTGCTGGTCTCTTCTCACAGGTAACTGGAGACAGAACAAGGGGGAATGGCCTCAAGCTGAGACAGGGTAGGTTTAGATTGGACATTGGGAAAAAGTTTTTCACAGAGAGAGTGGTAGGACGACTTTTCCATTAGGAGGTGAATACCTCAGCTCAGTTGTGTTCTTCACTTTTTCTTTTCAAACTCTGCTTATTACAGTGTCTGGAAAGAAAACTGAACTCAGTGGAAAGCACTCAGTGCAAACAGAAATGGCTCCAGTAAAAGCCACTATCATGGTTGAAGTTTATTTTCCATTGATTTTGAAGCTGAAGAGCATCTCTTACGATGTAAAGAAAGGCTGCTATTCAGGACAGGTTAGGACACAAACTGTGTATGAAGAAATGTAGGGATATCTCAGTAAGTCTGCAATAATAGAACAATCAATCAGCTTCATTGATTTTGGATATTTTTAAACCCAGCTTAATGTATGGGATTCTCTGATGGTTTTGTTTTAAGCTGACACAGCTTGGAAATGCTTGGTGTTGAGGTCAGTACAATGTGTGATGTCTTAGTTCAAAATAGTATCTGCTTCCATTCCTTGTTAAGTGCTTCATGTAGACCACATCTATATTTTTTGTTAGTATCTCATCAAAAGATATTTTAATGCTGAATTCATGCAAGTTCATTGGAAATTTCTGTCAACTTAAAAAAAAATATCATATGGACAGCCCTAAGAGCTAAATTCTTACTAACAGGTACAGTTTTTCCTTGCTGAGAAGTCACAAAATCGCTTTGGGGTGGGAAGGGACCTCTAGAGATCGTTGAGTCCAGACCTCCTGCCAAAGCAGCATCACCTAGGGCAAGCTGCACGGGAATGTGTCCAGGTGGGTTTTGAAAGTTTTCAGAGAAGGACGTTCCAGCACCTCTGTGAGCAGCCTATTCCACTGTTCCATCACCCTCACTGTAAAGAAGTATCTCCTTGTGTTGAAGTGGAACCTTCTGTCTTGTAGCTTGTACCCATTGTTTCCTGTCCTATCACTGGGCACCACCAAAAAGGGCGTGACACCTTCATCCTGACATCCACCCCTCAGATACTTATAGATGTTGATAAGATCCCCTCTCAGCCTTCTCTTGTCCAGACTAAACAACCCCAGGTGTCTCAATCTTTCTTCGTAGGAGAGATGCTCGAGTCCCCCAGTCATCCTCATAGTCCTTGGACTCTCCAGAAGATCCCTGTCCCTCCCAAAGAGGGGACCCCAAAACTGGACACAATATTCCAGGTGTGGTTTCACCTGAGAAGAGCAAAGGGGAAGGAAAACTTCCCCAGATCTACTAGACACACTTTTCTTGAAAGTCTACTTAGACTTTCTGTTATGTGTAATCTGAAGTGCCTGCTCATAATGCAGCAGGAATAGATTAAGTTAATTTCTGAGCAGTTTGGTTTCCTTCATCCATTGTGAAGTTACCCTGTCCAACACTGTGCTTCACGGAAAAGCCTCTATAGTCCAGGTTGGAACCATTAGAAACCTGTGAGCATCAGTCAAGCAATAACCAACTGAGTAGCTGCGACTGACTTACCACAAAGCCAGGAGTGGATCTGCCAAAACTGGAGCTCAGCTTGGTGTAGAAGCTAAGAGCAGATTTTCTTCAGAGGTGAAAGGCTGAGGCTACTCTGCCTCTCAGCTCTTGGTCTTACAGCATCTCTGGTGTGTAGCATTCCAGATCTGCTCAAGCAACTTCCTGACTTGTACCCTAGAGGTACATTTTCGAAAGGCACATGCCAGTCCCATTGCAGAGGCAGGTTTTGAGCAAGACAATTAATTTGGGATACATGCAGCTATATGAGTGTGAACATTGTCAAATGCACTCACCAGGCTGTAGTGAAACAGCAGAGAAAGTGCTTAGGCAGGCCTTTGGGCATGGCCACCTGTGAGCAGGAAGAATCATAGAATGGTTTAGGTTGGAAAGCACCTCAAAAATCATCTAGTTCCAACCTCCCACCATAGGCAGGGACACCTCCCCCTAGAACAGGTTGCTCAAGGCCTCATCCAACCTGACCTTGAACACCTCCAGGGAGGGAGCAGCCACAGCCTCCCTGGGCAACCTGTGCCAGTGCCTCACCACCCTCACTGGAAAGAACTTCCTAACATCCAGTTTAAATCTCCCCTCTTCCAGTTTAAACCCATTACTTCTTGTCCTGTTATTACAAAACCTTGTCAGTAGTCCCTCCCCAGCCTTCCTGTAAGCCCCTTCAGATACCGGAAGGGCATTCCAAGGTCTCCTGGAAGCCTTCTCTTCTCCAGGATGCAGAGCCCCAACTCTCTCAGCTTGTACTCATAGCAGAGCTTCTGCAGCCCTCTGAGCATCTTGGTGGCCTTCTCTGGACTGGCTCCAACAGCTCCATCTCCTTCTTGTGTTGGGGCTCCACAACTGTACATAGTAACGTACAGTTTTGGTATAAACAGTAACTATGTTTTCTTATTTGACTACAGATGCTTACAGAACAAATACTATATGCCACTGTATTATGGGATGTATCCACAGCAGGGACTCTATGTAGGAGCTGGAGAATAATACTCTTTAGGAGGTCTCCAAAAGGGAGCACAGAAAAGATAAAAATAGCAAGTTACACAGACATGAGAGTGTAACAAGGAGACTGGGAATGAGATCTGTCTAGTGGGCTGGAAGGGAGCTTTTTTGCAGTTCATAAGCTTAGGTGTGGGTATTCTTGCCTTAGCATTGGTAGTAAATGACACTACAGATCATCAAATACTGTATGGGAAATGTAGAATTTACTTAGAAAATTATTTGAACTCTTGAATGCAGCTGCAGAAAATGTTCATGTTGCCATTCATCCAACTTAGTTTTTGACAGCACAGGTATGACCTTTCACATACTAGGCAGAAATGTACTGTGTGTATTTTACTACAACCCTGGCAAACCAAGCACTTGGGTAACCAGGTTATGTTTATCTGTGCAGTGATATTGTTAAATCATGTGAACTCAGGGAGAGCTTTTCTAGTGGCTTTAATATCACATTTTGCCTTGGCTTTAAAGAGCTCTGAGTTGATTTTGTATGTTTGTTTGTTTCCTTCTCCCACAGGAAACACCACTAATATAGAGACTTTTAATTGAGTGTTAGAACTAACATTGATTTAGCACTATTTCAGTTGCTGCTTTTTTGTGTGTTTTAACTCTGTCTTGGGATTATCTTTATAAAATACTGCTGAGTTTACATATACATTTTGTTCTGTAGCATGATACCACTTGTGTTAAAAATTCCTGTGGTAATTTCCTTGGTTCACCACAGTCATCATCTGCTAGGTTGTCCACAGGTGTCCAGCTCAGCTGCTGCTCTTTCTGTAGGTGTTAATGTTGATACACCATGCTGCTAGTTATGAGCTAAAGATCACAAACAGAAACAGGCTGCTACTGGCATTCCTCCTGTTTTGCATTCATGTGTATCTGTCCTGCTTACCTGCCATTCGATCTCTGTTATGTCTTTAAGGCATTTTTTATTCTATTGGGCCTTAAATCACTTTTTTTTGTTGTTTTTTTTTTGGGTTTTTTTTTTTTTTTTTTAAAATGGACTATCCTGGCTACTCTTCAGAGCAAAAACTAATGGGCCCCTGTTTTGACAAATCAGTGATTTGTTGTAGCTACGCACTTCAGTTTGGGGTTCTCTTCAAGAATGGTCACTGGCTATCCCAGGAGATTTCAGCAATGAATTCACAGGACTGCCCCACCCAGAATCCAAGTGAAGGAACCAATCTTTCAAGCTAATACATGGGTTTTAGCCATATCTATTGCAGTGTTGGTTTTCCTAAAGCTATTGGCTTCTGTGGAGGGCAAAAGCCATTTAAGCAGCTAATGCAGGAGTTTATTGCCTCTGTTCCATCCCAAAGTCCACAACATTATTGAGGGGGAAAATGGTAAATACACAACCAAGTGTAAATGTGTCATATTAGTGACTTAACGAGTTTAAATAGGCATGTAAGACTGTTCATATGATTAGATACCTTTTCTTTAGTGTGTTGTCATAATCCACAATGGGAAACTGAGATAAAGTCATAACTCAGGCTGCTGATAATAGACCTCTTCATTGGACAAAGTGTGTCAGGGTTCAACGTCACCAAAAGTCAGTCTGTCCATGTAAGTTGTTTTTTGTGGAAGGGGGGTGAGTGAAAACTGCTCATGTGCAGCTCCTTGTTTTTTGGCAAGCATTCATAGGATTAAATTGCCGAAATCCTCTGTGGCAAAGTCCATCTTTTCCAATTTTTGCCCTTTCTTTGTCTTTTTCTGGTATTTTTCCCCCTTTTTTTTCTCTTTTTGATACTTTTTTTTTTTGTGCTGCTTGTCGTGTAGCAGCAATTACATCAGCGACTCATCAGTAGCCTTTGCAGCTTTCAAATAAATAATGCCAACAGCCAGAATTGTGACTGATTTGTTTAGTTGATAAGGTGAATTGTGCTGGGTCACTTCTGTTTTCAATGCTGACATTTACTGATAACATGGTATTGTCACTGGGTCTACGAAATCTTCTTTCTATTGTCTGAAGAAATTTTTCCACTGGAGCAAATTCTTCTCCTTGCCTAGAAAGAAAGCACAGCCATCATGTTACCATTTGAGGCCTTTATCACAAAGAAGCTAGGCAACACTTTTCTGTTGAATTTCTGGTTAATGGATTCCTTGTCTCTGATTTTGCAGGTGCTCTGAGTGTGGACAGGCCAGTTAGACTGAGCAAAGCCATTGCTACAGCTAGCAAACGAGTGCATCTCGTCCCTGATGACACTGCTGTGGGATGCAAAAGAGCAACACCAAATTCTAACGCTGCAGGTACAAGAACAAGGGCTAAGAAACTCTGACAGCTTAATGGCATAAGAAAGAGTGAGGGAAAAAGGGTAATGAATAGTTTCCAGCATCCAAAGTTTATGTGCAGATACAGATTCTGTAAAGACTAATGAGGAGGTCCCTGAGCAGTAGCAAAAATTGTCACAGTACATTTCACAGATTTCACTCTGCATTTGGCATGCCAAATTGTACTAGGTATTTAAAAACTTAATTTTTTGGTTACCTGACAGAAGGTTTGATAGCATTGCTCTTTAAATTTGTTTTTATGTATTTCTAGTATCAGTAGAGTTGGTTTATTTAGGCACCAGTTGTCTACTTAGTCATCAAGAAATAGCTATTATGCCAGAATGTTTTAAAGAAGAGTAAACCAATCCGTTTGTAAGATAAGGCACAACAGCATCCCATGCTCACAGAAAAATACACCCCAAGGTTGACATTAATTTGACATGTAATTAAAAAGAGTAATCAACCCTTATCTCATGGAATCCATACAATTAATCTGACACTACACAACTGTACAAATTTGTAGTCAATTCAGCCTAAAGCTTGTAGAACAATAAGCACCACAGACCTCTATAAAGCCTCATAACATCCATGGCATATTCCAGAGCGTTTGTCTAGCCAAAATCTTACCCTATCATAGAATCATAGAATCAAAGAAAGTCAGGGGCTGGAAGGGACCTTGAAAGATCATCTGGTCCAGCCCCCCTGCTAGTGTAGGATCACCTAGAGCAGATCACACTGGAACACATTCAGGTGGCTCTTGAATATCTCCAGCGAGGGAGACTGCACAACCCCCCTGGGCAGCCTGTTCCAGTGCTCTGTCACCCTCACAGTGAAAAAAATCTTCCACAGGTTCACATGGAACCTCCTACGCCTCAACATCCACCCATTAGCCCTTGTCCTGTCACGGGGTGTCAGCCAGCAGAGCCTGGTGCCATCCTCCTGGCACTCACCCTGCATATATTTATAAATATTAATGAGGTGACCCCTTAGTATCCTCCTCTGCAAACTAAAAAGCCACAGTCCCTCAGTCTCTCCTCGTAAGGAAGATGTTCAACTTCCTTAATCATTTTCGTGGCTCTAGGCTGGACTGTCAATTGTTATAGACTCTCTCTCATTTAGGAATGGTTTGCTGACTGAAATGGCCTCATCTGAATACCTGTAGTCTTTCTAATTTTAGTCTTCCTGGTTTCTTGTGAAAGGTGATGTTTCCCAGCTGTGCCAGTCCGCTCACAACAACATAGCAATGGTTTACAGGATCCAAACCTTGTCAGAATCCTCATTCTCAGTTTCTCAAGTAAAAGTGCAAAATGAAGTGTGCCACAAACTTGCTTAAACTGTTTGTAGCATCAAGGAAAATGTTGTGTTGCCTTCCAAATGCATGTTCTGCTTCAACAGTAGCTAAGAACATACCCCACATTGTCTGAGACTTGCTTCTAAAAGGATTTCAGGATGAGGTTTACCTCAGTACACAAAAATACCTGCATGTATCTCCAGTAGTGCAGCTATACTGCCAGCCCAACTTCTCTTTTACAGGGAGGTGTTACAGCCTCTTTTGCCTTCAGTAAAGGCAATTTTGTAGCATAAAGGTGTAAATCCATGCATGCCAGTGTTATGACAGAGACACTCATGCTGTCTACAGATCCTATTTGTCCCTGCTTGGAGAACCATTATACTACAGGCTCACTCAAGAGGAGGGTTTGTGAGGGAGATTTCAAACAAACCTATGCACTTTATTTGTGCCCATAATAAAGTAATTCAACATCAATTAATGTGACAAAGAAATGAAGCAATATGAGGCTGTGGTTCTGCATTAAGTAACATAAAATCTGTGCATGCTGGATTTCCTGGCAGTACAGATTTGATCTCTACTGGCGTGAGCACACAACTACATTTTTATCAAATCACCCAGAGCATATGTTACAGTGTTTATTCCCATTTTATGCCAGCTTTCTGTCAGTTGAGGAGGATAAATTATGCTTGATCCAGCATAAAGTTAGAATGGTAGAAACAGACAATATCTCATCTGATAGGAACTCTCCTGGGACAAAATTATTTCTTCAAGCAATTTACTGTCTCACAGAATGATAGCCTACCCCCTTAATGTGCTGTAAACCCTACAAAGTCCTTAGACAAATCTTTTTCAAGTCACACCGTGTCTGTATCAGATTAGTTGTAAATAGACTGACAATTTTTTCCTCAGAGGGAAAGCAGGGGAGAGTCACAAATTCAAATTATATTTTACACCTAAGGCAAATACAGAGATGTTTCAGATTATGATTTGTATTGCCATCTCAAGTGTACTCATCTATAAATGTAAATAATGAGGTGGAGGGGAAAAAAAAGAGTTATAATAACTAGGAATATAATTATTGAAATGATGGGGCTAGGTTTGGGACTGTATTATGGAAGACAAAAAAAGCTTTGATTTTGTGCTTCCCACTGTGTTTCTTCTTCTAAATATGCAGCTGCTGTGCCGTGTTATGGATCCTTGGCATTTCATTCTGAAGATGAATTGTCATGACAGCAGTTACTGGAGGTGAGGATAATAAACAAGAACATTATGGTGTGAACCAGATGATTTTTGAGATTTCCTAAGTCGAAGGGCTGAATCCACTGGTAGGTTTATACATGTTTTACTAACTGTAGGTAAAACTGACTGAGGTTATTTAAGATTTTGGTGGGATTTTGTTAATTGTCCTTTACATTCCGTTTGCGGAATGTATGGATTTACTTTAGTCACCTCAGTGTTGTTTGGCTTTGGCCAGAGATTGTACGCAGCTGCAATTCAACATTCAGTGACACTGTGCTGGCTACTCATTCCTGCACCTGCACTACAGCCTTTGCTAGGCTGGCACAGCAGGGTTTGTGATGTGTGGTGGACTAGCCCATGGAACTGGTTTCACTGGAGAACAGCAGGAATCATGAAAGCTGGCACTGCTGCTGAGTTTTACTATTTCCCCCTCCAAACTCTGTGGTGTATGAAAGCAGCTGGACCTGAGAACTTACAGCAGACCTGGGAAAAGGGTACAGAGGTGTGGAACAAACTGAAGGAAGGATTATTCCAGATGTTTCCAGAGTGGCACTGATTGAGGTGCAGTTTCACCATATGCTTAATGCAGAGTAGCAACAGGCAGCCAGTGGGAAGAACCTAGTCTGCTCTTCCGTGGGATTGGTGTGCATCAAGTGCTGTCGCCTCTTGCCCCAGATCATGCAATGGTCACACAAAGGAAGAAGGAAGAGTCAGTCCCCTTTTGAGAATCTGATGGATAACCAGGTTTTTTTCTGTTTGTTTGGCTTTTTTGTTTGGTTTTGTTGTTGTTGTTGTTGGTTTTTTTGGTGGCCTCGGTGCAAAAGCTTAGGAAAAGCAGAGGTAATGAGCTTTTTTTTTTTTTTCAGTTAGCATGTAGCTACAGGAACATCTAGAAAAGTGAAGTTTTTTAACTCTCCTAACCTTGTGAAGTTTCTAAAAGAAATTCCTTGCTCTTTGCAAATGCACTGCTGCTGAGTTTGCAAGCAACACTCTTTGGAATTGTGGAATAGAACCTGAATTAACAGTGTATTTAAGACCAAAGCTCTCATTTAAAATTTTATGTTAATTTTACTCTGCCACTGATGTCACAGAAGTGTACAGCGGGAATCATTTTGCTGAAATCACAAACGCTGCTCTGTCCCCTGTGAAGTCATTTCTACCTGTGTAAAATACATATGGAATGTGACTAAATCAAGTCAGCATTTTATATCCACTTGGCACTCATATTGCAGTGATGTAAATTACTGTAATGAGGCATCAGTGAATAAAATTACTACTGTAAAAGTCTTGTGTCAGAATCTGATCCCATATAAGTGTTTTGTACTGTTGTTTTAATGGAACATTGCAAAATTGGAAAATCATTAGTAGTCCTGCCAATGCTTTAGCATTTAAAAGGTTCTATTTTCCATTTCCCCATAGTCTCTTTATGCTACTCCATTAGTTTAAAAAGGCCATAAAGAGAGCACGTTTAGCCACTTGGGAATATTTTCATTTCTGTGTTGCTCTTGCCTTTGGCATAGTAGATATGTTAGGTTGTGGCTGAGGAGAAAGGGTCGTGGCTAGCCTGCCTCTCCTTTCCAGCTATTCTTGGTTGCTGGAACAGCTCCTAAGGGCCCCAGGCTGCCAATTGTACTAAAATTGCTGGTAGCCTTAAGACTATTCAAGGAGTAATTAGCTACCAAATGTGGGTAATTGTGACAGAGTCTAGCTAATGCTGCTTGTGTCTGAACAGACTAATTAAAGGCTGCACACATGAGAAGAGAAGAACCCTCTCTTCTTTTAAGGAAAAGAATTATTAAGATAAAAAAATGGATCTGGTATTAAAAGTGTTCTGGGGTTTTTTTTTTGGTTTTTTTAGCAGGATCTTAGCAGTTTCTGATAATTAAACTTGGAAAATGAAGCATAACCAGAGAGTGTAAATCAAATACTTTCACCGTGCCTCCTTTCGTACTCTACTTTTGATTTCACAAATGCCATTTTAATTTTTACTAAAGAGCTGTTCAGTGCAAGAACATTTAAGAATTATCCTTGCTTGTGAAAAACTAAGAGTTGTGTTTTTTCTGACAGTGGCATTTCTCATTTAAAAAAGCCCAGTTAGAGATACATCATCCCGTGTGTGTTTAAATTTGGTTTCTCCCTTTGTACAAAATGAGATTGGGACAGGGAAATAGTCTTTAACTGAGCTGACAGGACTGTAGTCCTTCATGCATCAGCTGAGCTGACAGGACTATAGTCCTCCATGCATCGGTGTTGCTGTGTTTATTGTAATTTGCACCTGCTCCTCCCTTCTTCAGCCCCTACAATCATGAGTACTTCTGTTCCATCCTAGATTTGTACTGTGTGTCTTCAGTGACACCTAAATGTTTGCCAATGCAATCATAATCTCAGTTACATTTTCTATGCCTCTGGCTGTGCTGCAGGACACAGCAGATTTCTTAACTGCAGGATTCTCAGTACAGCTGATGATATCTACTTCTTCATCTCATCTGAAGTATATTGCAGTTTGAAGAGAACAACCAGAATGAGGCCTTTGTAGATTCGTTTATCTTTACTTCCTTCTGCCCAGCAAGTACAGATTCTTTTAGAGAACACTTTCTTGTCTTCTAAGATGCTGCAGCATCACTAATATCCTCTTAGCTGTTCTCAAGGTGCCAGTGCTTCCTAGCCACCAGCCAGCCACTTGACCACCTTTGGCAGTCTCTGCTTCTTTCTCAGGCTTAGACCTGTAAATTGTCTCTAAGGCACAGCAAACAACATGCCTTTGTCCTGCCTTGGTCTTTAGCTATAGCCTCTAAGTTTGAAGTGTGCTCTGCCTATCTTCCTTCTCTTATCCTGATGGATTGGTTGTAAGCCTGAATTGAAGATGTAGCAGTCTGAAATACATGAATTACAGAATCATAGAATCATTTTAGTTGGAGGAGACTATTAAGATCATCAAGTCCAACTGTTAACCCAACATGGCTATGTCACCACTGAATTATCTTATTAAGTAGAGTGGAACATTGCATCAAGCTTGGTAGCTGTTTATGGTTGCAGTCATTATCAAATGTAGACACCTAAGCTGCCATTAATGCTATTTTTGCTGAGAAGGTGGGTAGAAAACGTGTACTTATTTAGAAAGAAAGACAATTGCTCTTCTAACTGCAAATGGGAACAAACCATCCTGTCTTGGTCTGTCCAGAGTGCAGAGAACTGTGAACTGACCCACGTATGCAAGAACTCTGCAAAGTTCCAATCTGATCGAATTCCAGACATTTTACAGCCAGCAATACAGGTGTTACCTCATTAAGGCAGCTGCAATTCCTTCTTTATAGACTGCTTTAAAGAACAGCTGATAGAGCCTAATCTCCCTTTTTAAATACCTTCTTAATCTGTCTTGTGAAAGTGGATTAGAAGTAACATATTGCAACTGATCTTTGTTCTCCAAAAGGAAATGAAACAAAGCTTTGGTATTGACCTCGGTCTTTAACTTTGAACAGGCAGTTTAGGGTTGGCTTTTCAATACAAATCTGGTGATCAGAAGGGTTCATGGTTAGGTGTTGCTCTTTTCTCTATTGATTTGCACTTGAGAATCCATGTAAGTGAGATGTTCTGCACTGATGAGAGAGCTTCTGTGGAAATGTCAAGACCTGGGAGCTGGTTCTCCTGGCCAGCAACTCATAGAAAGACTCTTAGGTAAAGAGCAGCAGTCATACTGGTTTAGCAGGACAGTCCAATCTGAAATACCCTTCTGTTTATCTGGTTTTAAGGCTGAGGATGAAAGATATATGCATGGTGTATGAAGAAAGATGTTGGAAGACCAATGGCACAAGATTTCAAGAAGTCTTGTTCCAGACTTTATAACAGCAATATATATTTTGTGGTCCTTGGAAGCATCTTCAAAATGAAAGGCAATCACTGCAGCCCAAAAGAGAGGAAAGAAGGAGAAATTGCTCTGTAGCCTCATTCCTCTCTTGCACAATTCAGGGAAAAAAAAAAAAACAAGATAGGAATGATGATAATTCTGTGCCTTTTCAAACAGACTGACAGATGGTGCTATGGCACGCAGCTCTGCTGCCTGACCTGGAGGCATTTGGGATAAGAGAGGGAAAACACAGCCACATAAAATACATTTTAGAAATACCTGTCATTTTTCATCACTGTTCACATAATTTCACAGAGATGGAAGTTGGGGCTTCTGCCTGAGCACTACCTTGCAGTAGCAACTGCAGGCTTGATAAAGTAACTGTGTGACACATGCAGCTTCCATCTGGATGCACAAAAAAAAAAAGGACCAGATTTCTAAGATTTATAAGACAAATCTGTGAGTTGGGTTGGGGTTTTTGTTTTGTTTTGTTTTCAGTGGGCAGTAATTAGAGGCTCACATGTAAGAAAGCTTTTTTCTACCTACCTTCAGATGCAGAGGCTACAATTGGTCATCATACCATCAAGACATGTTCTTTCTTTGATCCTTTTTACATTAAAGGGTTAGTGTTGTGGTTCCTGTCTTGACCAGTGAGCCTAACATTCACTTTTCAAGAGGCACAGCTTCAAGTGCCACAAGTGCCCTACGCTTTGCTTTATTCTATACAAATGCAAAATGTTAGCCTAATGACCAGATCATACCTGGGAGATCTGTGTTTAGCTGCATTTGGCCAAAGCAGGAGTTAGTCCAGATTTCCCAGCTCTGGCCAAAGACTAATGCCATTTTTTAAATCGGAGGGTTACCACCACGGTGTTCTCCCCTGCTAGATGACTTCAGCAGAGGACAATGATCTGTCTTGACTTGCTTCTGGAATACTGTGTGGTGACACACCCCTAGGTGTCAGAGAGCACTTGTTGCCCTGCACTGAGATTTCCCTCTTGATCACTTCCTAAGACAGTGCCTTCAAGCAGCTTTCAGATGAGTTCCTTAGTTGCTTTGGATTTCACTTTGAGGCATGCAGGCCATCTACCGTGTCAAATGCTTAAGCATGAAAATGGATCTCTGCCTTCCAAACCCACTCACATCTCTTTAATATCTAACCTAAATACTGCTTAAGACCTCTGTACTGAGTTTGCTGCTGTGTTCCCTGAGCTGGCCAGATGTTAGGGAGCTTTACTCACAAACTGAATGGCCGTGTGATGCTCGGTGGTGTTTTACAGCATAGTGCCTTGGTAAGGGAAGAACAGAAACTTGTAGCCAGAGATGGAGGAGAGGACAGGACAGCTGCTTTCAATGACTGTGCAAACTTAGATTGCCTTAAACTGCCTGTGAAACCACAGTTACAGTGTTTAGGTATTTGTAGGTAGAAGCATTTCTCTATTTTTAGATTAAGTGACATTGCTACTCCAGTTTATCTAAGTAGTGCTGCTACACAATACTGCTGTATTTAGAAATCACTGAATGCCTTAATGCACGAGCAGCCCATTATGGGAAAGATCACAGTATGCTTCTCCATTCTGCTAGTCTATGAGTTCTGTCATTTATGCTAGACCACTAGATTATTTTTTAATTGCCACATATGGATGTACACCTTCCCTCTTTAACTACCTGTGTCATCACTTTTTGTGTCAAGTATACATATAAAGACTATTCCCTTGATTTTCAGTCAGCTGAGCTCTGAGCTCATCCAGAGCCTCTGAATGGTGGATAAGGAAAATGCATACTGGTACATGAAATGAGTATGCATATTGGTGCATGAAATTAATACCCATTGTTCTACCCACTCCTTTTGAAGGAATCCAT
>VWZE01012358.1:29127-62427 GCA_013396675.1 Eubucco bourcierii | reverse complement strand
GGGATTGGGTTGGAAGGCTAAATGAGGGTGCATTCGTGGCATGCAATCTGCAGCTAGTGAGCAGTGTGAGACTGGTTTCCAAGTGCACAGCACACTGCAACAGCACAGCTCATTGTTGGCAGTTTAAATACAGACCCAATTCATTAAAGACATACCCCATTATAAAGAAGTGTGGATCAAAGGCACAGGTAGCTGGGACATAGTATAAGGAATCTTCAGGCACTGAAAACTGGTAACACTGGGGTAGGGTTACCTCTGGATCAGGACCTGCCTCGTTGAGCATGCCTGGGAGATTCATTGGTTAGATCTAGATGTGCATTTCTGAGTGGGGAGAGAAGTCTGTCATTATCAGCTTCTGGTTTTGGAGCTGATTATGCCTAAATAAACACCGGTCTTCTCCGGGTCTGTCCATTTTCTCATCTGTTGCTCAGGAATCACAAATTATTATTTTTCCTTTTAAATTCCTTCATCCTTCATGCTTGCATGGGTATTTGCTTTCAAAGAGCAGACGCTCTGTGTACAGTGTCAGAAATTAAACCCTGAATTGAGTAGAAATAGGTTACAGAACACTTGGAAACAGGTATTAGTAGCCCTTGTGCCTTTAACTGAAATGTCAAGAGATAAGAAATACCTATCAGCATGAGTATGTGCAAGCACTTTGGATGTGCAGAAAATAATTTGGCAGGAGGTTTCGACATTTCAAATGCCTGAGTTGAGCAGTGTGAGCACTGTAATCTTGTTACTGCTTCAGAATGGCACACACCAGTGCCCCAACAGAAATCAAAGCCAGTTTCCTAAATTTTAAGAATATGCTGCTAACATTTTTTCTCTGTGTCAAAGACGGTACATAATGTTAATTAAGTGAAGGAAATTCATTTTGGATGTCATATGTCAGCCACACTTGCAGTGTTCCAAGCTGTGCTTAGCCTGTGCTGCGACATAATATACGCAGTGGCATTGCACAGAACAGGTGGGAACCCACAGGCCTCAACACAGACAAACCAGGCAGTTTTGGCAACAGTTTCTCTGATATTTGTCATTTGGCTGCAGTAAGACAGATTTGCTGTTACTCTTTCAGGTGTACAGTAACAGGAACAGATTGGTTACTAATTTGAATGATTTTAGTAGTGCATCCAACGCAAATAAAGCCATTTACCAAACAATCTGTGAGTGAAAAGATTCAGAGCTTTGCAGCAGCTTTGCCATTTGTGGATCTAGCAAGTGATTTCCTGGCAGAGCTTTAATTCAAACCAGCATTATAGGTATAGATATTTATTTCGTATTTCTAACTAGAGTAGATTACAAAGTTTGACCTAGTGATAGAATAATTACATTATCCTGCAATTCTTTGTTTTCAGAACTTGAGGCAGATGTTCCGTTCACAGGAATGGGTAGCTTTCTGTTCAGTGGTTTATCTACAGTACTAAATGACTTTGGTTTTCTCTCTGAAGGAGGATGACTCCCACACTGAGCCTGTGTCTTTAACTAGCTTGAATTGTAACACATAATTTAAGTGCACTTTAAAAATCTAATTCAGGTGAAGCAGTCCACCATTACACATCCAGTATTATCTGTGTGTCTGAGGCTTGATAGACCAGTAAGGTAGACGATTCACTTGATTTACATGTGTAGGTGGTTGGATTAGTGGTACTAGTAATTCCACAAGCTCTGCCTACAGTGCCCTGTGTAATGCTAGGATACTGCCCCACCTAATTTAATGTCCCAGCCTGAAGCTGGCAGCTCATGATGCTACCTACCCTGGAAGGAAATCTGTGACTTAATCTCTTTCTGTATGGTGGAAGATTCCCAGTGCAGCAGCTTAGCAAAGGCTTCCTAAATCAGCATTGGTATGAGAAGATTGCTGCTTGGTTGGTCTGGTGTGATTAGAGGCAGACCAACACCTAGTTCCAGAACAAGGTCAGGAAATTAAAGGAGGTCAGAACAAGCCAAGAATAGCAAGGGGCTTTGCAGAAGGAAGCATTCTTGGCTGAGGTATGATACTTTCCATGGGGATTTTAGCAGGGAGGCACACACCTGTGACATTACACTGTATGTAGTGGGGAGAACACAGAAGAGGATCTTATTATCTAGTGAGAGGTACAGGAGAACCTGATTTGTCACAATTTTGCTTTTAGGCAACAATACAATCAGGGAGTCTCTGGAGCTGCCAGCCCCATTCCTAGTCTCTGACTCAATCATTCAATATTCCTGTACCCTGACTTCATTCCTGCAAGATCTCTTTTTGTAATGCAGAGGTAGGGTGGGAAGTGGGGAAGGGGAGAGAGGAGCCTGCAGCCTGCAGTGCCAGCTGCAGGACTTCTATGCCAGATGGTATTCCCCCATCTGAGATCAGGGCAGCATATGGCATTCAGGAGCCCTGGCATGCCAGAGACACTCTGCATGCATTTCATGTCCAGCGATGGGCATCATGATTATTGCAGTTGTAACAGGTGTAATTCCATCCCATTCCATGGTCTGTGTTATCATTGCAGGCAATTCATTCATTGGTGTCAGCTCCTGATATAGAATGGTGTTAAAGTGCATGCATAACTTGAAATGTGGCTGCTAAATTAGTTTGATATGGGTCCTATCCCAGGCATTGTTCACTTTTCTAAAGAATAACAAGAATTTACAGATTATTGTAGAAAGCAGCAAAATATTGGTGTGATCCAGAGTCAATTTTCTGCAGGTGTCATTTTATCCACAGAGTTGGTTTTGTATATACTTAAGAAGTAAATTAGGATAGGGATGTGGCTGTTGGCTAGGCCATGTATATAGTATAGTCTCTTTTCATGATTTGTTCCAAAAGAGGACTGAGAGCAATAGACACTGAACCTGCCTCAGCCTTCCTTCCCCACTCACATGCCTTTTTGAACTGTACCTCACACTTCCTGGCTATAACAGACACTCACTAAGACTGTACCATGCAATTAATAAAGACCCCAAGGACACTGACTCACTACAGACTCTGCACATGGCCTTCACAGCACACAGACAAATTCAGGCATGCAGAGTAACATCACCTAGAGCTGGGCTTGGTGCCACTCCAAGTTGTTTGGGACAGAATAGAGTGATGGCAGTCAGATCAAATGATAAAACCTCCTGAGCCACATTTAGATCCTGTAGCTGGGTTTGTGTGCAGAGGGAGGGTGAATGAGCAATGCTAGGCACTGTCACTGCCTGCAGATTTAGCACAGGTATGGGAAGATGTAAGCAACAGCTCTTCTTTCTCCTAGGCTCGTAGATGTATACTTCCATTACTCAGCTTCACTTCTCCTCAGAGCAATTCTATTTACTTGGATTTTCTTTGGGGTGAATTTACTGAGTTACAACTGATACCTACTACTTCTCTTAGCTACACAGCAACAGAACACAGGGTATGGAGTCACATGTATATGACACTGAAATGGTAACTCAGCCTGAAAAACTCGGTTGTACTATAGTTAAATATAATGTACACCAAATTCTCAGAAGCACTTGCAACAGCTAGCTGTAATAAAAAAGGAATTAAAAATTTTATGTTTGTGGATGATCATGCTAAAGTTTGCTTCAGGCAGGGCTTGTTTTACACCTAGAATTCAGAGTAGTTCAAAGTGGTTACTATTCCTAAAGAAAAAGATAAGATAGCTTAAGCTGATACCTTCCTAATTTATTCTTCAAGAACATGAGCGTTTTAAAGTAGCATACGTTTGAAAAACTAAGCAGAACATTAAATAACTATGGCCTGTTTGCAAACTGAATGAGCAAAATTCCCTAGCTTCCCTTCAGTACAATATTTAATATTTTAACCCTAAAAGTTAAATGCCAAATAACCACACTTGGAACTGACCTGTGTGTTCTAGAAACTAATGTTCTTATCACTCTGTTCACTTCATTTCTACAGCTTTTATTGTTGTTGTTGATGTTTTTAACTAATTGTATTGAAGAATAAGAATCAGTTTAAGAGTGGAGGCTAAAATCTCTCCTTGTACCTTGTTTTTAGGCTGAAGTCCTTTCTACAGAAAACTCCTCCTCCTGCCCTGAAGGTAAAGTTCCTCCTACCTAATTGTGTATCTTGTCTACAATAAAAAAATATTCGCTGGCTCCACAAGTCCATCCAGTGGCTGCACATAGGAACTGCGTATTTTAGAAGGTAAATTCCAATCATGTGCAGTTTATTTTGTTGAGTACTGTAGTGAATGTTATTACTGGAAATGAACAGGAGCCAAAATGTATAGTTGGAATACTCCCAACCTTTGCTGATACTTTGGATAATAGTGAGAATTGATTTGTTATTGCAGCAACAGGAACAAGAACGAAGTTGATGATTATTAGTATTTAAATTAATTGCCTACTAGAACTAGGAATAGAAACCTGCTTAATGAGTAGCTTTATCATATTTTCATTCTGAAGCTGAGACAAATGAGGTCATTGTGAATACAAACACTTGTGAGAGTTGTCCTCTCAGATCTCAGCATGTTTGTGTTGCTGCTACAGCCAACTTGTATGAAATTACACCTTCTGGTCACTAAACATGTTCTTCGCTAAATGCCATAAGATGGTACAAAGAGTAATTTAAAAAATAGAATGTAAAGGGGACAAGATCTGAATAGTACATTCTAGAAGTCACATGAAGAATTTATATACAGCAAATTTGCAGAAAATCTTGCTTAAATTCAGCTTTGAGTCTTGATAGGTCATCAGACTAAATCAGCCTAGCTGGCTGTTTGAGGATCTGTAATTAGATGTAGAATTTCCCCTTGGTGATGACAGCAATTTGAGCCTTAGTGCCCTAAGCCTTATTTCTAACACCACTTCTATTATTGCTACTGGTGCTGGAGCTGTAACTATGGAGAGTACCAATGTGATACTTTCACCAGTTCGAAAAAGTCCATTTGCTAAAAGCCTTTTAATTCTCTGTTCTTGATAAATATAGACTTGTAAATCCTTCACCATCGTTACTTGCCTTTTTTCTTCCCATTAAAGTAGATGTCTCTTTAATTCTGCCTTCTGGAGTGAAAACATTATGATGCAGTGTACAATTACATGATAGCCTATTATTTGCCTAGGGGTGCCCTGCTGCAGTTTAGTGCATAGGTTGGGAAGGCATAAAGAGAGAATTACATTTATAACACCACCCTGAATCTAGCTTTTCTGAATTTTAAGTGCTTTATTTTTCAATCTACATAAATATATTCTACCCTGGAAAGTTTCAGCAGCATATGAGGTACTGTCATGATGGGTGCTTTGTACATGTTGTGGTGCAACAGTTGCCTTTATATTCCTTTGAGCTTTTTATGTATTTCACATCTTTGTTTATTTTCATTCACTACTGAGTCTGCTGTAATTTTAAACTCAGTTTCTCTCCAAGAAGAAATCTGAATTTAGCAGTAGCATCTAAAGTGAGAGTATTATATCCCTTTCTTGCTGCAATGATTACTATAAAAATGAGAATGTCAGTGTTGATATAATGCAACTCAACTCTCCTGCTCTGCTGCAGATACTCTGCTTTTAGGTATAGGGTGTTTTAAGTTTTATCACAGTATCACCAGGGCTGGAAGAGACCTCAAAGATCATCAAGTCCAACCCATCACCACAGCCCTCAAGATTAGACCATGGCACTAAGTGCCACGTCCAAACCCACCCTGAACACCTCCAGAGACGCTGACTCCACCACCTCCCTGGGCAGCCCATTCCAGCAGTCAATGACTCTCTCAGGCAAGAACTTTCTCCTCATCTCCAACCTAAACTTCCCCTGGTGCAGCTTGAGGCTGTGTCCTCTTGTTCTGGTGCTGCTTGCCTGAGAGAAGAAAGCAACCTCCTCCTGGCTACAAGCACCCTTCAGGTAGTTGTAGACAGCAAGAAGGTCTCCCCTGAGCCTCCTTTTCTCCAGGCTAACCAATCCCAGCTCCCTCAGCCTCTCTCCATAGGGCTGTGCTCGAGGCCTCTCCCCAGCCTCGTTGCCCTTCTCTGGACACACTCAAGCACCTCAATGTCCTTCTCAAATTGAGGGGCCCAGAACTGGACACAGTAGTCAAGGTGTGACCTAAGCAGTGCAGAGTACGGGGGGAGAATGACCTCCCTGCTCCTGCAGGCCACACTGTTCCTGATGCAGGCCAGGATGCCTGTTTTTTCCGTTTGTTTTTAAACTAGTACCACAATAAATTCACACCAACTCTCCAGAACTGAAAATACCATCCTATACTTGGATGCCATTAGATTTTAAATTAAAATGGCTGCAAAGGAACACAATGAAACTATACCATTAGGAACTTAAAAAACCAAACAAACAGACAAAAAAAAAAAAAAACCAAAAAAAAAAAAAAAAAAAAAAAAAAAAAAAAAAAACCANCAAAAAAAAAAAAAAAAAAAAAAAAAAACAAAAAAACCCAACCCCAAAGCAGAAAGCATTCAACTCTATGCTTGTCCACACTCTAGCAGGTATTTGTGTAGTTTTTGTTTCACAGAGTTGGCTGATGTCTTATGGATTCGCTTTCCCTTGTAAGGGTTAAAAGCTGAGTGAAATAGAACCACTGAATCAGCTCCTCAGCCTCCTTCTCCTGTAAGCTGTGATTCTCATAATATTTTCAGTTGGAGCATAATGTAGGTTTCCTCAGAGCTGAGTGTTTATTTTAATAGTATGTGCTTGACAAGTCCTCCAAAGGCTGTGGATTGTAACATAGCCCTTGTCTCATCCTTCCTTCTGAGCACAACAGAGGAATGTTTGGTTATTTTCTTTTATGCTAGGATTTGATTATCCTGTATCAGCTGTCAGTCCATCATTTAACAGAACCAAAAAGACTCAGCTTCCTAGCATGTTACAGTAGCTGCAAGTCTTTCCAGAGGTGTCTGTTACATGTGGCCAGGCCCAGAGAGTGGTGGTGAATAGAGCCACATCTAGTTGGCAGACAGTCACTAGTGGTGTGCCCCAGGCATCAGTGCTGGGCCCAGTCCAGTTCAATGTCTTCATTGATGATCTGGATGAGGGGATTGAGTCATCCATCAGACAACACCAGCTTGGGAGCAGGTGTCAATCTGTTAGAGGGCAGGAGGGCTCTGCAGAGGGACCTGAATAGGCTGGGCAGATGGGCATTGTCCAACTCCATGAGTTTTAACAAGGCCAAGTGCCAGGTTCTGCACTTGGCCACGACACCCCCGCTGCAGCACTACAGGCTGGGGACAGAGTAGCTGGAGAGTAGCCAGGCAGAGAGGGACCTGGGGGGACTGGTGAANGGCCACGACACCCCCGCTGCAGCACTACAGGCTGGGGACAGAGTAGCTGGAGAGTAGCCAGGCAGAGAGGGACCTGGGGGTACTGGTGAACAGCTGACTGAACATGAGCCAGCAGTGTGCCCAGGTGGCCAAGAAGGCAAATGGCATTCTGGCCTGTATCAGGAACAGTGTGGCCAGCAGGACCAGGGAAGTCCTTCTGCCCCTGTGCTCAGTGATGGTTAGGCCACACTTTGAGTGCTGTGTCCAGTTCTGGGCCCCTCAGTTCAAGAGAGATATTGAAGTGCTTGACCCTCAGTTCAAGAGAGATATTGAAGTGCTTGAATGTGTCCAGAGAAAGGCACCAGGGCTGGTAGGGGGGGCTGGAGCACAGCCCTGTGAGGAGCAGCTGAGGGAGCTGGGGATGTGCAGCCTGGAGAAGAGGAGGCTCAGGGCAGACCTCATTGCTCTCTACAACTACCTGAAAGGAGGTTGTAGCCAGGTGGGGTTGGGCTCTTCTGCCAGCCATCCAGTGACAGAACAAGACGACACAGCCTCAAACTGTGCCAGGGCAGGTTCAGGCTGGATGTTAGGAAGAAGTTCTTCACAGTGAGAGTGATTGGCAGTGGAATGGGCTGCTCAGGGAGGTGGTGGAGTTACTGTCCCTGGAGATAAGAGGAGGCTTGATGAGGCATTTAGTGCCATGGTTGAGTTAATTAGAAGGGTTAGGTGATAGGTTGGACTTAATGATCCTAAAGGTCTTTTCCAGCCTGGTTAATATAGGATATTATAGGAATATATAGGATATAGTTTCCCATACATAGTGATATATAGGAAACTAATTTCCCCTAATGTTTTATTATTCTTCATAAGCTAGAAGACAAGGAGTAAAGAGGATGTGTTTCTAATTTGTCCTGAGCTCCTTACTGGAGATGGGACTTCTGCAGTACACTCTTACTCCAGTACTCAGCTGATGGGTTGTTGTAGAGATCTCAGTACAGAAGATCAGTCATGGTGTAGTTTCTCTGTCAGAAGGTCTCTAGCAGTTCCAGGAGTCATGAGATCCACGTCTGCCTCAACTCTGCCCTTGTATTGTGAATGCAAACAAGGACAAACAGGTTTCAGGTATTGCAGGCAGACCATTTTCCAGAATGAACCCAGCTGAATAATTTGCAGTGCCATTTTGGGGCATATTTCTTGTTTAATGGTGATCTTGTGGAATGGAAAGACTTTGCCGTTCAACGTGCATTTACTTCTAAGTGGAAAAATGCAAAAGGAAAGAATAAACAAAATTAAAAGTTTTTCAGGCAACATAATGGTCCCAGAATCAAATTTACAGGTCAGCACAAACATTACAGGCGTATGTTAGTCTGTCATAATCATGAATCCACATTTGTTCTTCTTGCAGGAATACAAGAAAATGGAAAGTATCCCACTTCTGTTTCTTAGACCAGATCTGATTTAATCTTTTTCTAGAATAAGCACTCCTAATATTTTCAGTCTTCTGTTCACAGTAGAGAACAATTCAGTAAGGACTGTCATTAGGTTAATTTAATGCCATGATGTCATTTAATAATGTCTTTCAGGTTCTGAAATCATTCTGCATAAGTCCAGTGAGGGTTTATGACATTAGGTTCTATATTTCTTACACTTAGACCCAGAGACCTGTTTCAGTCATATTTTCACAAGGACTTTATCCAGTTGTGGTTTGGTTAGGAGGCTACAAGTTGGTTTTGAAGAATTGGTTTCGTTTACAGTATTTACAGCCCATGTTCATGAATGAAGAACAGACTGAAGAGACAGCATATCCTAGATGGGTCACAAACTGGCTCTTACTCATTGCAATTTGGAGGTGGTACCAAGTGGTTGTCCTGCATACTGCCCTGCACCTGGTGGTGTAAGCTCTTGGTCTCCTCTTGAACTGATATCTTGACTGGAGGACTTCTGGGTACCCAGTCCTAAGAGTTGTTCATTTTCTTGTAGCCCTGCCTCCAGAAACTGACAGCTGTCAATGTTTATTGAATAATTAAGCAACAAATAATCTTCATATTCTGGCAATTTCTCTGACAGTTTCTTAATTTCATTGTAGTAAAAAAAATAAATTAAAAAAACCCCCAAAAATCAATGTATCAAAGGCCGCCAGTCCCCTCACCTTTCTCATTTTAGAAGTGTATACTTCAGGATCACAGATTTTATAGATATCTACATTACTGGTTATTTTCCCATCCCTGCTCTGAGAATGGTTCTACAATGAGTTCATTTTACAGTTGAAGGAAGTGTGGCAGAGAGAGCAATGATTTGCTGCAGGGCACACATCGAGAGTGGTGTAGGTTCAGTCATTCCAACTCCCACTTACAGTGAAAGCTACTTTGTTCTTCACAGCATAAACCCCCCCATCTTACAGAAAGCAAGCAAATAGCCCCTGTAGCTTCTTTGTTGAGACAGTATTTTCAGGACATGAACTTTGGGACAGAGATGCCATCAACACCTTACAGTAATGCTTAAAGTCTTCTTTTTTTGTGGGTGACTTAGTACCTTCCAAAGAGACACACAGCTACAACTAGAAGATTCAAAGCAACTGAGCTAGCTTTGAAGTAGGAGAGCTGATTGCAATTAAAAGGGAGTGGGATTGTCTTAGCTAAAGAGTGTTTTAATGTTGTGAACAAACTAGAAAAGAGTTATTCCTAGTAGAGTGCAGAATAGTCCAGTAGCATTGGATTTATTCCTGCTGTGGGACCTAGCTTACCTTTGAAGAGGTATCAACAGAAAGTGTTCTATCAAAAGCAAGCTTTTATCCACCACAAATAATATTGTCCTATTTTATAGATAAGATTAGAAAATTATTCTACTTTTATGTCAGTGAGGGAAGATTTTTACCATTGAGATGTAATGCTGATGGAAGGAGCTAGTGCAAACATGCATGCCAGAAACATCCAGATCACTCCTTTTAGCCAAAGAGGCAAATACATGGCATTACAGTCCTGGAGTGCCACGTCCTGCCTCCTGTCCTGTGTGCTACCAGAAAGCTGCTAGGAACAATGCATTGTCCTTTAATGGTCTCATTACTTAAACTTGTCCTTGCTGGTAATGGCTTTCAGAATAGCCAGGAACTATTCAGAATGATGAAAAAAACCAAAACAAAACCCAAGCAGTAGAAAGAATATCCATGAGGTCACTGAGAGAACAAGGCTGCTGTAACCACTGTCATAACATGATGTAAGATGGTGTGAGCAGGTGGCAGCTGTACAACATCTCATTGAATGATGCCTTTACCTGGCACTGAGGAAGAGCTGAGTACATGGCCCTAAAAAAAGTTCTGCAGAAATCTATTACCAAAGAAATATTAATAAAGAAAACCAGCATTGTTTGTACAAAACCCAAATGATATTAAGTTACTTCTGTCTTGTCTGCCTCTCTTTACAACAGTTTTGGTTTTTATGTATAATGTTTAACATGCAACTCCTTTAGTTCTTGCTACATGCTAAATGTTTTTGTCCAGGTCTTTTTGAAACCTGGCTGGTGTGTTGGTCCTTACATGAGACAGCTCACTGTCAGCATATGAGGGATCCATATTGGCTGTCATGCAAATATTCAGTAGGTCACCCATGTATAGAGTAAATGGAAGAAGCCAGTAAAGGACAGGGTTATAAATACATGAAGAGTCTCTTGAGCAAAGCTTGAGTGATTTCTGATGTCAGCAGAACCCTGAGATGAATTTAGTGTCCTGCTTCACTTTGCTGTTTTTCTATTTTATGTGAAGCAGGGCTCTTCTATAAAGAGCAAGAAAAAGCCAGTGGTATTTAATGGAGAACTCAAACTTAAACACTAAAGTGATAACTGTAAACATTTACAAGATGTCTTATTGTAGTGAATGCCACAGACAGATACATGCAATTGTGTTTCATGGATGTAGCTCAAACAGGAGTTCTGAGCTTATTCAATATAATTTACTTCATTTCCTGGCTGCAGTGCTGTTGTAATTGGATGTTACAGAGGACAATCTCAGACTTCAAAATACTGGTGGTTTGTAAGCTGATGTATGAAACCAGAAAACATGCTAGTACAGTACAGATTTAAGCAGGCAAGTTAGGAAGATAATGAATATGCACATGCACTAAAAAAAAATAGCAGGATGATCTGTTTTCATGGCAATGCAACAGAAAATAAATTTTCAGACTATGAAGACTATGTAATTTCCATGAAATGACAGTCTGTAGTGACAAAGGGGAATAACCTCTGTCAAGGACATTCAGGAGAAAAAGAAACAAAATTGTTCCTGAAAAATATTCCCTAGGCTTCAGTAATAAAAACTGATACATTTTGCAAATGGCACTGCAGATTACTCCAAAACCTGTAGGCAGAACTGGAGTGACAGTGCACAACTGTATTTGCTTCTTGATCTCGAGGAGGAAGAGTTCTAGTCTGAAAGAAAAAAATAACAGTATGTCCTGTGTATTAGCCAAAGCTATCAGGCTTAAACTCAGTCACAGAAAATAATAACCTGGTTTCTATTTTAACATTGTGCAGCACAGTGAGCATAAGAAATAATTTGTGATCATGTTGAAGGATGTTGCATATTTTATTAAGTTTGTCTGAAGGAGCTTTAAGCTTGTAAACAACATCATTACCTTCAGAAGTTAAAGGTCTAGCCCCAAAAGGGACAAAAAGGCAATACCTGCCTGGATCAAAAGTGAGGCAGAAGAACATCTGGCACTTAAGTGTGGTGGAAGCTATAAAATAGTGAAGACCTCTAGGCAGAACTACTCAGTAACTTTGCTAAAATGCAAGATGTATCTTATCAATGAGTATTTATTTTAAATAACTCCCAAATGTATCAAAATCCCATATCATATTCTTATCTCAAATCTGAAAAATTAGATAAGGGCAACTGCACTGAGGAGGACATGATGGTTGTGCATTGCCACCCTGCCCTATCATTGGTACAGCTCTATAAAATTACAGAATGCTTTGTCATTATGTTACTAAATTATGTTGCCCTGGCAAAAATTGTGTGTGCTGTGGCTCAGCTGTGATTCTTAGGTGGCATGAGAGCGTAGGTCTGGTTATGTGGCTCTGTTATTTTGGATCCTAAATGACTCTAGCCAGCCTCTTGTACCTCAGGTTTATTTGCCTGACAAAAACCCTGTCATGGGAGCAGAACTGAGCAGCCATTATGTTGGACACTGTTACTTAGTACTAAATTTGGGTTGAGAACTAGAGAGTTTTGGGTGATATTATATCATAGATCCACACCTTTTACTGAATTTGGCTACCTGATCAAATCTCATCTATGTTACTACAGAAATGAAGAAGTTTATTGTTCTGGTGCCATTCACAACTGACCTTCCAGAGGTTCTTTTTATAGGCCAATCATAATAACAGCTAGAATTAGGTTAGAAGTAAGTTGGAGGTTATGAGATTACAATTAGAGGCATTTCCTTTGTGTCAGATTCTCTGTGGTGACAACAAAAATGCTCACTAAGTTTCATGGTAAAACGTGGAATAAGACTAGAAGTAACTGCTCCTGTGTGAATACACAGTTCCTTCTTCTGACAGTAAATTTATCTCAGTCAGGCTTTAAAGAAGTCTGCTGGCATTGAGAATTATATTAAACATATTCCTTGTGTGCAAGAGCAAAAAAGAAATTTGAAAGAATTTGGATGCTCTCTCCCTGGAGGTGTTCAAGGCCAGGTTGGATGAGGCCTTGAGTAACCTGTACTAGTGGGAGGTGTCCCTGCCTATGGTGGGGGGTTGGAGCTAGGTGATCCTTGAGGTCCCTTCCAACCTTTCTATGATTCTATAAATATATTAATTTCAGCTTCATCGGGGATGTAACTCTTAATATTTCCGCTTGTGCCCTGAACAATATCTCATAGCTCTGCAAAATTTGTTATTCCAAATGCAGGTGTTTTCTTAGAGCAATCTCAAAGGCAGAAATACCAGTCCTTTCCTCTTGGGAATCTAGAGTAATAGGTCCCAGCACAGAACAATGAATTAGTTATGTCCTGGAAATGTTACTGTTTGAAAAAGGGGGAAAAAAAACAACTCCACAAAATACAGATTCAAGATCACTTTCCAGAGTAATACAAAAGCTTGACTGATCATGTAGTTGCATTGTCATACTGTGCTTAAAACTGACAATCATGAGTGGCACTGATGACAGTCCCATCACTGGGTCCAGACTGGATAGAAGTGAACTGGTTAACAGAGTCCTTCAGGTACCTTGCCTTATGTCTGACAGAAGTTTTCTGGCTTACTCCACTTAGGCTTTCCTTCCCCCCATAGGCTGCTTTTTGAAAGCATTATGTGAATTATGTTAACATTTCTGGGTGCTTTCTGTTGTACATTGTATTACACAGTGTAAAAATGCTCAGAAATAGCTGTGTGAAGTATTTCATCTTATCTACTAGGATAGCATGTTATAATATAAGTTTTTATCATAGAATGGCTCAGGTTGGAAGGGACTCTAGACATCATCTACTCCAGTCTCCCTGCTATGGGCAGTGATGCCTCTCAAGTAGACTTGGTTGCCATAGGCCTCATCCAACCTGGCCTTGAACACCTGGCCAGGAACCCTGGCCTTGGCCAATGGCATCCTGGCCTGTATCAGGAATAGCATGGCCAGCAGGAGCAGGGAGCTCATTCTCCCCCTGTACTCTGCACTGCTTAGGCCACACCTTGACTACTGTGTCCAGTTCTGGGCTCTTCTGTTGAAGAAGGACATTGAGGTGCTTGAGCGTGTCCAGAGAAGGGCAACAAGGCTGGGGAGAGGCCTGGAGCACAGCCCTATGGAGAGAGGCTGAGGGAGCTGGGATTGGTTAGCCTGGAGAAGAGGAGGCTCAGGGGAGACCTTCTTGCTGTCTCCAGCTACCTGAAGAGTGGTTGTAGCCAGGAGGAGGTTGCTTTCTTCTCTCAGGCAAGCAGCACCAGAACAAGAGGACACAGTCTCAAGCTGTGCCAGGGGAAGTTTAGGCTGGAGGTGAGGAGAAAGTTCTTGCCTGAGAGAGTCATTGACTGCTGGAATGGGCTGCCCAGGGAGGTGGTGGAATCACCATCCCTGGAGGTGTTCAAGGCAGGTTTGGACGTGGCACTTGGTGCCATGGTCTAGTCTTGAGAGATGTGGTATCGGGTTGGACTTGATGAGCTTTGAGGTCTCTTGGTGATACTGTGATACCTCCAGGGAGGGAGCATCTACAGCCTCTCTGGGCAGCCTATTCCAGAGTCTCACCACCCTCTTACTGAAGAACATCTCCCTAAGATCCAGTCTAAACCAACTCTCCCTAAGCTTAAAACCATTGCCACCTGTCCTATTGCTAGACAGCCTTATGAAAAGTCACTCTCCAGCTTCCTCTAGGATCCCTTCAGGTATTGGAAGGCTACTATTAGGTCTCCCTGGAGTCTTCTCTTCTCTGAGCTCAACAACCCCAGCTCCCTCAGCCTGTCCTTATAGCAGAGGTGCTCCAGCTCTTCAGCCATCTGTGGCTCTCCTCTGGAGTTACCCCAGGAGTACCATGTCCTTCTCATGATGGGGACACCAGAAATGGACACAGTATTCAAGATGTGGTCTCAGAAGAACAGAGTAAAGGGGAACATCGTACAGTAATAAGTATGCCAAAAAACCCTCATAAAAACTTAAGAATAAACCAAATTCTTCCATGTGTGCAGGGACAACTCTTACATGTGTAGATGAACACACCTTTTCTTTTTTTTTTTTTTTTTTTTTCCTGGGAAGAGCTGAGATGGAGCATGCCTGCCACTTTCACTGTTAATGAGAATCTATGAACTATCTGGCAGGATCACTTACTTCAAGGTGTGATTTCCTGCTGGAATGAGATCTGGAGGCCAAAGGGGAGATGAGGGCTTTATTAATCTTAGCTGGGAGTGGGAGAGAGAGATCACATCGTAAAACTTTCGTTCTGTCAGTGTCAGGTTTATACTCTAAGACTGGAGTAGCATTTTAAAATCTTACTGCGTCTGACAAGGAGGTCTTTCCATTTTAAAAGAGAAACTAAACCTTCTTAAGTCTGTGAAATTAAAGAACTCTAGTCTATTTATATGAAATGCCCACAAAACCAACCTGAAATGGAACTATATTGGTAGGTTAAGGAATCTTGAAAATGTTGCATGAAAGGCTTTGGGCTTGTGGATTTGGGGCTTCTTTTTTGATCACAACTGAATCTAGATCCCCCTACACAAAAAACAGGTAGGAAATGACAGATGGAAAGATTTTCTCTGTGCCACCCCCAGCACAGTAGGCAGTGAGCTTTTCCTAGAGCAGAGGGTTTGAATTTCTTGTTCTCTAGTTTGGAACCAGAGGGAGAGGAGAAAACAGTATCGATTGCCTGTCCTGCAAAGCAGGTCACTGAAGAACAAAAATCAAGGCTTCAGTTTATGCAGAGGAGGAATTAAAACATGCACTTTCCCCTACAATCCCCTTTAACCATCCAGTTACTAAGCACTGCAAACTGGGAAACACTCTGAATCCTGTCTTACTTTTTGTGAGAAGGGGCTGGTGATGGATGTGTAGACACTAGCTCTAGACAAGAGCCAGTAGCTGAGAATCCCAAACAAAGATAGGCCTCTGACTGCTTGTAGGTAACAAATAGGAGATCCTCTCCTTTTTTGGGGCATCTTTTACTAGTAGCCTAAGTGCCTGCCCATTAAATTTCCTGTTTTGAATGCCTGAATTTCCTGTGTTTTATGGGGAGTGCGGGCACCTTCCCTCAAGGAAGTGAATTTTATTGCAGCACAGACACCCAAGATGGAAGTAAGCCAAGTTAATTTTTTCTCTTCTCAAAACAACTGAGATTTTCCAACAAAATGAAATGCCAGAGTTCTTTCTGCTCGTTCAACATCAGGTGGAAAGCAAAAATGAGGCTTTAAAAAAATTAAGATGTGAGAATTTGTACAGAGCTCTACTAGAATGTGTAACAAGAAGAATATGAAAAGTTTTAAGCCCTGGTGTCATCTGATAGGACAAACTAGCATTTCAGTTTGCTGCCAACTCCTAATCTAATAGAGCAGATAATTTTCTTTTAGGAAGAGTGTTCCCAGTCATGTTAGAAAAAAACCAAACCAACAAAACAGGGAAGGAAATCATGATCTCCCAAGGAAAACAAAGTAGTTCTTAATCTGGATTTTTGTTCATTTATTTGAAAAGGTTAGATTCAGACTGGATGGTATTTTAGTAGCTGCTGGTTAGTGATGCATTTATTTTGGGAAGTACAATAACTAAAAGCTTTCTGAACTGACAAAACTGCCCATGCACAGCCATGGTGGGAATTCAGAACATGACAGATTGGCTTTCCAATTAAACCCTGTTAAATTATTATAAATCAAAATGGTTTCACTTCCCTCTGGAGTGGAGTAAGGCCATTTGGAAATAATATGAAATCGCTTTGTCAGATAAAACCCAGTGAGGTATTGTCTTTCTCAGACCACCCAATCTGTGAAGTAAACCAGAATGTTTTCCCCTGCCTCATAGAGAAGTTTTGTGGGTAAAGTCACTATTTTAATCCGCATTGACTATGAAAAAATATGCACAAATATTAATATACAATAGTAAATAGACTAGATAGTAGAAAAAAAAATCTTTACAATAAGTGTGGTGAGACACCTCCCTGGAGATGTTCAAGGCCAGGTTAGATGAGGCCTTGAGCAACCTGATTTAGTGGGAGGTGTCCCTGCCTATGGCAGGGGAAGTGGAACTGAATGAGCTTTGAGGTCCCTTCAACCCAAACTTTTCTATGAATCTATGAAAAATTATATGGAAGGACTATGATAACCTCTTAGTTATCTCATTTTTTAAAATTATTTTTATATACATAACATTATATAATGCTATATATTATAATTATATATTAGCAGATATTATAGATATAAAAGTAAAACTATACATTGGAAATATAATAGATATAAAATTAAAATTATACAGTATATATATATTATCTAATCTATCTATCTATCTATTTATGTAAAGACTTACTCATGATTAAATGTCAGATTTTGGGCCAAATCTTCCTGTGTTTTCTGTTTGATCTTTCTGGAGTGTTCATGCCCAGATTTCACATGTATGTTGCTGGAAAAGACCATGCAAGCACTCAAGGCTAACCATATGCCATGGTAATTAAGTAATCAGTTGTCTACAAGTTAGTCTGAACGTTCTGCTCCCTCAGGAGCGTAGCAGCCGACCGGGAGTTAGCTTTGTTTCTGTCCTACCGGCCCTGCGCTGTCTCCGTGCTCCTCCGCAGCCTCCTTGCCCCGCGGGCTCCCTGCGAGGCAGCGCAGGTGTCCAGCAGATGGCAGTGCGCCATAGCAGGGTGCTGCGGTACCGCTCTGCAGCTCCCATTTCACAGCGTGCATCGATCCATTTGTAACTCCAGAGATTTCCTCCAACTGCGGTTTCCTTATGCCACAAATATGCTGCCTTTCCGACTGTCGTCAGCTGGGAATTGCGGGTGATTTCTGCTGGGAGGTTTGGGGGAAGTCCAGTGTAGAAATGGATGATGTTAGTAAAAGGATTGGGAAACGTTTAGCCAAAGCTCCTTCTGCCAAAAGGAAACTATTAGGTGAAGAATCGTTTTAGGAACAAACGAGAGTGTCTCTGACAAACACAGATAATCAGTTACACAGGGCTTTAAAATATTTAATTCATATGTTATCATAGAATCACGAATTGTCAGGTCTGGAAAGGACCTCAAGGATCATCTAGTACCAACCCTCCAGGGTTAGGGTTAGAGTTAGGGTTAGAGTTAGGCTTAGGGTTAGGGTGAGGTTGTGTTCTTGGTCAATCTTCAAAGTCTTATGTATAAAGGCAAACGTTGTTTTGTTTTTATTAAAAAAAAAAAAAGAAAGAAAGAAAGAAAAAGATTAGATAATTTAGGAGGTGTATCCTTCGAACAATTTTTTATCAAGACCAGCACAGAGAGGAAATGCCTTATCAAGGCTCAGCCACCTGAGACTCCCAGGGTTATTCAGGCCAAGTTAATTGGTTCTGGGGCAGGGTGATATAAGCACTGAAGAGCATAGAAGGCCAGCACACTGCTCCTCTGGCCCATCTCCAGATGAGACAGAAAGAGAAAAGTCCTTCCTGTCACAGAGCTGCTGTGCAGCTTTGCAGGGAGCAGAGCTCTTGCTTTCTGGAAGAGGAAGCAACCTCTGCAGCTGTGAAACCTGAGAGAACAATGGAGATTGTGTAGACCAGCAGTTATGGGGGGCTGCTTTCTGCTCTCCAGGGCTTGAAGCCAGAGAGGTCCCACAGCAGCAATCTTTTTTTCTGTAATAAATTCTAAACTTCTCTTGACCTTGTTGCTGCACTCTGGGCTGAAATGCATCCCAACTATTAATAGGAGGTACCCCATATATTAAAAACTGTGGATGCATCCTGAATGCCAACAGAACTGTTGTGGACAAGACCAAATTGTAACTGAAAGTATTTTCCTCTTGTTTCCAGACTGAATTTGAACTAAGCTTTTTGTTCCTGACTTAGCTATGCACTGGAAGAAGAAGTCCCACCATTCGAGTTGCCTTAGGTTAGAGTGATAAAAGTATATCACATTTTCTATTATTCAGTCCTGCGCTGTTCTTCTTTTGCTTTGTATTATTAAAGTCTGGTTTAACTTTTTTTTTTTTTTTGATTGCTAAAAAGAAAAAAAATATAAAAAAGGAAAAAAATAACCTTCAAGCTTTTACTTAAGAAAGTCTGAAGACTTCGCTTTTTGCTCTACAGAAACATTGTCCTTTGCCTACCTCCACAGCCTCCAAGCTGCTATTGTAAAATAAGCTGCTCTGAAAAGTGTCATTGGTACATGCAGGTAGGCCTTTGTGTTCTCTGCACAGGCCCTTTGTCATGTAGCACTGGTATACCCTAACAGCCTGGAGAAGGTGGTTCCACCTTACTGAGAGCAAAGCTTCTCTAGTACATCTGAGCCAATTCCCTTTGTCAGGCCAGGCTCTACAAATGCCTGGCTTGGCTGTGAAACATACCAGCATTCCAGCCCAACACAACCGTGCATTGACCAATGTATTTATGCAGGTTGGCAGCTGTCAGGTGTTTTTGTATAGCCATAACTTGTTGCAAACTTAGTCTGTTATGCACCACAGAGAAAAGAGAAAAACAGGCTGGGGGATGAGTGACAGAAAGCAGCCCTGTGGGAAAGGACTTGGGAATTCTGGTGGAAGGGAAGCTGAACATGAGCCAACATGTGCACTTGCAGCCTAGAAGGCCAATGGCTTCCTAGGCTGCATCAAAAGAAGTGTGGCCAGCAGATCAAGAGAGGTGATTCTGCCACTCTACTCTGCTCTGGTAAGACCTCACCTGGAGTACTGCATCCAGCTCTGGTGCCCACAACACAGGAAGGGTGTGGACCTTATAGAGCATGTCTAGATGAGGGCCACCAAGATGATCGAGGGGGCCAGAACATCTCTCCTATGAGAACAGGTTGAGGTAGCTGAGGTTGTTCAGCCTGGAGAAGAGAAGACTCCAGGGAAACCTAATAACAGCCTTCCCATACCTGAAGGGAGGCTACAAGAAAGCTGGAGAGGAACTGTTTAGGAAGGCCTGCAGTGGTAGGATGAGGGCAATGATTTGAAATTAGAGAAGAAGAGATTTAGATTGGATGTTAGGAATAGTTCTTCACTGTGAGGATGATCTGACAATGGAACAGAGCTGAGGCTCCATCCTGGACATATTTAAGGTCAGGCTTGACAAGGCTCTGAGCAACCTCATCTTGTGGAGGATGTCCCTGTTGATTGAAGGGGGGCTGGACTAGATGAACTTTGGACATCCCTTCCAACCCCAACCATTTTATGATTCTATAATTTCAAAATACCTTCTTTATCTCCAAAGGATTTTACTTACCAAGAAGTGTATATAGTGAATTTGCACTTTCAGTTCTGAGGGTTTTTTAGGTGGAAATCAACAGCAAACAGAGAGAAAAGTGAAACCCTAAACAATGAAATACCAGACTGTAGCAATTCTGAGGGCTATTATTAATTTGTACTTCACTATCACTTGGAAGCATCTGTTCAGTTTAAGATCCTTGATTTTATTCCAGGTTCTGTGGAGAGCATGTCTAGCTGTTACAGACCCTCCTTCTCCACTGACATAAAACTACTTCTATTCATGGGTACATAGTAAGGCAATAGTTCTTCCAGCTTTATGAATATACTTGTAATGTAGTCATGTGAACACTCCCATTGATTTTTTAATATTGTGTGCAAGAACTTAGGCTTACAAGAATTGGAACTGAATTATTACTTAGCCCTCAGCATGTTAAGACCCTTAGAAATGTCTGCTTCTTGCTGAAGGAGCCATAAGATCCAGTGACACCATCAGTTTCTATACATCACAAGATCAAATGTATTTAAACAACACAGTAAAATAATATTGTTCCTTGTGACATACAACAGTGTAGCCCACAACTGTGGGGTTGTGTAAGGATTTGTAATTTAAGTTTTAACCTATATACCAGGATAGACTGTATAGTTTTTATACACATGTATGTGTGTATGAGTATATGGCCTTGGATTGTAGCCAAGACTGTGTCAGAAATATTGCTTGTGCAGAAGCTCTGAATGGCCTCCTTCACAGACATCATCATGCAAGCATTTTCCCTGTTTAATATCTGCTGCCCCTCAGTGCTATTTTCTCTAGGTAACTGTATTTCTGCCTCATGTCACACTAGAGAATATTTCCTCCACTGCCTGTCATCTAGTAGGATTCATTTGAAATGAGGTAGTCACTATACTTATCTAATGAATGGTAGTACTTTGGCCAGTGCAGTTGAAGTATTGGGAGGATTTATAGATCATCTGTCTGAATATAATACAAGATTTTCAGCAGTGAAATAAGCATTTGAAATTCAAATTTTATAAATGAGTCCTTTAAAACTATTTGATGTTTAATCACACCAAAAAAAAGAACTTTATTACACCGGTGGCTGTAAGACTTTTGGATGCTGTCTGTGTTCATACTAGACCAACACAAGAGAAATTATCATTACTTACTGAAGAATTAATCTCTGTTCTTTCTAGTCGGATTATATTTAAATCCTAGGAAAAAAAAATTGACAAAAGAGGAAGATGAAAGCTAAGGTCAGTGATAGATTTAGTCTTGAAATAGTTGAAATGTGGCTTGTGGGATAAATAGTGTTTTATATCAACTGCATGTTAGCTCATAGAAGAGGTAAGTATGACAACTAGCATAATTTACTTGCTTTTGTAATAACTGGACAGTGCTGGGTTACCTTTGCAAGGGAATTGTTATATTTTGTGATGTTGGGTGCTTTTCACACAGCTTCATTCGAGGCACTCCAAGGAAAGTGTCTGTATTGGGTGATTTACCTTTCTAGGATTCTTCTGTAATTGTTGAGAGAAAGAGGTTTCTACCACCCAGCAAGCAATTCAGAGAAAGAATTCATCACAGGTGTCTGAATAACTCTCCTGATGACACTCTCTCAGCCTGCTGATATACAGAGAGCCAACAGTAGCCAGCTTCCTACCTTACTGTAGAAAAAAAAGATAATGACAGTGTGTGGGATAAAAATCAAATGAGTGTAAGTGTATAAGCCTGCAGTAAGCCAAGTGCAAAATTAGGCACTTAAGGCCAAAATTATAATCCTGAAAATGCCTGCTTCTGTGGTATTCAAATTCTAGGCTTTCCAGCTTTCTCAAGCTGTGCCAGGTGCCTAGTGATACCTGTCTGGAACTGCCTTAGATTTAGTAGTGATGGATGGGCAATGTATGTCATGCCTCAGTGTAATCAAGGTACAAAACCTAGATGTTCTCTCCATTACAAGACGCATTCTTTTCCTCTATTTCCTTGTCAAGACCATTACTAATGATTTCAGTGGTTAAAACAATGACTCCAAGGCACATTCTCCTTTAGAAGTTGATCTGTTAGCAGAAGACAATTTGAAACAATCAAAATTGTTAGAAATTAACAGTGATTGCAATAGATGCTGTACAGGTACAGAAGGAGAAAACTAGCTCTCACCTGAGGCAATCATAGAATGTAATAAGATTCTAAACCTGTTTTAATTCAGAATGGGAGAAGTTTAATCAGGCTTAAGGAACTGGGGAATTGGCAATGCTAGCACCAGTTTGATTTCATCTCTGTTTGAAGTTTCTAGTGGAACTAAGCAAAACAAAGATTATATTACTGATTTTAAGGTGGTTTTGGTTTTGGTTTTCTTTATTCCTAAGAAACAATTGGGGGGAAAAAAAAAGCAAGAAAAATCATAGAATCATAGAATGGTAAGGTTGGAATGGACCTCGAGGATCATCTAGTTCCAACCCCCTGCCATGGGCAGGGACTCCTCCCACTAGTACAGGTTATTCAAGGCCTCGTCCAACCTGGCCTTGAACACCTCCAGGGAGGGAGCAGCCACAACCTCCCTGGGCAACCTGTTCCAGTGTCTCACCACCCTCACTGTAAAGAACTTCCTCCTAACATCCAGTCTAAATCTTCCCTCTGCCAGTTTAAACCCATAAAGTATTAGCAGAGTCAAGACAGATTCTATTAATCTGTGGCAAAGGAAGAGGTAGGTCGAAATGGGTCTCTTGATTTTTTTTTTTTTACTTTACTTTTTTTTAAAATAAATGTCCAACTACTGAAGAAATGCAGACAGGTCTGAATGAGTGTCTTTAGGTAGTACATCAAAAGATGTGTATGTGACAGTGCCGTCATAAGACTGGCCAATAATCACAGCCTGCATTAATTCCAGAAAACACACACAAATAATCTTTTTTGGCTCCATTTTCAAAGCAGCATTCGGAAAGTTCTGTGCACTAATCCTGTGACAATAACAGGGCTTGTGCTGGAAACACGAACAGCTTTGAAAATGTAACCATAAGTGTCTAGAACATCAGTCAAAGTAATTCCTGACCTTTTACCCTCTGAGGAAATAGAACAATTCTGCAAAAATATTTGTCACAAACCAAACCAACCAACCAACCAAACAAAAAAGACTTTGTCCTGGGGAATCCAGGCAGGGCCTGCCTGACCAGCCTGATCTCCTTTTATGCCAAGATAACCTGGCTACTGCATGAGGGAAAGGCTGTCGACGTATTCCTAGATTTTCGAAAAGCCTTTGATACTGTTGCCCACAAAATTCTTGTAGACAAATTGGCTACTCTTGGCTTTGATGAGGACACTGTCTCCTGGATAAAGCACTGGCTGGGCAGGAGGGCCCAGAGAGTGGTGGTCAGTGGAGTTCTATCCAGTTGGCAGCCGGTCACTAGTGGTGTCCCTCAGTGATCTCTGTTGGGACCATTTCTTTGTAACATCTTTATTGATGACCTTGATTGAGGCATAGAGAGTGTCAGCAGAAAGTTTGCAGGTGACACCAAGTTAGGTGTCAGTGTTGATTTGAATGAGGACAGAGAGGCTCTTCAGAGGGACTTTGATAGGCTTAGGTCAATGAGCCTTAATGGGATGAGTTTCAGCAAGGCCAAATGCCAGGTCCTGCACTTGGGTTGCAGCAACCCCAATCAACACTACAGGCTTGGGGCAGTGTGGCTGGAGAGCTGCCTGACAGAAAGGGATATGGGGACTGTAATAGACAGACAGCTGAATATGACCCAGCAGTGTGCCCAGGCAGCTAAGAAGGCCAATGGCATCCTGGCTTGTATTTAAAATGCTGTGGCCAGCAGGAGGAAGGAGGTGATTGTCTCCTTGGACTCAGCTCTGGTGAGGCCACACCTCAAGTGTTGTGTTCAGTTTTGGGCACCACAATACAAGAGAGACGTGGAGGTGCTGGAGCAGGTTCAGAGGAGGGCAAGGAAGCTGGGGAAGGGCCTGGAGAATAAATCTTATGAGGAGCAACTGAGGGAGCTGGGGGTGGTTAGTTTGAGGAAGAGGAGGCTGAGGGGAGACCACGTTGCTGTCTGAGGGGGGACGTTGTGGGGAGGTTGCTTCTGGTCTCTTCTCACAGGTAATTAGTGATAGAACAAGGGGGAATGGCCTCAAGCTGAGGCTGGGGAGGTTTAGATTGGACATTAGGAAAAGATTTTTCATGGAGAGAGTGGTCAGGGACTGGAGTGAGCTGCCTCACGGAGATGGCGGAGTCACTGACCCTGGATGTGTTTAAGGGTCATTTGGATGTGGTGCTTAGGCCTATAGTTTAAGGTGAATCTCATAGGGCAGGGTTGTAGGTTGGACTTGGTGATCCTGAGGGTCTTTTCCAACCTGGATGTTTCTGTGATTCTATGATTCTGTGAATCCTCACATGAATGGTCTGTTTCTAGCTGTGAGGTTATAAGATCATAACTCGGTGCAGAAGAAGGAGCTGGTACTGAAATAACTCAAGTCTGCTGCTTACCTGTCTGAAAATCCCATTCCTCCAAGTGTTATCATAGAATGGTTTGGTTTGGAAGGGATCTTTAAGGGTCATCTAGTCCAAACCCCTGCTGCTATGAGCAAGGACATCTTCAATTAGTGCTCATTGCTCAGACCCCTGTCCAGCCTGGCCTGGAATGCTTCTAGAGATGAGCCTTCTGCACCTCTCTGAACAACCCATCCCAGTGTTTCACCACTCTCAGTGTAAATTTCTCCCTTCTATCTAGTCTGAATCTCCTCTCTTTTAGTTTAAAACCAGCACCCCTTGTCCTGTCATGATAGAGCCAGGGTTCTAAGCCCTGAGATGAAGAGGAGTGGTCATTTTGAGTACGTCATGATTAAAACCGCTGTATGTAAATGTGCCGCTGTGCTCTCTTGTTGCCTGACAGTGCTAGATGGAGTTCCTGTTTCCTTCTGCAGTTCCTATTTCCTTCAGTCCAATGAGTAAGACCTCTGGAAATTTTCAGAATTGGCATTTTTATCTTCTTCCTAGAAAAATAATTGTATTTGAATCTCAGATGTGGATAGGAAGTTAGGTGAAATTCAGCAATGAATGCAGGGAAGTAGCAAGTGCAACCTGAAAAGTTTCAACCCAGGTCTTTTTATTCAGAATCCCTGTTGACCTCAGAGGAATACAAGATGTGTGTCTTTTTCCCAACAGAAAAACAATCCTCTGCAGTAAATACCTGTTAGAGTGAATGCATGTGAATAGCTTTTTGTGTCATCTTGAAAGTTGTCAATTTCTTAGGATATTGGTTTGCAGTCTTGTGGTTTGGAGCAGGGTTATTGGTTATTATTATTTGTGACCCCTGTTTTAAGGCAGCACATATTTAATAACTCTCTTCAGGATAGCAGTATCTAAAGATCACTGTCATCTACAGCAGCATTGTTGTGAGTCTGAATAAAACTGTAATAATATGTTTTTTATTTCACATTAATCAAACACAAAGCTTCTCAGCATTGTTGGGGAAAAAAAGTCTCTCGGAAACCAGGAAAATGACCTAATAATCCTGTATAACATTGGATTATGTTATACTGGATATTAAATGGATATTAAATATCCTTCTAACTATGGCTCCATACCTCTCAGTTAAAAGAAGGGTGAGAGAATTTCCAAGACAGAAGGACTTGGTGGAACAAGAAGCAATGTTACACACTGGTGAGGTTTAAAGAATAAGGAAAAGGGGTTTTCAGAAAATGCCCCAAAGGTGGCAGCACTCCATGCCCTGCTGAGAACCTGAAACCCTCAGCGATATCCAGTTCTTATCCCCGACTAATCAACGACTTTTCTTCAAATACTCCCAAGGAAACACTCTCCTTAAGAGAAAACAAACCCCTTTGTGGCTACATTTGGCTTTTCTAGAAGGACACAACACTGCTTCACTATTTTAATAGGTCTGAAAAATACTTGTTTGACTGATTCCCTTTCTACTCACAGAGACTCCTACATTCTGGGTTACTGGTTCTATCCTGCTGTAATCTCACTCAGCATCCTGCTATATCACAAAAGTCAAACAGTTATACCTGTAGCTTAATTGGCATCAGATCGGATCCTTAGCAAAATTTAACAAGACTAAGACTTGCTTGATCCTTCTACTTAAGAAAAATCCAGGATACAGCTCATGGTATTTAGAGAAGTATCTGCAGAGTACAATTCAAACAGGTTGAGTCTTCATGCTGAGAGGTGTCATGCTGTCGTGGGAGTAAAACTGCAGGTGTTAAGATGGCAATAGCTGTGTTTTAATTCCTGTGGCCATTGTCTTCCCACAACCTCCAAACAGAATCTGTCCAATAATGGATCCTCTTTTCATGCTTCTAAAAAATAAGGGAAGGATCTTGTTATTAGGAGTGGGTGGTTACAGCATATGATAATATATCACATGCTGCAATTCTGAATGTACGTGATGCAGTTATTAGATCCTGCAATGCCTGAATTGTATCTGTGGCACTAGATTTTGCTGTGCTCTATCACAGTCTGTGCAGTCTGGCTGTCAGCATAACTGTGCTTCTGCCTCTGCTGTTTTGCCTTTTCTCTGTTCCCTTTCCTTCAGCCTCTTCACAGGGTTGAGTCTGTGTCATCTCTGTGGTTGTCTTCACTTAATGGAAATGTTCACCCTCCCTTCCCCAGGGCCAGCAGCATTGCTGCCTTTTCCTAGGAAAGAACCCAAAGAGAACTGAGCCACCACACATTTGCTGTAAGTGGAGATTTGTGTGTCCTAGAAGGCAGTTAGGGATGATAAGCAGTTCAGTGAGGGGACAGAGAGCAGGAAGAGAAATCTCCATCTGCTAAAGTCTGCATTGATCTGAGTCCAAAAAGTACATTCTTAGCTGTACCACTTCTCTTACTACTGGCAGTGTTACAAAAGACACAAATTATATTCCCCACTGCTCCTGCCTGTCATGGTGCTGGAGTATTGCTCTCATCACCACGGTGACCTCCTCTTATTAAGAACTGCAGTCCTTCTTTGCTTATATCCAGAAATTATGGAAGGTGACAAGTTCTTTGAAAACCTGGTAAATTCAGCCGTTGGGCCAAATATTACAGCCAACAGTAACTGAGCCATTGGCTGGTTTTTTTCAGTCAGGGTGAGGCTTTGTTTTTCTTATTCTGAGCTTGCTACTGCCAAAAGGATCGATTCAATTCCCCCTTTCTCCGAGTCACACATTCCTTTTGCTTCCCTGATACTGGCTGTTGTGTTTGTCTGATCCTACTGTAAGCAAGTTCTACTGAGTAAACCACAGGAAAAATGAATAGTTCTGTGTGATTTTATGAAAGCTGAAGCACCTCTCACAGAGCTCACACGAGTGCTGTAAGAGGGTTAAGGAAGGAATGAGGGAAGGAAGCAAGATGGCCATTTCAAGTAGCAGAATGATGTTACTGTGTAAGCAGTGTTGGAAAGAGTCACCACTTGAGTTTACTTAGCAGAAGTAATGAATGAATGGGCACTGAGGTGTGCCAGCAGTGCTCTCTACTCTCTGAACATACATAGATGCTGAAGGTGCAGACTTGCCAGACATTGGTTTTCCCAAGAAACCCAACTCAAGAAACTCTTGTTTCATTCCCTTGATGGCTTGTTTCCAATAACGTCTTCAAATTGTCTCCCTCCTCAGTTCTGCCACTGTAACATTTCTTTAGGAAGCATTTAAAATTGGTTCACTCAAATGATCTGGCTTTAAAATCCACTTTTAAAAAATCCCAGATCATTTCAGTGAAGTCAGGATCTCATCAAAGTACACCTTTGGGATGAAATTAAATTATGTGGCTAATGCCATATTAGTCATCCAGTCCCTGCTGACCCAGAAGAAATAAGTGAACAGTCTTCTGTCAGCTTCGTGAGCTGAATTAGCTCCTTGTGCTCATGTGTGTGTACACATGAACAGGGTGATCTCAAGTGGGCCTCAGAGCTGAGGGTTAGTGATGAAGGACCTGTGGCTGGGAATGAGAGAGATGGAAGAAAAGCAGGGCCTTACCCTTTTGGTGATAGTAAGCTGTTACATTGGTTCAAGCCAAACTAAGTAATTTCGCCTTCATGTCCATCTCAAAACATTTCCTTGATGAATTAGACCTAGCTCTATTCAAGGCTGTGCTAAATCCGCAGGCCTGGAATGCTGATTTGCTTTTTTTTCCCCCCCCTATTTTCTGCATTGTGTATTAACAGTGTTTGAGTGATATGATAACTCTGCATTGCCTTATTTATTTGTAAGGTCATGACAGATTCTGAACTCTGTGCTGCTTTCTTCAGGCAGCAGCCATGCCCTTTATTTGTAAAGTACCTACTGCAGCCTCAGGCTGCAGCCCTGAGGGAGCTGCTCGGGGTGTGTCTGCAGGGTAAATACACACCAGCAGTTGTCACCAGCCATTATTTTTGACCTGACAATATCCCTTTCATTTCTAGCTATCTCATATAGAAAAATCACACAAATTTATTATCTTTCTATCATACTTACATAGTTTATCAGGCATCAAGCAAAACCTATTTATGATCAGCAACAGACCCAAACTAGTTAATCACTGGAGTGACTCTCTGAAGTACATTGAGTTCATGTAAATGAGGCAATTGTTTGCTAATCAACCACAGCTGATTTCCTCATTCTTGGCTGAGACCAGCTACTTCCTTCTCCCAATGCCTGAGAGAGTTATTTACTTGCAGAGAACTTTCTCCTCCTCCCTTTTCTGCGAGGGAACATTTTGGTATCTCCCTATTGTCACAGAATCATAGAATTGTTTTTGTTGGAAAAGACCTTTTCTTATCTCCTTTGCTTACCCTTACTGCAAACTGTAGTCCTGTCCATACTTCTTTATACCCCACCCCCCGTTTTTTTGTTTTTTTTTTTTTTTTCAAGTGAATAGCCTGAAGGAAGATTTGTTGTTTTGTTGTAAAAAGGGATGCTGAAGTCCTGCACTGGTACAGACAGGTATGGAGTTGGGGAGTGGGAGTGGGTTGTGTTGTTACAGCAGGTTTTGCACTTGTGAAGTTACACATAGTGTCCACCACACTCAAGTGAATGAGAATTCTCTTTTAGTTTGTATTTTATTTAAACGTGATGTACCTGCTTGAATTCCCCCTGTGGCAAGGAGAGATCAGTCACTCACCGTAAGTTATAAAGAGGCTAAAGGTGTGTGTTCTGAAATCTGCTTTTGAATAGACATGAATCCTGCTGATAATAACAACAAACAAAATAAGGGAGAAATATTGCTTCTACTCAGCGTGGCTGTCCAATAACAGCAGCTTAAAAGATTCTGTAAGAACTTGATGTTGATGTACCTTTAAAAGTAGCTATTTCTAGAAGGCATTTTGAAGTTCTTGAACTTAAATAAGATTAGTCTTGTCAATGACACATGAAGAACTCTTACATTTGAATATATTATTTCAGTCTTAATGCACTATTTAGAAGTGTTGCAACTAAGCCATTCTCTTAAAAGTCTGCTACTCTGACTATCAAGAGTGAGCAGTCAGGACTATTATAGAATATTTGACAACAGACTATTATCAAATCTTTAACAAAACAAGGAGGATAAAGAGAAAAAAGTCTATCTGGACAGCAGTGATTAATACTGAAGATGGTCCCAGTTTGATGTTCAGGGTAGAATTTGCTGTATTTTGTTCTGAACAAACAGGCAGAAATGCTCACCTCCTTTTCTGAATTAGTTTAGGGAAGCATCTCCAAAGGTGTGCTGTGATATTAAAGGCCATTTTTTATGCTTGGTAGGATTTTCCCTCGCGTGTGCTTGGAGGCGCATAGATAGTTGGGAAATCTCTCTGCGATGATTCTTCTGAATTACATGCAACCAGAATCAGATGCAGAGCTGATGAAAGAGTACAGGATGTGTTAGCAGTCCTGCTTCAAGCCATGCTTATAAGTAAATAATATTAATCCCTTCAGAGCAATGTACAACCAAATTATTAAAGCTAGTTCCTGAAGAAACTTAGACCATGGTGCTTAATAAAAATGTCATGTTTCTTGAGTTATTAGTTCCTCCCTCACTACTGAGAATAGTTTGGAGCTTTTCCTACTTTATCCAAGAATTGGTATCTTGTGAGGAAAATGTAGCCACAGTACAATCCAGGCTGGAGGGGAACTGAAACTAAGTGGGGACAACAAAGGTTGTAGGAAACATTTCCGTACAGGAAGATTTCTGAACGCAAAGGTGAAAGGAGTATTTATGTTGAAAAGGCTGTCAGTGTCCAAACTAATGAATGAACTCTCAAGTCTGAATGATTGTCATGGCTGATTTTACAGAGGGACTTAAAAACAGAAATAAGTGTTAAAGTAATGCTAATAATTTCTCCAAGAAGTCTCCTATCTGTACTTTTAATTGTCCCCATCTCATTATGGAATCCAAACCAACAAAGCCAGCTGCTCAGCTGGTAAAAAGCACACATCAGTTGAAATGACACCAGTGTGTTTCAGCGTGGAGACTACCCTACAGGTGTTAACAGCAATGCAATTATAATCACATTTATCTCTCCATAGGTATTTTCTGTGGTGAGTTTCCATTTTTCTATGTGACTGATACAGAAAGTGCAAACGTAGTAATTAAATGGCATTTGTAGATCTATGTATATAATTTTTAGGTGCAATCTAAATGTTATCCAAATATTATTAAAAGACAGGAAACATGCAGAGTCATTGAAGTGCTTCAGACAGACTCCTTGTATGTATTTCCATGTCAATGGCAATAATTACCAAATTGTTAATGCAGGTCATTGTTATGTGTGGTTACTCAGCAGTTTATGGTATGTCGTTTTGCTTTCATTAATATATCCTCTTTGAGTCACTAGATGTTGACATCCTCCTCAAGGGATTAGCATTTCGGTGTTTTGCTTTGCATGATGATGATGACTTCCTCTCTAGAATTTGCTCTTGAAACATCTTCAATTAATATTTTTATGGTTGTCAGAATTTAATTTAGAACATAGCTTGACAGGACAGCATGTCATATATCTGTCGTACTTGAGGTGGAGGGAAATACCTATGTATGTGTGTGGATGGATGGATGAATGTATCTGCCTGTCTGCCTATCTTTAGCTATCCAAGTGTCTCCCACATACAGAGAAGTTTAAAGAATCTGTTCAGATAAAGTTCTTACCAAAGATCTGCTGAAAAAAGGTCATCTTCAATAATGTAAAATATCTAGGCCGATACTCACCTGAGCCCTAAAATACACATCTAAATGTAAGCAAGTGTCTAAATTTATTCCACTGTGCAAAGCTCCTGTTTGATTTTGAGCATGTACTTGAGAGCCTTGTGGAATTATAGCTTTGGCATTGTGTATTCACATGGAAATCTCACCATTAAAGACCATTGTAACTGACAGAAGCTACAGAGAGGATCTCTGAACCTGCCTGCTCACCTGTCCCCGTAACTGGTGGGTCATGAGAATAAAAGAGGACTTATTCCAACTATTAGAGCTCTGACTTTTACAGGTCTGGCAGACTTTGCCACTAGTTTAAGTGACTGCAAATTTAAGGATGCCATGTTTTGTTTCAAGAGAAATACCAGGTATTCGTTTCTGAGGGATCCGGTTTCAGATACTTTTTCATTACAGCTAATTTTTCCACACTGTGCTTGGTGTTGTCTCTCTTACCTACAAATATCTGACAGCTGAGGAAGCTCTGTGCTTACACATCATGAGTTCTGGTCTGCAAAAAAATTTTTGATCTATCCTGGATCTTTCTTCTGACAATATTTCACAGGAGGCAGGGAAGAGCTGCACTCCTTGGAAAAAGAAATCTCTATACCAAAGACATGGTGCCTAATACATCTGTAGAAGTGTCTGCACTTCTCTTGGGCTTACTCTGTCATCCAGTAAGGATGTAGCGGATTTCTCCTCATTCTTCAACCTTGCTTTGAAAGCGGAGTGTGGCAGAATTATGACTATGCCTCTTTCTGCTTCCTGTTCTTGGTGACTTGCAGTTTGTGGCCAAGTCTCTATGCTCTCAGGTTGCAGAGATCAAGCCTTTCTGTATTGAGACAAGGCAGATTTCTCATGCATACTCAGGTTTATTAGTTACGTGGGAACATTGCAGCATGGTTCTACAAGTTGGTCGTGCTTTTAAAGTCTTACTCCCTTTGTAAAAAAACAGTCCTTTGGGCTAGTTCACCTGTGTCCACCAGGAATTTCTGTGGGTCCAAGGTCTCTATGTCAATAAACAATGTTTAAAATCCTTTGCATAGTATAGTATGAGTTTCTCAAAGGGGTGGTAGGTATTGGAGGGATGAAACAGAAAGCCTGAAAGATGGAAGCTGAGAGTTCTGCAATGCCTGAAAATAGATGGGAACAACCATTTGGTAAAACAGCCTAATGCTGAATCTACTTTTTTACTGTGCCCATAAAAACCACATCTCTATGACTGAGTGGAGGTACAGAGTCCATTCTTGAGGACCCTGATCACTAGCAGGTCATCCATGTTCTACCTAGATCTCAGAACACCCAACACCTTTGGTGTGTGCAGAACTTGCTGTCTCTGATAGGCAGTTTGTGAGAGAACCATGGGGAGATTTTGTGTGGTTTTTCTCCCTTTTTTGTGGTGGTTTCCCTCCCCCATCAAACCCAGAGCGTTATTGTATGTGTGATTAATTGACTGCAGTGTCAACATTTTCTGGTCAGATACTTGGAACTTTGCATTGCTGGGGACTATTTTTGTGCATAAGACTTCTCCTCATGTATTTCCATAGACTTAAAAAGAAGTAATACACGTAACATCCTCTTTAGTGTGGGGCATCAAAATGTAAAGATCTGTCCAGTGGGAATCTCAGCCATCTGACTGGCAAATTAGATGGGACTTTTGACAGTTTCAGGAGAAGTTTTTTCTACTAAAATATCTTCAGTTGTTCTCGAAGTCTGAACTCTGGGATATTTAGTTCATTCTAAGTCAGTTATTTTCACTGTCAGATAGTAGCTGTCAACATCCTTAATAGACTGCCTGAAACAAGCAGCATTTTAGACATGTTGTGATTCTCAGCACTGAATTACATTTTGTGTGATTATAGCAGCAGAGCCCAAACTTTCTGAATTACAGTAAGGAGGAGGAATCTCCTACTTACTTTGTAACTCATATGAAAGATTAATGATTAAGATGATAAGATGTGGACAGATGATGGGAATCTCTATCATCTGTCCACAACTTATCTGTTTTGTATGCTAAGTAGTCAGGAGAATCATAGAATCATAGAATGGTAAGGTTGGAAGGGACCTCAAAGATCATACGGTTCCAACCCCCTGCCATAAGCAGGGACACCTCCCACTAGTACAGCGCACTCAAGGCCTC
>VWZE01012358.1:0-28898 GCA_013396675.1 Eubucco bourcierii | reverse complement strand
GCAGAGTAAAGGGGCAGAATTACTTCCCTTGCCCTGCTGGCCATGCTTCTCTTGATGCAGCCTAGGACTCGGTTGGCTGTCTGGGCTGCACTCACACTGCAGGCTCATGTTGAGCTTTTCATCAACCCAGACTCCAAGGTCGTTTTCCTCAGGGCTGCTCTCCAGCCATTCACCACCCAGCCTGGATTTGTGCTTAGGATTGTGCCTACCCAGGCACAATACTAACTTCTTAGAAAAATATTGAGCCTCCAAATGTAGTTGTAAGAGCATTCTGCCTTCTGGCTATGTACAGAGACATGGCTCTTGCAGTTTTTGCCTGTAGACCTTGCTAGGTTTTCCACACATAGGCATCTCTTGTTCATACCAGCACTGACTGGTGTGCTGGACACAAGTGCTGAAGCCACAGTCCCTTCCCACTGACTGGAGCAAGACTTTCTGACTGTTATGAGGATTTTGCCTCTCAGAGAGCTACTTGACATTATAATGAAGTTACCTGTGATCTAAGCTAAATATACTGAGCTTATGGAATAATTCTCTTTTCTAATTGGTAGGTAGAAGATTTTATAATTACATAAAAATACAAGCTGAAGGAAAAAAAAATGTATGTGCCTCTGAGTGACAAACTGGATCCTTGCCAGCAATCTATTCAGCTGCATAGAAAGTCTTACTAGAAAATTATTCTCTTAAATGGTGTAGCTGCTAATTTTCTGTTTCTTTTGGTTGTGAGAGTCTTTTTGTATCCATCATAACTGCTAGAATTGGATGTTCTACATTGGGATTCTTTTCCTGGTGACTAACCTATTTTCTTGCATTAACCCAGAATAGTACCACTAAGCATGTGGAACTTGGCAGTGTCAAGCATTTGCAGTTATAAAGTACAGATATTCTGAAATGCACAAATATGACAAAGGTAAAGCCATGAGAAATTTTATTTCTTAATATCCCACATGAGGGGAATGAATTTTAAATCACAAATAGATCATTATAATTCTAGTAGTTAGCAGGTACCAAACTCAGAGAAACCACTTATCAGTCATAATGTAGTTACCTCATTAACAGGAGCAACAAGAATTTTTTTCCATTGTCTACTAAAATACTTCACTAGGGAGCTAGAATGAGGATTCTTAGTTATTTAAGAATGTTCCAATTGTGTCCCTGGTGTGTGGGGCTAGCAAATAGATTTGGTGATACTTGTTGCAAAGAAATGTTTGAGTGTGTAACTGAGCAAGTATTTATCTTTGTCCATAGCAGACAAGCTTTATAAACTGGATTCAAAGAAAATTAAGTATTACTTTTTCTCAACTACCCTTTGTATGTAGTTTATTCAACTGGGTTTATTAAGCTGCAAGCCCTCACAGAATTAACTAGGCATATTAGCACACTCATTTTGCCCTCTTTCAACTTCACATTGAACTTTTTCCTGGTGGTTAATCCACACTGTAAAACACTTCTCTAAAATGAAAGCAATAGCAGTGCTACCTTGAGATGGCACACAGTACTCTGAAGCAGAAACATCTTTCTAGTCATCACTTCTGCATCTGTCCCATGAACCTTCAGATCCTGCTAGGTGATGATATATCCCAGCAAAACTCCACTAAGCTTTGGGCCAACAGAGAGCAGGGTTCCTGAAGTTTGTACTCCTAGAACAAGCTCATAGTCCAGATCAAGTCTTCTGTCAGGAAGGACATCTAACTTCTGAGACCCTAGCCCATATTTAAGAGAACTTGCTGCCTTCCAATCTAATTATTCTGAGAAGCTTCTTAATTGAACCACAACCTGTGCCCAGCCAAGCAGGCCAACCTGTCTAGGTTCAGAGACCACTTGGCTAGCTTGCCTTCCTTTTCTCTCTGCACAATTAGTGTATTGCCTACTTTTGTTTTTAGAAAGTGATGAATCATTCTGTGTGTAAAGTAAAATTGCTCTTGGTAGTAAAGCAATGTGTTATACAACTGACCTCTTTAAAAAGGAGAAGAACTGCACCCATGTCACCCAGTTGTTACTCTGACATTGAAATGTAGGCAAAATGAACAAAACTGTTCTCCAGGAGATTTAGTTAGTAAGTTTATTGCAAGAAGTTGTCCTCTGCGGGGGACAACAGAGGATGGGAAGTGGATTTTACTATTACTTAAATATGCTTTGTAAATGTGTTCAAACATCCCTAGTTGGAGTTAATTTCAATTTTGCATGTAAATGTTAAATTACTCTCTTGTAATATTCTTCTTATGCATAGGAGATGCTCTTCCTAACTTTGCAGTGTTTTTATTTTTGCATGTTTCTTAATTTTCAGCTAAATTAGTAACTTTTATTATTTAAAATATTACCTTTAAGAATGTAGTCCCTTTTTCTTTTGGAGTCAAATTATTCTAATATCATAGAATGGTAAGGTTGGAAGGGACCTCAAAGATCATCTAGTTCCAACCCCCTGCCATATGCAGGGACACCTCCCACTAGTACAGGACTTGTTTATAGTTAAAAGTATAAAATGTTGATAGTTGCACTCAAATAACTGTTGAGGTTCCCTGGCTATTTTATCCTATTATTTTGGATAAGTGAAAATACCTTCTTCAGTAGTGCTGAGTACTGAACAAACTGTATCAGCCTTGGGAGAAAACAGGCCTCCCTGGACACGTGTTTTCTGCTCCTCCTTGGTGGCTATGGCTTCCTGCTGGTAGGAGTGGACCATCTAGTCTATTTTAAAAGCAGTACTATTGACATTATAACAGTGAGCTATTTGTCAGGGAGCAAAGTCTGAAATGCAAAGCAGGGTTAATGTTAGAGAATTTCAAAACATCCATGAGAATGTATTCATTGGAACTTGGCTTCTGTGTTGGCTGTAACAAGAGTATTGTATGCAATCTGGCAGAGTGTAAATCTTCTGGACTCCAGTTTTGGCATGATCTAATTCTAATTGAGCCTTGTTTTGTAACATAACAGCTACTAAAAATGCGTGTGCTTGTAGTTGAGTGACAAGAGATGCAAGGATTGCTACCCACAAATAAATCATAGGCATGCCTACTGTATTCACCAGACAGAGCTTAAAGTATACACTGACTTTGAAAAAGAATTTGATCATTTTTTCTGATATGCAGTAGAAATTCTTGTCTGCTTATGAGATAATTTCAGAATCTTCACCTTTCAACTTCAGTAGGTGAATGAATTCTGGAAAATGTAAGTACCTGGAGATGTTAAAAAGGCCAATGCACTATGCCTGTGCTCCTCACACAGTGAAGAATGATGAAAATTGCATTAAACAAACTGTGTTATAGGTCTGTTATAGGGTGAGCAAAGGGATAGGCTGCGATGTTCTATAAAAGCTCAGTGACAAAGGCTAATAATTTGACATCAGATTTCCATTTCTTCGTGCTGTTGAGATGCTAATGAAATTGATGGGAAGGAACCCTTTAAAAGTAGATTCAGGTGGAACAAAAACCCTTTTCATTTGCAGTGTGCGAAATGCATAGGGCTTGAAAATAAAAGAAGTATGTAAATATATTGCTGTTAATTTAGAAGCAGTTTTTTTCCACTTCTAAAAAATTCAATATTTCAGTCATAACCTTCTGTGACAACTGCCTCTGCTGTAGAAACAGATTTAACCTAGGACTGCAGCTGTGCTTGCAGTGTCATTATCCCTTATTCACTTGTAATATAGAATATTGTTAATCTACTGCTGGTAGCATGTTTTGGGATGTTCAAACTCTTTTCTGCTTCCAGGGAGCATGCAGTCTTGGAAACAGGTGGAAAAGAGCACAGACGGAGTGGACCAAAGTATTATTTTCAGGGACAGTGTCTTCTGAAGTGCTAAAGTTTATATATTGTCTTAAAAGTTGATGTGAAAATCTTTACCTACTTGGGAGCCAAAGCAAAAACCCTAATGTAGCCAGGCATGTAGCTGTGGAAAATACAAATCACTGCCGGCCAGGTTGCCTTCTGAGACCATTCCAGTGTTTCCAGGCAGGACACATTTGAATTGAGATGCACCTTACTTAAATACAGTGATTAATAGGTATTGCATTTCTCATTTTGCACAAACATGTAAAGTCCAGACATGAACCCAACTGCCACTAAAGTTCTGGAGGGATGATTTTTGTTTTCTCTTCAATGTAATTGGCAGTTCTGTTAGAAATTATTTGGCAACGCAAACACAGAGTTGTCTCAGTGACGATTGCCTTTTACATTGATGGTCTGTAAGGAAGAAGAAGAGATTTGGGTCTAAGTAAATGAAAGTCAAAAGACAATGAAGCATAGCTGAGAGTGCTGGTTCATGGTGAAGTGGAACTGGACTAAAATATTTGAAGTGTTTATGTTAATGAAACCTTGGTAAAATCACCTTAATCTTGTAATCTAGAGTTGCTTTCACTCTGTATTTATAGTATTTAGTCTGCTTTTGAGAGGCTGTGTACATTTCTTATGCTAGTGATAACATAATAAGAGCACATGGAAATTCTATAAAGATTGGAGAAAAAAAAAATCTCTCATGAGAAGAAAAACAGATGCAGAGCTATAACCTTGCACCTGGAAATCTTTCACACGGCAGTTCCGTGCGTTCCCAGCCACCCCATAAGGACAGAAACAACACAAGCAGCTGATAATGTGTTTGTGAGGAATGTGTTGACCATGGTGATGACAGGGTGATACATTTACTCTAGAGAGCACAAGTGCACCTGTGAAATATTAGTCTGTGCTTTTTTACCAGGAGATCATTTTAGAAATATTGAAGAGTAAGCTGCAAGATGGAAGGAAAGGGCAGTTAAAAGAAGCTAGGAAGAGGTAAATGATAGACATTTGGGGAAAAGCAGAGAGTGCTTTCAGAATCATTTATTAGAGAGCTTTGGAAGCTTATTCTCTCCTCATTAAGAGCAGATCCTATGCAGGCAATCTTCTATCAGTGTGCCTAATTAAGTACACTGAAATTAGTAAACAAGGAGAGAAAACTCCTAGTTTATATTAAAAATACATATTTTAACATGTAATTAGTGATGTATACTTGAGAAAGTAAAAGGGAATGTTTCAGAAAGCTGATTTGGTTGCACTGACTGTGTACTTCTAATTTCTGTTTTCTGTTAACACACCAAATGGTACAGAAAACATTCCATGCATGAAGAGCATCAAAACTGAAATTACCCTTGGTTTGGTATCAGCTGGGCTTCCTGAATTCTTGGAATGTTGTCTTCAGGGCTACAAATAAGCAATGCTTGTGGCTGTATTTTAAAGGAAACTGGTATCGAAAAAATAGATACATTAAAAGAAATAGAAATAATATTTATATATATAATACAAAAATAGAAATATATTTTTAATAGAAAAATATAAATAGAAAGAATAGAAAGAAATGCTGGTATCACTGCATCCCTTTGCATTTTGGAGGTTCTCTGTGGGATGAAAGAAATTGCTTGTGCGTTGGTTTATCGTTTAGGGTTTGGTTGTGGCTTTAATGCATCCTTACAGAAAACACAGCAAACCTAAAGCTGGCTTGTGAGGGACATGGGTGGAAATGGATGGATGTTTTGTAGGGAAGATTTTTCCCCAGTTAGCTGCTGTTGTGTCTGGGAGATGCTGAAATGCATTGGTCAGTTTATCTGCTTCAGCATGTTGATGAAAATGTGTACAAAGGCTTCTAAAGAGAACATAATGCTGTCTGTATAAAATAGGGAGTGTGTGTTGTACAGGCTTGTGAACAGATGCTAGCTGACATGTTTTAGCCAGAAACTATGAAATTAATGATAAGCTTTCCTGGGAAAAAACTCTTGTGTAAGTATTTGAGGAAAGCAGTTCTGAGCTTAAAACGTCCTTGCAGTCAATTGGATGAGGACTGGTTTGGCGTGCCACCAAGGAGAAGTAGATTCTTCACTGGAAACACCTGAAAGGAAAGGCAAATGCTGAATAAAGAGTTTAATGCTGAAGCAAATGGCTATAAGGAGCTCAGAGCCAGGTTTTATAGTGTGAAGACAGTGACAGAGGAAGCAGAAACAGTAGAACACCTGGATGGAGAAGACATTTTTAAAGCTCATAGATTAAATTTTCTTAATCTATCTGTTGGAATCAACCTTAAGAAGGGAAAAATGCCTGGAAAACAAATGAATATTTTGGTGGGCTGTCCAAGGTTACTGTGCCAGTGAAGTGGAGGAAATCAATATTAAATATATTCAGGAGTGCATTATGCGGAGTTAAGCTGACCTCATAAAATATATCACTAACAAATGGCTACAGTAGCAGGACAGCATTTGAATCCCAGTCTGCTGAATCCTCCTTCTGTTGCAAAAGCATGAAGTGGCTTCTTGAGAATGGGGCTGGGTGAAACTCCCCTGAGATTCTGAAGCTTGTTAGCCAGACGTTTAGCTGCTGTTGGGAGGAAAAAAAGGGAAATAAACTAATTGGAATCTCTGTGCCCCAGGACCTTAATAAATGTCAGCCTTCCCAAACAGCCTTTAGAAGTGTTCTGAAATGAGTCTGGACACACACTTCTACATAGTAGAGGGGAAACTTGGTGAAAAGGCTCTGATTCATCTGCCTTGTGCTTTAGGGTACAGAACAGTCTGGTTCCAAGCAATGCCTGGGACACTGGACACTGCTGCCAGCAAGCTTCACAGCTTTCCACAGAACTGAAAGCTGCCTTACAGCTTACAGACAGCAGCTGTTTAGGGCTGAGAGAAATACCTTGATGTGTTTAGGAGGAGGAAAACAAGAGGAAAGGTGTAAGTGACTAGTATAATTAAGAGTCCTAATAAGAATGTCTTTCCAATTCAGTATTTGATTCTTGAATGTATTTAAAACTGTGCTAAGTAGATGTGGGTGGTTTTCAGAAATGGGCTAATACCACAGATATACAGGGATGTAATTGTTCCAAGTGCAACATGCCAGCGGAATCTGGGCTTAGGAAGACTCAAATACCTAATGATGTGTTCAAATCCAAGAGAGAGCAGTCTGAGACTGGAGCCTTCAGAAAAGGATCTTATACTCTTTTTAGAAGAGCCACATTCAACACCTGAGAAAGATCTGTTAAGTCATGTCACCAGTGTCTACTTTCTACCAGCCTTTCTGCAGCAGTGCCCAGCTGTAGTNGTTTGGGTTTTTTTTTTTTTTTTTGGTTTTTTTTTTTTTTTTTTTTTTTTTTCAAGGGATATTTGAATTTGAGGCATCTGAAAAAGCCAGTTTGTCTGCCTGCAATGAGATTTCTCCCTGGGGTAACAACCAAGAGGTTTCTGTCAAATGAGGAGGAAAACTGCAAGTATTTGTAGGAACATTGGTCTGCAATGTCTTGAGTAACATTATTGAAGGGACTTTAAACTCTCACAGTGAGGAATTCAACAGTTGTCTGTTTTTGCTCTATAGGACCTGGTAAGATTCATGAGTTAGGAGAGCAGAATTCGTTTGACCAAGTTCTACATTTCTCTTAAAGGAAGTCCAATTTGAAATGAGTCTCAGAATGACATAGTAATCTAAGAGATGAAACCTTCTGAAAGGGGTGTGTGTGATAATCAACTAAACATTGCAAGCCTCGTTTAGGAAATGAAACTAAGAGCATTATCTCTTGGTGTTTGTAACTTCCCCTAACAACTGCTGAAACCATTGATTGATTTCAACCAGAGCTGACAATGGAGATCAATTTTTAAGCTACTGGAGTTTTCTGAGCTTTATGGAAATACAATCTTATCTTTCCTACCCACCTATCTATCAGTGTCCTCATTAAGAAAAGGAGGTAGTGTCAGTTCAACTCTCATTAGTTATCGGATAATCTGTAGGTGGCAGCAGTGCCATGAATGTCCTGATAACTTCTGACAGATTAATGCTTTTGTAGACATGGGAGAATCCAGTTGTGAGTGTTACAGCTATAGGAAATCAGTCTTCTCTAATTCTGTTACCCATATTTCAAAACAGTTTTACTTGAACCACCAGGATGAAGAAACCATATAGGCAATTAATACTTTGTAATGAAGCAATTGGTACCTAATAAATTATTCACATCAATAGAATCCTTAACTAAAAATATTTAAGAACTTAAAAAGGTAAATGTGAAATACAGGTCTGAATACGTACATGGTAATAGATCATTTGTCTAAATGAATTCATTAGTATTGATTGATTGATTGCCTTCAAAGGAGATAATCAAGGAGTAATCTTCTTACAGGCAAATGGACTACTTAGCATGACTCAAAATGTCAAAGGGCCAAATCTTGGTTTGAGAGTGGAGAATAACCTTATGGTTACATTGGGATTGTTACACTAAGAAAGGCAAGAGGGAGTCATGCCAAAAGGAAGTGAATTTTTGCTAGGTCTCCGGCTCAGAGGAGCCTGCAGCTGGCTGATCCAGCAGCCTTGCTTTAATAGACAGTGCAGAAGGGAGAATGTGCAGATGGGGAGAATCAGGTCCATTTTGGTATCGTGCAACAATGCAAGTTAAGGTCACTTGAGCCAAAGCTTATAATTCATTCCTGATGTTGTTAGTTTTTAAAATGAAAGCCTTGTAAAGTTTTTTTTTTGGCAAATGTTGGGATTAAACCCCATGGAAAATTCCTAATAATGACCATTAATCATCTTCTAGAAGAGTGTTGCAAACTTTAATGGTCAGCTAAAAGATGATGATATTAAATTGTAAACAGCATTTGGAAAATGTACTGCTTTGCATTATACTGGCACTTACCAAAAAATTCCATCTGAATGCCAGCTGGATGTTTATTCTATTTCTTTTCTGGAACACCTTAATTTCCATTTTAACTATCAGGTATAAAAGATGGTAAGCTTGAACACACATCTGTAGTTACTGGGCCCCAGATCTTCCAACGACTTTTTCATCTTCAGTTTCAAAATTTTTACTATTATAAATGGTAATGAATGTTCTTAAGTCCAGAGGAGATCCACAAAGATGACTGAAGGGCTGGAGCACCTCTGCTATGAGGACAGGCTGAGTGAGCTGGAGTCATTCAGCCCATCGAAGAGGAGATTTCAGAGGGACCTTAGAGCTGCCTTCCAATACCTGAAGGGATCCTACAGGAAGGCTGGAGGAGGACTTTTCCTAAGGGTATCTAGCAATAGGACAAGGGGGAATGGTTTGAGACTGTGGGAGAGTAGGTTTAGACTGGGTCTGAGGGAGAAGCTCTTTGGCACAGGAGTGGTGATATTCTGGAGAAGTTGCCCAGAGAGGCTGTGGATCCTCCCTCCCTGGAGGTGTTCAAGACCAGGTTGGATGAGGCCCTGGGCAATCAAATCTAGTTGAGAGGCATCCCTGCATAAAGCAGGGCAACTGGAGTACGTGATCTCTGAGGTCACCTCAGATAGTATTATGGTATACTCAGGTGTCAAGAAAACAGTGGAAAGAATATTTATGAAATTGGCACTCATGATCCTCTGTGAAGTACTTTTCCAGTCTCTGAAGTTACATGGTACCATGTTGTAGAAAAAGGCTTTGGAACAATGGTCTGAAACTTACAGGATTTATTATATGACCAGCTGCTAAGGAGCAGAGTAGGAAGCTGTTGGATCCCAGGGACATGGAATTCTGGCCATAAGGGAGACCTAGAACCTCTCCATGAATACAAAGGACTCAAAACCAGCTGTTCAGTTATCCTGACAGTGGTGATGGTGCTTGTCTGCATGTGACTTCTGCACACAGCTTGCTGTTCCCTTACAGCTTGCTTTGCTTTTTCTGGTGCTCACTTTATGTTGGGGGTAGAATCTAGAGAAGGACTCATACATAAAACATCTGCAGCTAAATTGCTGAGTGCCCAAGATTTTATTCTCTACAAACCTTAAAATATTACTTCAGAGTTAGAACAACAGAATAAATAGCTTTTCAACTTGCATACAGTGGCAGCTGAAGCTGGCTCAGTTTCTCTCTTACTCCTATCTTTGCCTTGAGTCGACTAAAACCTGCTGATGCCAGACTGTTCCATTTTATAGGGACAGACTGCAAACAGTTCTGCTGAAACAAAAATCTCTCTCAAATCAATGAGAAAAATCTTTCAAGTTATAGAAACCTAAAGTGCTTTATGGCAATTTTACTTCAAGGTGATTTATGATTTGTGAGGGTTTGTTTTGTTTGTTTGGGGTTTGTGTGATTTATGCAAAACTGAACATTTAGTCTAACTTCTAAGTGTATCAAGGTTTTGTGTTTGAATTCGTTGGGCAGTGGCTTAAAGGTACATAATCTCATAGTTTTGAACTAATGTCTATGGCAAACCAGCTGGAGCTTACAGATTCATTCTTTAGTAAATCCTGGTTGCAGACATTTCTGCATATGTTCTGATGCTCCATTTTTCCTCCTCCTTAGCCTGATATTCCAAGTTTTATTTTTGAGCCCAGGCAACACACTGTAGGCTGCTCCACAAGGATTGCCAGGCAATAAGGCAGACTAAGCCACCTTACATTTAGAATATTTTGTCATATACCTGCACGTGAGAAAAATACAACATGGCATGAAAGTATTGCAAGACTTTTGAAAGCTTGCAGGTGCCTTTTGTAATATGCAGATGAGCTTTTCTGTGCAGACATCCAATTTCTACATGTTAGGTTGTAACCTTTCAGGAAGCTGTATAAAATGTTTGCCTAGCAATGTGGAATGAAGCATTCTGCCTGCTTCATTTCTGGACCTCTCTTTTACTCAGAGGGAACTCAGGATTGCTCATCTGTCATATGCTGTCACTTGAAGCATCAGGATTTATGTGGCTGAGGAACTGATCTAAGTAGGCACAACTCTCACAGACTGCACAGGTTATCCCTGAGCAGTATGGGTTGGCATAAGGTTAAACTTTCTCCTCTGACATGATCTGCAACGAGCAGCAAGCCTGTACTGAAGCAAGAGACTGTGTGTAAGAACTGCAGAAATGTTGGGCTCTGGCCCAGGCCTCTGTTTCAAACAAGATAGATGCATCTAGCATGTCCCCTTCCTTTTGAAGTCCATGCTGAGGGTTCCCAAGTGGTGAACCTGGTGTTCTGCCTGTGTAGTTCAGTCACTTTGGCTGCTAAGACAAGTTAGGCTTTTTTTCTTTAGTAGCTATAGCATGGGGTGTGGAAGAGCAGACTGAAGCAGCATTCAGTGATTCATGTCATGGTTTGATTTGATGGGTGTGAACTTGAATAGTTTGATATGGCAGACAAATCCTCAACTAAATGTTCATGATGATTAGTGATCTTTGCTTTTCTTTGCTTGCTGGAAGTAGGTGATGGTACTTGGCCCCCATCTCAGTGGTGTGATAGCACTGAGCACAATCGAAGTAGCTTTGATTTGTGTCTGCATACAACTAAAATGTTGGCTTGTTGATAGGCATGGTCTGAGTAATCAACAAATTGGCTGGGACTCAAAGAATGTGAGTTTTATTACTGACACTTCCAGCATCAAATACAGTGGCCTTGGCAGGTAAATGAACCTTTTTTGGTAGATTACAAAATTGTGACCTGGACAAACAAGCAACAGTTACTTCCTTTGTGCAAGTTATAAATGTAGTCTGCATAAATAGTTAGAGTTACTGTCAATATTAATGTAGCATTTGAATCTGAAATTATTCCAGAGAGTTTGCAATGCAAAAATTTAAAACAGTTCTGTGCTGGTTCTTTTGCTTTGTGATGGTAGAGATCCTTTCCTCCTTTCCATTCTCTCTCCTTCCCTTCACTACCATGCCTCAGCTCCCCACTCCTTAAAAAGAGAAATAAGATTGAGGCAGTGTGTAGGTCTGATGCTTCCAGATGACAGGAGGTACACTAGATTTTTTTCCCCTCTTTTTTTTTTTTTTTTTTCCTCACCTGTGGCCAGAGTGCTTTTGTTTGTCCATGTGCTTTCCTGGTCAGTGCCTCTTTTTATTTTATTTTTTTAGAGTGACCTCTGCAGAGCATGAGATTAATGGCAGCCTGCACTTTCCTTGTGTATCAGTGTTAGTATGCATGCTCACTACATCTCTGTCAGAGGAAGAACAGCTTCTCTCAACAAGCCTACACTATTATCTTTGAACATATGTTCTCTATTAAGTGAGATGAGGAAAGTCACTTAGTTTTCCTTCCATTTGGAGGTTAAAACAGAGGGCTTGTCTAAAAACAGATTGTAGTAAATTGGAGGCTTATTTGAACACTGTGTCAACATTATTAAGTTGAAAATACATGCTAAATTGATAGGTTTCCTTTAATTACTTCATCTTGAAAGCTGTTCTCGACAAACAAGCAAACAGTTCAAAAGTGATTTAATCTGCCTGAAAATGAGACAATCAGAGGAAAGCACACAGCACTACTCTCAATATGACTTTTTCTTACAAATGCTAGATAAACTTTGGGCATGGGCAACATATTTGCTTGCAAAGGGACCAGTTTTTTGCTGTGGCTGGTATCCTGGAATGCACAGAGCCACTTGACTGCACTGACAGATCTTTAGGTTGTCTGCCTGAATGCATCATGTGTGAAACACATTACAAAAGTATCTGTGAGACTTCCTTGCTTTTAGACACTATTCTGAAGATTTTAATGATGTTGTATATGCCAAGAAAGCAAATTTGCTTTAACATTCCATATAATCATAGATATTTCAGCAGCATTCACTCAGTACTGCTAATGTATGTGCTACCCTTTCAGACTGAAGAGCTAAAATTAGGGGCCTTCCAGATTACCCTATTGCAGAGGAGAAACTGGGGATTTCTAGGGAAACTGAGCTCCTTTGGTACAGTTAATGAGAAACATGTGCCAAGTCTGACTTTCTTCAACACAGCACATAAACAGAGACAGTTTCACTATTTGGAGCTTTAAAACTCTTTCAATAAATAACCTATTTTAAGAATCCACTTGCTCTTGACCAGATTGGGCCAGTAATTCAGGCATGGTTTTGTTCTTGTTGTAGCTGCCTCTTTCCAGGTTAAACTCTTTGGGTAGAGACTCATATGCACACCAGAACTCAATAGCAAAGCTCATCTGCCTTCGTTTTAGGAAAAAGTACTGCCATAGTGGGGACTGATGACCTTCTCAATCTAGTGAAAATGGTTCTTATCTCCAGCATTTGAGTTCTTGATAGAGTGTGAAAGAAACATGACATTTTCAGGTCTTCTAAACTACTTGTTGTAAACCTTTCCAACTACCATATCTGGAAAGGTCAGCGTCCAGAGCTGGTGCTTTCTGACAACATAAGCAGAGGATCACAGAATCACAGAAACATTTGGGTTGGCAAAGGCCCTCAGTATTTACCAAGTCCAAATGATATCCCTACTCTACAAGGTGCACCCTAAACCGTACCCCCAAGCACCACATCCAAATGACTTCTAAACNAGCACCCTTCAGGTAGTTGTAGACAGCAAGAAGGTCTCCCCTGAGCCTCCTCTTCTCCAGGCTAACCAATCCCAGCTCCCTCAGCCTCTCTCCATAGGGCTTGTGCTTGAGGCCTCTCACCAGCCTCATGCAGGGTTGGTGACTCCACCACCTTGCTGGGCAGCCCATTCCAATGGCTGACCACTCTTACTGGGAAAAAATGTTTCCTAATATATAGTCTAAACCTACCCAGTCACAGCTTGAGGTCATTCCCTCATGTTATATCATTATTTACCTCTGAGAAGAGACCAGCACTAACCTCTCCACAACTACTTTCTGGGTAGCTGTAGACAGCAGTGAGGTCTCCCCTCAGCCTCCTCTGTTTCACACTAACCACCCCCAGCTCCTTCAGTCACTCCTCATCAGATTTATTCTCCAGGCCCTTCCCCAGTTTCGTTGCCCTTCTCTGCACTGGCTCCAACACCTCCACATCACTCTTACATTGAGATGCTCAAAGCTGAACACTACTCAAGATGTGGCCTCACCAGAGCATAGTCCAAGGGGACAATCACCTCCCTGCTCCTGCTAGACACAGCGTTTCTACTACCAACCAGGGTGCCATTGGTTTTCTTTGCCACCTGGACACACGGCTTGCTCATATTGAGTTGCTTGTCAGTTACAACCCTCAGGTCCCTTTCTGTCAGGCAGGTCTCCAGCCATACTGCTCCAATCCTGTAGTGTTGCTTGGGGTTGTGGCACAAGTGCAGTATCTAGCACTTGTCCTTGTTGAAGCTCATGCCATGGATTCAATCTATCTAGGCTATTACAGGCCTTCTAGGCAACCACTAGCCATCTGATAAAGGCACCATGCAAAATGACTATTCTTGTTCCTTGTGTTTGAAAAAAATAAGAAACAGGAGATCTTGACCATTTTTGTTCTGAGTAGCTTTGGCAGTGCTGGATAACTCAGTTTTCTGTTGTTCTAAACATTATACTAAGGTTGTCCTTGAATCTGCATCCTCTTGCTAAAAAGCCAGCTTTATTATTGTACAAATTAACTTGTGTGTGTCAGCTGGGATTCCCAAGCATTTGTGATCAGAAATGGAGTGCTGGTGCAGCCTGTAATACTGATTTGTCACAAGAGGTAGAACCACTTATTTTCAGCAGGCAGGACTGCAGTGTTTTCTTCATAGTTTGTGAGCACCTGGTGTGAGCAACCCTCATTATTCCAGCTGAAGGCATGGTGGTTCAGAGGTGTGATTTGGCTGCCTGCATTGCTCAAATAGCGGAAGGTGATCTGCTCCCTTGTCCTCGTGTCTCTGTGCTGTCATGCTGAAGTGACTCTAAATCAGTGCCTGCTTGGCTAGTTCTGCCTTTTAGCTATCAGCCTGAGTCCCTCCTCGCTGGGTTGTTTCTTTTGACCCTACCTTGAGTACTAAAGCAAGGCATAATACCAGCCTGTCTCAGCTGTCGCATGCTTGGTCACTTCTCCGTGACATTTAATTTTCTTCTACTTATCCTTTCTACTGTGTACAGTTATTTTTATATGCACATCCTTTCTTCATACAAGTATGTCCAATTTGTGTTATGCTCTGTTATTATGCATAATTTCCAAAATTAACCTCAGGAACATAACATTCTTACATACAATGGAAAAAGCTTTTGCAATTGCAAGTTCTACAGTTTGGTGCTGTCCTTACATAACTGTGATTGACACTAAGGGATAATAGTTTGTCACACAGGATGTGGGGCAGTATTCTAAACCAGCCTTTTTTTTTTTGGTAGTTTCTTTTAAGAAAAAAAAAAAAGCTTTGTCATTGAAAAGCTCATTCTAGGTTCATCTAGTGGGATCACTGAACATTTGTATCTGGTCTGCGGGTCCAGAGGAGGGCCATGAGGATGATCAGAGGGCTGCAGCAGCTCTCCTACGAGGACAGGCTGAGAGAGTTGGGGCTCTGCAGCCTGGAGAAGAGAAGGCTTCGAGGGGACCTGATAGTAGCCTTCCAGTACCTGAAGGGGTCTTACAGGAAGGCTGAGGAGGGATTATTTACAAGGTCTTGCAATGACAGGACAAGGGGCAGTGGGTTTAAACTGGCTGAGGGGAGATTTAGACTGGATGTTAGGAGGAAGTTCTTTGCAGTGAGGGTGGTGAGACACTGGCACAGGTTGCCCAGCGAGGTTGTGGCTGCTCCCTCCCTGGAGGTGTTCAAGGCCAGGTTGGACAAGGCCTTGAGTGAGCTGTACTAGTGGGAGGTGTCCCTGCCTATGGCAAGGGGTTGGAACTAGATGATCCTTGAGGTCCCTTCCAACCTTACCATTCTATGATTCTGTGCTAATGTGCAAAACACATTTAGGGTGCCTAAACTGCTGAGCAGGGGCTTGTTTAGAGGTTATGGTTATATGAGTGTTTACAGATTAAAATTCTTAAAAATGCTTCTGGGTTTTTGTGTTACTGTATTCAAGAAATACAAATGTACTTGGAAATCCAGAGAACCTGTGATCCAAATGTCAGTGGAAAAGAATTTTCGGAAGTTGTCATGTTTTCCTTACCTTTAAAGGCGATGACTTAAACCTCTTTTGGGATCTAGAGAGTTGCAAAATTTGGAGTAAACTCTACATGAACCAACAACGTGTGACAGACCACAGTGATATCTCCTTATCAGGATGTTGTATTTCCAACAGGAAACCATAACCCCAGGGAGTTGTGCTCACCTCTCCTTACCATATGCTTACAATGCATGTGAATATCGTTTCATCTTGTCAGTTATTTGTTGCGCTGGTGGCTTGGCTGCTCATCTTTAGTGCTTCCTTGTTAATTTGTGTGATGCTTCAGTTTGTGCAACCCTGTTGCATGCGGCAGCTTTGTCATTAAAGATCCCAGCAGTTATCTGGAGCCCCTATTACAAGAGGGATGTGGACATGCTGGAACATATCCAGAGAAGGGCACGAGGATGATCAGAGGGTTGGAGCTGCTCTGCTATGAGGACAGGCTGAGAGAATTAGGCTGTTCAGTCTGGAGAAGAGTAGGCTCTGAGATGACTTTATTGTGGCCTTCCAGTATCTGAATGGGGCCTACCAGGAAGCTGGAAAGGTACTTATTAGGCTCTCAGGGAGTGACAGGACTGGGGGGAATGGAGCAAAGCTGGAGGTGGGGAGATTCAGACTGGATGTGAGGAGAAAGTTCTTCACCATGAGAGTGGTTACCTGGGGAAGTGGTGGAAGCCTCATCCCTGGAGGTGTTTAAGACCAGGCTGGCTGAAGCTCTGGCCAGCCTGATCTAGTGTGAGGTGTCCCTGCCTGTGGCAGGGGAATTGGAACTGGATGATCCTTGTGGTCCCTTCCAACCCCGACTGATTCTATGATTCTATCACGCTGTAAGTCTAGCAATGGCCAAACTGCTGTTGAGCACTTAGCCTCCTTCACTGTGAAGTGCTAAAGAGCTGGGTGGCATCAAGCTTTTGCTTTTATTTGTGCTGTCATTATTTTGTATTACAGTTGTGAGTCCTTCAAACATTGTCATTCTGTATCCAAGGATTCCTTCTTCCTTTGCTACAAGTGTAAAAAGCAAAACTGAGATCGAATCAACTGCTTGTTTCTCCCTATTTAAGCTTTATTTTTGATAGCTTCATGCTACATATCACAGGAAAATGAAGACATTTTTCTATCTCAAAGAGCTTACTATGCTGCTTGTAGAAACGAATGCTGCAGGAATCCTTCTTCTAGAAAGGATTCACTGTGAAATCCTTATACTCTCACTAAAGTTTTGGTGTCTACCTTTCTCTGTGTCCTCGAAGTTGGTGGGTAAATTTATACACATGAATGAACCAAACCAACTGCCAGTACAAGCAGGACTGAAACTATCAAAGCCTGTTTAACTTTACATGCACATAGCTGTGATGAATTTAAATGGATTTTGTGATATGGAGATGCAAAAGGATCATTTTATGGTACAGGCTGTATTATTGCTTTGTAAAACACACATAGACATGTTTACTTCGCAGCCAACAAAGCTGTTGCTAGAGACTATTTGATTAAAAACCTTCATCCTGCAATTGGCAGTATCAGGATAAATCATGGAGCATTGTTTACCTGACTCCTGGTGTTTCATGTCATGCATCCTCACATGCAGATGGTTCTCATTGTTTATTACTAACGTTGAGTATGTGCTGAAGTTTGCTACGCGTTTTTGTGGCATTTTGTATGTTTATGCTCCACAAATGTAGAATGGGAATGATTAAGTATTTACTTTGAGGGAAATTGAACTCATCCTTGGGATACTTTTTGGTTTGCTTTCTCTGCTTATACAACAGCCTTTTGCTGTTCTAGGAAAAGGAAGAAACCTTTTCCCAGCTAAAATTGTTGTTGTGATCCCTGACTAATAATGCAAGCAGGAGATGCATATGAACTGTATGGGTTTGTGTGGCAAAGTGGGGAGGCTGCACGGGTGGCTTCTGTAAGAAGCTGCTAGAAGTTTTCACTAGAGCCAGTGTCATCTTGCTTCAGGATAGACCTGCTGTTGGCCAAGGTTGTCAGTGCTGGTGGTAGCAGCACCTCCATGATGATGTATTGAAGACAGGGAAGGGAAAAACCAAAATGTTGAGAGGAGGGAGAAACAGCTGTGCAGACACCAAGGTCAGTGAGGAAGGGGATGTTCCAGGCTCTGGAGCAGAGCTTCCCCTGCAGTCCGTGGTTCAGCCCGTGGAGGTTAATGGTGGAGCAGAATGCATCTGCAACCCATGGAAGACTCCATGCTGGACCAGGCAGATGCCTGCGGGAAGCTTGCTGTGGAACAGGCTCCTGGCATGACCAGTGGTCTCATGGAGAAGGAGGAGCCTATGCTGGAACAGATTTGTTGGCAGGCCTTGTGACCTTGTGGGACACCCACACTGGAGCAGTTTGCTTCTGAATGACTCTAGCCTGTGGAACAGGTCCAGTTTGAATTTATGTGGTTTACTGGTCTGAATAACTTGAAGATCAGGTTGAGAAGGTCTCGGTGAGTAATGGAGGGAACCATAGGGAAGACAGTTTTGAAAGAGTATAGAAAATTCATTTTCTTATTTGGAAAAGAACTGTAGGTAGCTGGTAAGTTGTAGTAGTTTTCTTTATCTCATGACAGTAAATTACTCTGTTTGGATCTTGGTGTTCCATTGTGTTCCCCTTACCACCATCCAAGTCTAGTAGAAACTGTTTCTGATTTTTGACTATGAACTTCACAGCTGCTGCTGCTCTTCCTAGTGTGTTCAAAGTAATTTGTGAAGAGGTTTAACTTCATGCAATGAAGGAAGAGCCTCTGAACTCTAGAGAAAACTAAAAGAGAAGGTTCTGATATTGTCAGTCTGAATGAATGAAGATGTGCTACTTGTGCTGCTCATTGAAATAAATCTCAAAGCTGTTAAAAAGGGACAATTCAAAATCATGTTGTTAGAATTCCTGTCTTTAAAAGAGAAACTGCTGTGTTTGATAAATAAGGCTTTGTTACAGAGTTGCTGAACTGCCTTTGTGAATCGTTTTCTGGCATTCTTGAGGATTTTACTCTAAACTGTGAGCTTTCTTTTCTCTGGGATTTGAAAAAGAAGCAAAATGGTAGATAAGCAAACCAGTAGCACATCTAGGATGAATCCATAGAGACTAGTAGGCCTAGAGTTAATGGCCTGCAATCCTTCCAAACATGTAGTACTCCCAATATAAACTACATTTTAAAAGGACAATCTGATCTTAGTAAATGCTGCATGTAGCTGGAAAGGTTGTGTTGTGCCCTGGGATTAGAATTAAGGATTCTCTTGCATTTTGATGTTTTCAAAGCTACTCAATTGCTTTCATTAGCTCTTTAGTGACTGCTTCTGCAGGAGCAGCAACATCACAGACGCTCTATACTTTCTGCTGGTGCAAGAAGCAACCTGATTCTGTCCTTAATCATTAAGATGTTTTATTGTTGCAATTCATGTGTTTTAATTAAAAAAAAACAAACAACAAAACAAAACAATAAAGGCAGTATAAAAGTAAAGATTCTGACTTATTTTCTTGTCACTCCCTTCCTGGGCACAGGAAGGAGGTTGAGGGAGAAGGGTTTGTGCATACCTACAGTCATGCAGAAGCTACCAACTGCAAAACATGTGTCTTACACATGCTAAGTGCTAGCTAGCTGGCCTGGCACCCTCTGGTTTTAAGCAGGCAGGAGTACAGTCTGATCACATCCTAATTTCTACTCTAGACAATCTCAGGTTTTATGGGAGATGTTTACTAAGTGTATGTCCTGATCAAACTGAGTGTCCTGCTGCAGAACAAAAGTCTCTGGTATCCAGACTTGTGAGACAAAAGACAAGAATCATATCACTGTGAATACTTCACATTTGGGAGCTATGTGGATTCTATATGTATGTCTTCACACATAGGTGCCCATGCCTCTCTTCCCAGAGGAGTAAGAAGAGAGGTTTTCTGCTCCACAACATTTTTTCCTAGGTTTAAAAGTAGTTGCTTAAAAAAAAAGAGTGACAAAAGTTGAATAGAAAGCACCACACTTTGGAGTACAACTGGAGAAAGCATCGTCACTGAATCATTTACTTCCTAGGAGGAGAGAGGAAAATGGTTGAGAATAAGCATAGATCTGACTGGGTCTCTTTGGATCACCTCATGATGAAGAGAACATTTTCCACACAGTTTCATACTTCTGACATTTTCTTCTTTTTAAAATTATTCTTAATTCATCACTGAATTCCTAAGAAGGACATTGAAGTGCTTGAGCGTGTCCAGAGAAGGGCAATGAGGCTGGTGAGAGGCCTGGAGCACAGCCCTATGAAGAGAGGCTGAGGGAGCTGGGATTGGTTAGCCTGGAGAAGAGGAGGCTCAGGGGAGACCTTCTTGCTGTCTACAACTACCTGAAGGGTGCTTGTAGACAGGGGGAGGTTACCTTCTTCTCTCAGCACCAGAACAAGAGGACACAGTCTCAAGCTGCACCAAGGGAAGTTTAGGCTGGAGGTGAGGAGAAAGTTGTTGCCTGAGAGAGTCAATGACTGCTGGAATGGGCTGCCCAGGGAGGTGGTGGAGTCACTGTCCCTGGAGGTGTTCAAGGCAGGTTTGGACATGGCACTTGGTGCCATGGTCTAGTCTTGAGGTCTGTGGTATTGGGTTGGACTTGATGAGCTTTGAGGTCTCTTCCAACCGTGGTGATACTGTGATAGTGTGAAAAAGCAAGGGTTTCTTTTTAGATGCAGTGACTTTTAATTAATGCTTGTCTTTTGTGAAAGCAGCTTGAGGTGTACTGAAAAATCATACCAGGCTCATTCCATTCGGCTGACCTACCATGTGCCCAACTGCCAAAAGTTTTTGACTAGGCAGTCCAAGTCAAGGTTTATCATCAATTTAGAAAAATGCATACCTGGACAGACAGAAGTGTTTCAATTTTGGTTTCTAGATAGTGCTTTGAAGGGCACAGAGAAGATTCACGTGAAGGGAATGGATTTTTCTTTCCTCCTTCTAAACCTAAAGGAGCCAAGTTTAACACTGTTGAAGGATTTTCTGTGAGATGTTCACGCAGCTCTGGTGGTGACAGTATCTTGGCTTCAGTTCTCAATTTTGTTCTAAATTTAGGATTCCTTTTTGCCTCTCTCTTGGAAATGTAGTTGTTCCCTTCCCTGCTTGGTATCAATAACAGTCTGCCTCCCTTTTAGCATCATTTCGGCACTTGGTATTGCACAGTGTGTGAATCTCTTTATATCTCCTGTGACTATCACCATGTTGTGGACATACACTATTTTTGCTTTCACAGAAGCAATTTACAATAGATGAATAGATGTTGACAGTTCTGGGCAGCCAGAGAAAAGTTGTATCACAACAGACTTGAGTTCTGAATCAAAGGAATGTTGTCCTTACTGCTTCCCACCACATTTCCAAAAGGGTGTTGTTTGAGTTATCCATGTTTCCTATCTTTTCTTAGCAAAAAGTAAACAGAAGTCAAACAGAAACCTCTCAGAAGGTCATGCCTGAAGGACAGATTATTTATTATATTTTAACTTCTCTCTCCATCAGGTCTCTTGTTAACGTGTTGCTACGGATTTATATGTAGCTGCATCAGCACTACTAGCAATGCTGTTGTGTGAAATGATTTGGTTGCTATCAAAAATTGAAGAGCCAGCAGGCAGCAAGACAATAGATCAGCCAGGGCACCTACAGATGTTTTTAATCTGATCCTCTGTTATTTACACAGTGTCATAGGTATGCATGTTGTTTTATAGATACATAAAACATGAGAGTTTCCTGTCCTGAGGGGCTTACAACATGCAAGATTGTAAATGGAGTCCTGCAAAATTTGTGGTCGTGCTGTTGAGCGCCCAGTGTGCACAGCTTAGAGCAAGTGCAATATGGGACAGCTGCTTCTTGCTACCTGCATATCATTAAGGGGGAGAAAAGTGTTTATATTATTAAGGGGGAGAAATGTGTTTTAAGTGATGCCCAACCAGTAGGGAGAGAACTGGTAAGGGAACTTCAGGGTCTCTAACCTGCCTCAGGTCAGCAAAGCCAGTGGCCTTATTTAGGCCCAAACTATTGTGTTAAAGGAAGACCTTTTTAAGGTCTGAAGAATGCATAGCCCCCAGTAAAGACACAGATGTGTTTGTGTTAGTAAACTGTGTGCTGCAGAGAGGTCTGTGGGCATCAGTTTCTGCTTGTTTCACTCAGCAGTACAAGAAGTCGTTCCTTGTAATCTTGGTTAGTCTGGAGGAACATGGATCTAGGTAACAGGAGTGTTGTCATACTGGTGTTTTAGCTATTTAAGAATAATTAAGAGTTGTTAGGCTAACTTGTTCAGCAATAAATCATATGGATGATCTCTTCATAAAGGTCCAAACCCAGTATGACATTGTAGAGGTTGCATTTGTCCATACCTGAAAGCACTTCAATGTTTCTGACCCAGCAAGATCCTCTTCAGCTTTGTAAACTGATCACATACCACTTACTTTCAGTATGGCCCAAGCATGCACAACTTATTGCACCTTTTTACAGTCTTACAGTTTGAATGTAGGATTTTTATTTTCCAGAGAATCCCAGTATTCAAACAGAGGTGGGGATTGGTTTTGTGAAGTGAGTTGCTGTAGCACAGATTGGGAGCACACTTTTTTTTTTGTTTCAGCTGTGTACACAGGGTACCTTTGTGTTGAGTAGTGCAGAGTGAATTTAAAAATGGTGGAGAAGAGGGGAGATAATTAAATAATTATCTTAGTAATTAAAGAATATGACCATCCCAGAAGCCTTTTCATCAGTGGGTTTTAAGGTTGCAAAGTTAGGAAACAATGACATACATTTGATAACATTTTACAGCTGCAGTTGTGGTAGAATCCTTCAGAATATGTCTGATGAAAATATGAACTTAACACTGCAGTCTTCCCATTACATTTTGACTGGAAAATTTGATTGTGAAATTGATTCTGCCTTTAGTACAAAGCAAGTCATTATAAATGTAGAAATGCAGTCTGAGAGGAAGTTTTTACGCCTTTAATACTTGGTTAAGAAGTTCTTGACTGCTGACAGATAAGGGTTAGTTTTCTGGTTCTGAATTCTGATCCTAGGAAGTGATACTGTTGACATAGACTTACTTCAAGCACAATTCCCATTTTTCCACATTGCTTAGGAGTGATTTATGCTCTTCAAAATGTCTCTGTATGATATAGACCTTGAATTTTTTTGAGTTATTTTGATTTATAGGGGTCATAAAAACTGTTACCTGGTATCTCCCTTGCCTCGCCTCCAGGTCTCTTCTGTGTTACTCCTGATTTTTGAGACCAGAAAACAACTTCAGGGACAGAGGAGGCAGCATTCCAAGAGGAAGAAATCTGGAAGTTAGAGGCTCAGAAAAGAGTTAAGTGGGGCTTTTCTTTGCTACAAAGTTATTGGGCAGGAGCCAGGCGCATGAGAACTAGAGAGGAGGAACTGCAGAAGTTGTTTCTCTGTGTGTTGCAGTCTGGAGGAGGAAAGATGAGTGGAGCTAAAACAGGGCACGGCTCCAGGGAGGGAGCCTTTTATGACAGCTTTCTGGAAGAGTGGAAACGAGGAGAAAAGATGGCCAGAAGAATGTGCATGAAATATGTTTGTTTTACTTAGCTCAGACTGCTTCTTAAAAAATTTAAGCTAGGTTAATTAGCACTTGCAAAACGCTGCTCTAATGTGCCTAACTGCTTCCTGTCTTTGGGCTAATTCGTTTAGAACTAGCCAGTTCCAGGCTGAGATTGTCATGTTTCTAGCCTTGACTGGTAAACTAACTTAACAGGCTCATACCCTCTGTGCCCCTCATCTGAACCATTTCCTACCTTTACATTCTCATTATATATGACAGTAGGTGAACTGAAAAGTGGCAAGGATAATTGGAGACGTGGAGTGACTTGTGCACAGCCCTGCTCATGTGCTCTTTCTCCATATATCTGCCACTCCCTGGTGCTGCAGGAAGTCCTGTGGCCAGACTCCATGTGGATCAGCAGGGCATATGCAGTAAATAGAACATGAAATAATCACTTTGGGACAGTAGAACTGGGATTGTTTAGCCTGGAGAAGAGGAGGCTCAGGGGGGACCTTATTGGTGTTTACAACTACCTGAAGGGTGCTTGTAGCCAGGAGGAGGTTGCTTTCTTCTCTCAGGCAAGCAGCACCAGAACAAGAGGACACAGTCTCAAGTTGCACCATGGGAACTTTAGGCTGGAGGTGAGGAGAAAGTTCTTGACTGAGAGAGTCATTGACTGTTGGAATGGGCTGCCCAGGGAGGTGGTGGAGTCACCATCCCTGGAGGTGTTCAAGGTGGGTCTGGATGTGGCAGTTGGTGCCACGGTCTGGTCTTGCGGTCTGTGGTATCGGGTTGGGCTTGATGAGCTTTGAGGTCTCTTCCAACCTTGGTGATACTGTGATAATTTTGTAATCTCTTGAAGAGTGTAAATACTTAGGATGCTGTTTGAAACCAGTTCCATAGCAAAATGGTTTAGCTTCTTTTTTTTCCCCACAGCTTTCCTGCTTTAAAGCTGTAAGAGAATAACAGATAAAACCTAAGGCTATTCAGACAAAATATCGTTGCTGAAGAGGTAGTTATGCATGAAAATCTGCATGGTACACATATTTGATTGAATGTCTAAGTAAGTTTCATAGATGTATCCAAATGTTAAGATGCTGGCAAAGATTCAAACAAGCCAGCTTCAAACTTCACCTGTTGCTTCAACACACTGGATGTGTGTTTTGCCTCATTCATGTTTATTTGTAACACAGAAGCAAACTGTGTTGCCTTGAAGTCTAACTGTGGAGTAGTAGCAGGAAAAACTGTGGTCTTCGTTTTGGAAACTCCCATATAGCTGACACTTTGTTGTGCAAGAAAACAGCAAACACAGTTACTGTGAGAGTTCTGGGCCTCTTAGAAAGTTCAACAACTTTTTCTTTTTACAATCTTGTGATTACATCCTAAAGTTTTGAGCCCCAACTCTCTCAGTCTCTCCTCATAGTAGAGGTGCTCCAGCCTTTTGATCATCCTCATGGCCCTTCTCTGGACACCTCCCAGCACATCCATGTCCCTCTTGTACCAGGGGCTCCAGAACTGGACACAGTACTCCAGGTGGGGCATCACCAGCATGGAGTAGAGGGGGAGGATCACTTCCCTTGCCCTGCTAGCCATTGCCCCTTGTCCTGTCATTGCAGGACCTTGTAAATAATCCTTCCCCAGCCTTCCTGTAGGTCCCCTTCAGATACTGGAAGGCTACTATCAGGTCCCCTCGAAGCCTTCTCTTCTCCAGGCTGAAGAGCCCCAACTCTCTCAGCCTGTCCTCATAGGAGAGCTGCTGCAGCCCTCTGAGCATCTTTGTGGCCCTCTTCTGGACCCGCTCCAACACTTCCATGTCCTTCCTGTGCTGAGGGTTCCAGAACTGCACACAGGACTCCAGGTGGGGTCTGACAAGAGCAGAGTAAAGATGATGTGGAGTCTCCTTCTCTGGACACTTTGAAGACCCACCCAGGCATGCAGGGCATGGACCTACTGCAGTGGGTTCAGAGGAAAACCAAAAAGATGATCAGAGGGCTGGAGCACCTCTCCTGCAAAGACAGGCTGAAAGAATTGGAGGTGCTCAGCCTGGAGAAGAGAAGGCTCTGCGGAGAGCTTAGAGATGCATTTCAATATCTGAGGGGGACCTACAGGAAGGTTAAGAAGGGACTGTTTAGAAGGGCAATGGTTTGAAACTGGAGCAGGGGAGATTTAGGTTGGCCATTGGGAGGAAGTTCTGCACAATGAGAAAATTGTACACAATTTACACAATGTGTAAATTTTCAGTCCTGGACCTGATTTCTTTTTGGCATAGACAGCTTACTGTACACCAAAGTACTTGGCTGTGCCCGTGTTTGTGTCCTAAGACTGGGCTCAAATGAAAGCTATTTCTGCAAATCTAAATTGTCATGGTCACACCAGCCACTTCATTTCAGGCTAGAGATGAGAGACTCCTGCAGAACTTTGCACTGTGAGCCATCTTTCAGAGCAGATTCTCTGGAGCAGGGCTGTATTCTGAGAAGCCTCTCAGCTATTCTGACTTTCAACATTTGATTTTGATAGCCTCCCTTAACTGCTTCCACCTGCTCATCCTTCTCTTACTCTCAGCAGCTAGCTGGGGGTGAATATGACTAGAAGAAAAATAAACTTGCACTGAGGGATATTGACCCTTTGTTTTTCTCTTCTCTCACTGCAGTGCTGACACATAGAATTACTTCTGTGAGCAGCAGGCAGACTTACTCATGGCAATAGCATTCAGCGGTTAGAACTCTGACAGTTGACAAGGCATGAACACTTGCTGAAGCTTCTGTTGGAATGCCATTATTCATAGTGTGCCTCTCCCCAAGGACTTCTCTCTGATCATGGACAAGTTCAGTTTGACCAAAATTACCCAATGGCTACAGAAATGTTTTGGACTCCTACTATAGGTCTCTATGTACTTCTGCATTAATATCACCAAATGCTACTTGGCTTCCTATCAGTTAATCCCAACTAGTAGGAAACTATACAGTAACTGGATGTTTTACTGAAAGTCTTACTATTGTGTAATTAAAAAAATCTGTTGTAGCAGATTGCATTTCTGCACCGGAGTTCAGCTGACATTGGCATCTAGTGCACTGAATGGAAATAGGTGTAGCAGAAGTGTTTCTTGTTTTTCTTCGTGGCAGAAGAGGAGCAAAATATCCTAACCCATTTCTTAGTGGGTGCAGTAGTCTTGATGGAATCTCACATTAAAACCCTACAAGCCGAAGGAGGGAGAATATGGAAGACACAGAAGAAAGTTTGAAGACCTAGGTAGAGTGGTGGCACTCAGCCAATACTCATCATGGTGTATAAATGTCTGCAGATGTTTCCACCTTTGGAATTGCAGTGAATGCTTTAACTGAAGGCAGCAATAGGGACACAGATAGCTTTGGAAGGCATGCACTTCAGCACCTCCCATGGGAAAGTTTGCTATCAGTAGAGAAAGATAGATATTTTAATTGTCTTTTGGAACAGGACATTCTGTTCTGTGATAGAGTGCAGTTCAGGCCTTGTGAGATCATGGTGTCATGATAATCCAGCCTGTTGTTTTGACTGCACTCTGCAGACTCTTCAATTAACTCCTGTAACTTCTTATTTTTTCTGTGTGTGTTTAAACAAAACAAGGAAGACTTGCATTGTTTTCACTTTCGTGAAAGGAGAAAAAAATGCAGAATGAATACTTAGAAACTCAAGATTTGCAAAATGCCTCGGTGTTAAATACTCAAATCTACTCTCTTGCCCATGCTGTGAGCAGCCATGGGAATTTCAGGTAGATACTGAAGAGGAACATATGTTGTTTGTTTATTTCTCTGCCTTTAAATGTCAAATGTAAAGTGGAAAAATATTAAAGATTCCAAGAAACAAGAGTACATAAATCTGTTCTGTAGGACATGCTGCAGGTCAAATCCATGTCTGTTCTAAGGGTGAGCAGTGGTAGATTTCAGCAGTATAGTATAAACTCCAGAGTAACACCTGTGGGAGTTTGTTGTTTTACTTTGTTGGGTTTTGGCTTGGTTTTGGTTTTTTTTGGGGGGAGGGAGGTAGTGTGACATAAAAGTGAAGAAGTTTCTCTGTGCCATGTGTTTCATTACATAGAATCATAGAATGGTAAGGTTGGAAGGGACCTCAAGGATCATCTAGTTCCAACCCCCTGCCATAGGCAGGGACACCTCCCACTAGTACAAGTCACTCAGGGCCTCGTCCAACCTGGCCTTGAACACCCCCAAGGCGGGGAGCAGCCACAGCCTCCCTGGGACCAGGGACCTTTTGCTTGTGAGGTGAACGTGATAACCGCTACACGTTACAGGAGTGAGGTGTAGCCTCCTGTGGGCACATAGAATTTTCATAGGATCTGAGGCAGGAGTGGAGCTGGGGCTTGTGGCAGGTGTACTTCTGCTTCTTACTTCTGTGTGTTTTCCAAGCACCTTGTTGTCACCTGTAGATAGTAGCTGCTTCTTGCAGCCTGATTAGTGTTTGATGTTTTCCTCCTCATTGCATACACTCAGGTTCATCTGAGGGGATTGCTACCTGCAGTTGCTTAGCCTGGCTCAAGTTATCTGCAGTGGTGGCAAGCAGAAAAACAGAAAACTTAATCAATTTACAAAATAAATGATGTCTTCCATTAATTGAAACAAAAAACCCCACCCTTTGAATGGCCACATATCTCTAGCCAGTGTAGGGTCTTTCCCTTTGGAAGTACCAAAATGTACACTTAATATCTTTCTAGTGAGCATGACAATTTGAATCGTTACTTGTAGCTGCACATTGTTAATTCTCCTGCACCAAATGACCTCACAAAGGGACCTCAGAGGTGCAGGTGTACATCCATGATTGGAGGAGAATCACTACTACAAATGTTACTTTAAAAACTGTTAAGACATAAGGAATCTCTAAGACATGAGCTAACTGTAAGATATGACATTTAGATGTGAGGCAAGTGTGTTTTCCAGTCTCCACAAAAACTAATGATATTGTTTAATATGTCTGCTAGCACAGGCAGGGCTACAAAATCAAGTTGTGGAAAGTTAAAAAGTGACCAGCTGACCTTAGAATGTAATCAGTGTTTGTGTTCTTTTCACAAATTTTGATAAATTGTGCTTTTGAACTTTGCCTACAGCTATTGTACACTTCAGGAACACAATAGACAAATGCTTCCTCCTTGTCAAATCTGGTAGGGCAGCTTTAATTCCTACTCTAATTTGAAGATCAACTTTCTCAAAAACACACATCAACAAACTTAGGTGGGCATATTGTGCCGCATGATTATAGCTGTAATGAAGTTGTACATTGCAGGAAAACCTTTTCAGGTGTTTGATACACTTGGCAGACTCAGTATTTTAGTGTATTGCTGTTTGCTAATATTATGTTCAATTTTTAGTTCAACAATGCTGGATAAGAAACCCTGTGATGCTAATTTGAGCTGAATATTACTTGAATCATCAAAGCTGTTCTAAAACCAAACCAAGCTCAACAAATAGCTTACTCTTGCTCATATATAAGGGGGGGATGAGTTGAGAAAAACCAAACCTGTTCACCTAATTATGAATTCATTGTTGTTCTCTTGCACAGCTGCACATTGGGATTGAAAGCTTTAACTCATTTGCTAAACTGTACTCTGTTAAGGGGGAAATTGTCGACTTGCTAGAGGGCAGGGATGCCATCC
>VWZE01012356.1:0-13949 GCA_013396675.1 Eubucco bourcierii | reverse complement strand
TTTTTTTTTTTTTTTTTTTTTTTTTTTTTTAATGCTATCCCACTAGGAATGATGCCAAAGAGAGGCCTTGATGTCTCATCTTGTGAGATTTTCCGTTTCTACAAACTGATCCCAACTAAAAACCTGATTGAGCCCATCTCCATGATAGTACCTCGACGGGTAAGTTAACCTTGGGTCGTGGTCATGCCTGCAACAAGTATTGGTGAAAAACAGGAAAGTATCTCCTTCTTGTGACTCTCAGGGGCAGAACAGTAGGTAGAACAAGAGCTTCTGGGCACTTTGTGGGCAGACCTGGCAACAATACATGGATGGGTAACTCTAATAAGAGTTAGGTGTCTGTAGAATGGCTTTCCAAGACATTCTCACCCATCTGCTTGGCTTGGGTGCAACAAGGTCAGATTTTGGTCTACTCCCAGAACCTGTGCCTGTATGAGTATTGATTAAAATCAGTTACATACGAGGAGCTAGTAAATTCTCATGTGCTCTGTTCTGTGGTCCCCAGCTGAATTAATGAATTACAGGGAAAGCATTCCAGACATTTGGAGAAGTCAGAAACACAATACAATGTGGTGAGATTCCCTCATGGAAAGGGGTGGGGTGGGATTAAATCCCATTAATTGAGGAAGAAGCAGGAGGCTACTGGGCCCCTGAAGAACCACTGAATCTGGAGATGATAATCATTCATTAACTGCACAGGTTAATTCTTGGGCCAGCAGCTCCATGGACCCATGGAAAGGGGGAGATCCTCTTGGTTTAAAACTACCAGTTCTAGGATATTTTAGTGTCCGTGCAAAAAGCAGCCTGCTTACAAGCCATTTATGCAGGGGATGAGTTCAGGGGGTCTCCAGTGTTAGTGACCAGCATTGTTAACTTCACTTCTCTGCGGCCTCTCAGCCAGCCAGCCTTAAGATGTACGTAGCTGATGTTCAGGGTGGTACATAGGCCACTCAAGCTATGGGTGCTGCCATGGCTCCAGCACAGTCTCCACAACACAACCTGGAGTGTGTGAGAAACTCCAGTGGGTTATAGGTACTGCATGGGTTGGACTGGACAAGCTGCGGGGAAAATTATTGAACCCACATGTCATATTCGTCAGGTTCAGGTTGTTAAGACCAAGTCAGCTTTTAAATCAAAATTTGGTGAAGACCAACATGATTTGGGACAGATTCCCAGCAATGGGTGTACAGGAAAGCTGGGGAGAAGCCTCTGCAGCTTGAAAGTGGATTTATTTTTGTAAGCATGCAAGAAGCTGATAAATTATCTTGCCCCTGCTCACTTCTGTGCTTACTGATGTAAAAAAAATATGCTAAAAGCTGCTGCTGTAACATGTCTGTCATTTTAAATTTCTGAACCTCTGTCACTGCAAGTCCTTTTTGGGGCACTGAAAGATGCAAGAATTAATTTTTCTAAGCCATTTCAGTAGGAGTCCTGGAACTCTGAGACAGGCAGACGTTGGGATCTTACTCATAACATGACAAAGTCTTTTTTAGTGGTGCTCAGTGATGGGATGAGGGACAATGGGCCACAGGAAATTTAAACATGAGGAAAAGTTTTTTCTTGTGAGAGTGAGGGAGCACTGGATCATGTTGTTCAGAAGTTGTGGAGTCTCCTTCTCTGGAGATTTTCAAAGACCATCTGCATGTGCTCCTGTGTGGCCTGCCCTAACTGATCCTGCTTTGTCAAAAGGTTGGACCCGATGATCTCCAGAGATTCCTTCCAACACTTACCATTCTATAACTCTATGAAGGTGGAACAACTTTTCCCACCACAACTCAGTATGTTCCTTCTAAGCCCAAACTTCACTGACACAGTGACTTTTCTTTGCTTGCAGTCGGAGTCATACCAGGAAGATATCTACCCCATGACCACAGGAACCCAGCCGGCCCTGACAGCAGGAGAGTGGCTGAACGGAGTTAACAAAGGTCAGCACACCAAGAGCTGCCCAGCCCTTCAGCTCCCCAGGGCTTGGGTAAGCTGCTGCTGCCTCTCTGGCCCATTGGCTGCCAGAGAAAGTGGAAGGGAGGAAAAGGAGAGGCATAACAAACCTGACTGCAAGATAAAACAATTTGGTGACTAATGCATTCACCTCTGTGAACTCTGGAAACCAGTCGAGTACCTCAGTGTTTACACCTGCAGGTTGTTTAAACTAATTGCTTACAGCTGATCTCTAGATGTGGTTTGTGAGTGCTAACCCCTTAAATGCCTCCCTCCCCAGGGCCCGTCTTGGTATCCTTGAGACCAGGCTCTGGAGATACAAATTCCTTACCACAGTTTCTTGAGCCAGAGCCAGTTGTGGAAATACCTGGCTTTACCCAGAGCCCAGGTGAAGGAGAAGAGATTCCAGCAGACAATACACAGAAGATAAGTGAGATTGCAGAGGACAGAAAAAAGATAGAACTGGAGGAGAAATCACTGGAGAAGGAGCAAATGTGCCTCACCAATGGCTTTGATGTTTTTGAGCGCCCACCACCAAAAACTGAAAGTGAGGTATGAATGTCTAGGGTGAAAGGTTGGGGTTTCAGGGGGGAAACCTAGAGTCAGCTGGCAAAATGATGCTGTTCACAAGGTGACAAAATCAAGGGTGGGTTTATTTTGCAGACCTGTGCCAGTGTGAGAATTCTGTTTGTTTTGGGGTAGAAGTTCTGCATGTCCTGGCAACCCCATGGGAAGCAAAAATGTGACCCAGCAGCCCCCAAGCTGAGGAGGTCTTGAAAGGAGGGAGCAATCAGTGTTGGGCATTCTTGTGACACAGGCCTGCCTCATGGCTGGTTTGGGACAAGGAGGCCCCTGTGACCTTCAGGCTGTGGAGAGAGAAGGGGTTTTGAGCAGTGTAACCCTTCTGCAGGAGCTGCACTTAAGAGAGCCTAGTGAGGCAGCAGAGATGCCTGTGGAAGTACTGGATGTACCCTTCTGGGGGACAACTTGTTGGTGCAGTGCCATTGAGGCTAGCTGCTGGTCACAGTCTACTCCTGGGAATGGCTCTGGAAGGAGTCCTGGCAGCTCTATGATATGCTTTCAGTCATAACCAAAACTCTTTCCTGTATAATAACCAAAGCTTATACTGTGGTAGACCTCTGTGCAGATTTGCAAGCTCCCCCCCATCACTGACAGCTTAGGGATGTTTTTGAGTACATGCAGCTTGCTTGTTTTTAAGAACCCTGGAAGGATTTACTTCCTGTGGTCATGCTCAAGTGCCCTTTTTTTTCCACAGCGAGACTTTAGCATCTGCAGCTGATGGGGCAGAAATTCCCACAGCTGAATTTCCCTGTGGTATGAAAAAGGATATTCCTCTGTGTGTGCACCGGGGTTACAGGATCAGCCCTTGCAGAGCTGGGTGCTAGCCATGCTGGTCCAAACTGGAGGTGACAAAGCATGATCAACAGGGAGAAAGAAAAGTAAAAGGACTTGCCAAAGGTCAGAGTAGGGGATGTGGCATAACCATGAATTTACACTCCAAACACTCTGTGTCTAGGCTGCCTTAGAGTGATTGGTGATATGAAGGTTAATTTTTCTGATCTCCTCCACCGAATGAAGGAGATGCAGCACCACTGCATGGTGCTGAGGTACACCTGCACTCACAACCCAGGCTAACAGACAGCAGGAGCACTGCTCTTGTCTGGTCTGTCACTTTAAGGCCTTGGCCTGAGATTCTGTTTCTTTCAGAAGTGATGTGACAGGACTGGTGGCATCTGATAGGTTAAATCTGTTATTTTCCTAGTGTAAGGGAAGTAAAAATGTGCCTTTTATTACAGCTTTTGCAGATGCTTTACCGGCAACAGGATGAAATTCGTAGACTCCGTGAGCTGATAAACCAGAGAGACATCCAAATTAAACAGCTGCAACTGGAGCTCAGAAATGTCTACATGGACACAGGCAGATACTGAGGATTCTGGCCTTCTCCTCAGTTTTTTTCCTGGAGGGAAAAAAATGATGTTTTGGGCAGCACGTGGTGGTCACATTTCCCTGATAATCACCAGAAGACAGTTGCTGATGGACTTGCTGTGCTTCTTCAGGCTCCTCTTGCTTGCTTGCTCACTCATGTCAGAAGCTCACGCATTGATGCTAAGGAGAAACTGGAAAAATCTTTACTCTTCTGGTCCTGGAGAAGTCACCTGTTAAGCTCTAGGAACAACCTGTTTTGCTGCCTCTCACATGAAATGGATGGAGACTGAAGGCAGCTGCCAGCTTCTTTCCCCACCCTAGGACCCTATGTTGTGGCTCCTGTGACAGTTGCCCTAGGAGACCACTCTGCAGCTGAGTTTCAGAAGCACCTCTAGCTCCAGTGTTCCTCATACAATCCTCTTGCCTCACACCTTGGCCCTGCAGCCAGGTGACTAGGCAAAGCTGTGGCTGCCCTGACCTGGGGTGCTGGGGATAGTCTATCTCTGAGCAGGAGGCTGCACTGGGGCTGCCAAAGGCCAGCACTTCTGCGGATAGGTAAAACAGAGTTAGTGTTCAGAGGTCCTGCTTTAAAGGAGCAGTGCTGTGGGCTATTCTCACCAGAGAAGCTGCAGGTGCAGCTGTAGTCTCTGGGTCCTTTGTGTCAGTGGCCTTCTTTCTTTCCTTCTGCCAAAGACCAACCGCAGTCAGCTGGGGGTCATGGTCCTGTGATGCTTATCAGAAAAGAGGGACAGCATTTAAAGCTGCACACTGTTGGCAGCAGAGGGCTTGCTAAGAGGGATTAAAAGGTAGAGAGAGGAGTGGGACCCCCAACCCACTGCAGACCTTTCAGCAATGGTGCTAGAAAGCATGATGTCAACCATGGAAGGATCATGAAACTTGTAACTGGCCCTCCCCAGCTGCTGGACTATTGCATCTCCTGGTGCACACAGCTGCTGCTTCTTTAGCTCCCAGGTGCCAGCTCCTTGTCCCATGCCTGCAGCCACTTAGCGCTGCACGCTCCCTCTTTTCAGCTGTGTTCCTGGCTCCCTGCTTCCTCCAGGGCTGTCCTATCTTCTCAAACCCTGCAGCTGCACACATATGCTATTCTGCATCACCTCTTTAGGTCCTTGTATTCCCCAGCCCTTTGCTTAGGACAAGAGCAGCTGCAAGACCTGGGCCTGGCAACTGATCATCTTTGTGCAGTCTGCTTGCAAAGTGCAAAGCTGGACCAGCAGCAGCACTGAGGGAGTGTACAAACCTGCCTGCCTCACTGGTGCCTAGGATTCTCTTATTTTTTCTGTGGTGTGGGATAAGAGAGGGCAGAGAATTTCCCCAGAGTCTGAGCACAACAGCAGCAGAGAGGGAACATTTTGCCTTGCCCCAAATGCAGAGCTTGTGGACATGTCCTAAACCCGAATGGAACAAGCAACTGCTGCTCAACCTGTAATTGTGCCCCTCTCTTGTGGTGTGTAGAAATGCTTACTGAAGCCTGATGATTTCTCAGAGTCTATAAAATAAAATGATTCCTGTAGTCAGAAATTCCCACAAGCAAGACTCCTTAGCAAGGGGAACTAAAGGCTGTGCACTGCCTGGGCTCATGTGATATGTCCCTCTGGTTATCCCTGAAAGCAGGAGCCATTAGGGAGCTCTTGGACACTAAACACTCTTACATGAGAATTACACAAATCTTTGGCATCCTTTTGAGTCTGCTGCAAAGATTCCATCCAGCCTTCAAATAAACACTTTGTTCATTTCTAAGTAACAACAGCAGCTGTTGGTGCTAAAAAGTCACAAATATTGTTGTTTTCTTCTGCAGCGTTACAGAGATGGGGTGGTTGTTCATGTTCTCCAGAAAAAGTCCTACAGCATCAGCCACTGTCACTTATTTAACACTAGGAGTTTTTGGTTTTTTAAAAAAAAAGTATATATTAATTAAAGTGTTGAACCAAGCTTCAGCTCATTTCAGATCCTCTAGAATGGAGTTGCCTGTGCCCTGGGAACACTCGCTACCTGCAAAAGCAGCTCACCACAGTATATGGAGTTTTAATCCAAACACATCCATCTGACAGCAGAAGTGGTCAGGCTTTCTCACCAAAGAGAAGAGCTGGGTGTAACAGTGAGAAGCTCACAGTTTTTCAACCATGTCTAACAGGCCTGACATCTTCAAAGCTCAAAGCCATTTTCGCAGAGACTAGGCCCAGGGACGTGATGCTGTTTTTCAAGCTATCATTATCAGGAAAGAGAACACTTCACATAGTCTCAGCAGTCCAGGGGATACAATACTTTCCTTGACACTATATGTGTTTTGTTTGCCTGATTTTTTTTCCCTTTCTCCCCCCACTCTTATTTTCATACAGAATAAATTATTTAAATTATTTCCAAGTTGCAGCAATTTCCCCCAGAAGATTAAAAAAACCCTCTTGTGAACTGTTTCTTTGATATCCTATGACTCACTAGCATAGCAAATGGTCACCTTCTCCCCGCCATCCCCTGTGGTTCTTATCTTAGGGCTGTGTTGATTTCAGCATTTCTGGAAAAGAATTGCTTTCATTTAGGCTTTACTGACACCATTTGATAAGGTGATACTATTTAATCAAAACTTCCTTTTTTTTTTAATTTTATTTTTTTATTTGTTTTGTTTTGTGTTTAGACAGTGTGCCCATAAAAGTGTAGACTGTGACATGTATTTCAATTTGGAAATCTAAATGCAACCATAAACCTTTCACACAGAGTAAAAAAGTGGAGGAAATGGAGTTATGTGTTAATGAACTGTGCCTAAATAGACCTAAGTGATCATTCGAACAGTTTCTAAAACTCCTAAGAGCTTTGTAAAAAAACAAACAAAACAAAAACAAAACAAAACTGTAAAACATGGGGATAAAAACCAAATTTGTGCAATGAAAAGCAAATGTAACTGAATAATAAATATATTTAGAGTTTTACTTTTTGATACATGAAAGGTTGTTGGCTTCTTATTGTTGTTGTATTGTTGAAGCAACTGAACAAAGCAAGCTCAGCCAAGGTCAGGAAGGAGTATCACCTGCTGTTTTCTTCTGCTTGCACGAAGTAGTAGGCAGATTGTTGTAACGAATGGTGCAAAATTAACAATCAGTTTTTATAACCAGGTGAAGATTGCTAATAACTATGAAAATTGTTTATTAACATTAAATCCCAGCAGAAAACGTTGACAAGTTTGGAAATTTATACACACAGGGAACAGGCAAAACTGGAACACTTTAAGAGGCAACCAGCAAACACAAACATTATCCTGGAAGAGAAGGTTCTTGCGGTCACTATATTGCTTGCGGTTCATTATCCTGCTTACCAACTGGATGGACACAGGAAGCTCCTTTCTGCTTATGGCAGAAGGCAATCAGTGATTACAAGAGGCTTGAAGTATTTACTCACAAAATATTATCGGACAATACCCAGCGCATGTGGTGGGCTTGCTGTCAGTGGTCTCAAAGCTGTTAGAGACTTTGGAGTTTTCCCAAGCTCTCTTTTCAGGCAGCTGGGAGTCTGGCACAGTCTCTGACCTGGTTCCGCTTGATTCTTGACTCAGCAGAAGCTTTGCAGAGGGGCAGGCAGGATGCAATGTCATGTGCAGTCTTGGCACAATGTCATGCTGGCTATGCAGGCCTGCAGGCATTTAGAGCCTATTCCTGGTAATAAAGTTCTAGACAGTTCAGGATGCAATGAGGCAGCAGCAGCACAGTGAATACAAGGTCAGAGAGCAGGTTGTGCTACCTGTTCATCCTTTTTTATCTATACAGCTCGAGACTAATGGGCCTTTGGACATAGATTAGCCAATCAGGATGGCACTTTGCCAAGTGCCATGGCACTTGACCATATTAGGTGAAGCCAGGGCTTGCTTTACCCAAATTTGGGCAGAACACAGGCCTTGCACAAGGCAACTCTGTGTACCTTGCTAACCTCAGGATGCAAAACAAGCCTAGCAAGCCAGAGTACTCAGACAGTGGCTCCAGTTTATTTGCCCTCTTTCCAACGGTTGCTTCTCCCCATAGCAGAAGTGGGGAGAGCAGAAAAACAAGTCTGGGCAAGCTAGGACATATATAAGCCTATTCTGGCCTGCTTAGGCCTACCGCAACAGTGTACGCAGTCTCATGCATGTGCACCTGTCCTCTTACACCCTTCCCATCAGCCCTTGACAGAACAAAGGAGCAGAAACATCAAACTGTCTTAAACCAAGCCCCCCTAGAGATACATACTGTGTGGCAAGGTGTTTCCTGACCATGCTGCCTTGCAGTCCTGGTGCTTGTCCAACACATCCTGACCACACTCTTTTACCTATTCCTCATAAGGAGAGTTAAATGTGTTATTATTAAATCGAAGGTGTTTGGTGTTAGACAGGATCTTGATTTAGCAGAGTGAAGAAGCAACCAAAATACAAGCACACTGCAGCAGCTGCAGCATCTAGCTCTACCACGACACAAAATTGCCATTACTGTTCTCTATGTGCTCACTGTCATGACATGAGGTGTCTCTAATAACCAGGGAAAACCCACACAGGTCAAAGCCAGCTCAAGCCTGTATTTCTCTTCAAAGTTCTTTTCTTTTTTGGTGGCTCAGTTTTTATGCTTTTTTGTTGGGCTGAACCCCATGATGGTCTGGCTGGCACAGGAAGACACACACACATTGATTAATTCAGATCATCTACATAACCAGCTGTGTAGGTGGCCTGAACCTACATTCAACCAACCAACTGATAAGACAATGGATCTAAACCAAACCCCGCTCTCTGGTCCCTTTCCCACTAGGGCAAGTTCAGTTTTCTTTACAACAGCTGTGGCTTGTCTTTGTATTCTTCCCTGCACATCATCAGTGCATCACCTGTGCCCCTCTCCTCTACTACTTTCCATGGTAAAGGGTTTGTTGATCAGTCACAGCTTTGGGCACGGAGATGTTCACAGCTGCATTCAGGATGTGACTTTTATTTGATAAAGTGTATTTTAGTCCAGGGCTAGGGGAAAAAAAAAAAAAAAAAAAGATGGAAATCACTGGAGGAAGTCTGTGCTGGAAACTTTGTGTACCAGCCATGGAATCAGGGACTGCGTCCTCCTGACTTTCCTGTCTCCCACAGGATCTTGGGCTTGGGAGGTGGTCCAGGCTATCCCTGTCCTTCCTCTGGTGCTGACACAGGCTCACTGCTCTGAGCAAAGCCTCAGTGAAAGGCAGTAGTGGGCAGCTCTGCGTGGGAAGCAGAGGAACACCTCCCAGCACCTTTGCTGTCCTATGGTTGTAGCTGCTGAATGACAGAGAGTGAAGCAAAACCCTGCAGTGTTACTTGCTCGATTTAGAGACACAACATGTCATATCTTCACCCTCTACTACTGGCAGCTGCCAACTGCAAAACAAACTCCACTCAAACATGGAATTGCTAATTCTGGAGGAGTCTGAGGGGAGACCTCATTGCTCTCAACCACACCCTGAAAGGAGGCTAGAAAGAGGTGGGAGTTGTTCTCCCTAGGAACTGCTCTGCTAAGTAACTAGCAATAGGATAAGAGAAAAAGTCCTCAATTTGTACCAGGGGAGGTTTAGATTTGATATTAGGAAAAAAATCCCTTTCTGAAGGAGTGATATATGGCATTGGAACAGACTGTCTATGGTAGTGGTGGAGTCACCATCACTGGAGGTATTAAAAAATCTGTAGACATGGCACTTTGAGACATGGTATACTGGGTGTGGTGGTGCTGGGTTGACTTGATGATCTGAGAGATCTTTTCCAACATGGTTCTGTACACAACAGAGGTTATTCTTATTTTGTTTCCCACCAAGTGTACCTTGGTGTACCCTTGGTGTGCTTGAGGTGCTGTGAGCAGATGGGAATGTGGAGTTGACACCTCCTTGTTTGCCCTGTAGGGAGATGCAGTAGTTCATTGCTGTTGGTTTTGGGCTGATCAAGATCCATCACTGGCAGCAAGGCAGATCCAAGCTGCAGGAACTGCCACTTGGGCATGATTCAGTACCAGTTCAGAGTAGAGTCTCAGAGCTTGTGCTGAGTCACTCCATTCTCAACAGACTTTGCTTGTATTGGGCAATCCAGAACCACATTTAATAGCACTTCACAAGTAGCCTCACCAGTACTGAGGGAAGGTGAAGGAGGACTTCCCTTGATCTGCTAGCAATGTTCTTTTGCATACAGCCCAGGATACCGCTGGCCGTTTTCACAGAGAGGTCCCACAGCCAGTTCAAAATCAGCTTGTCCAGCAGAAGCCTGAGGAACTTCTCAGCAAAGCTGCTTGCCAGTTGCACTGCTCTCAGCATGGGGCTACTCCTCCCCTGATACAGGACTGTGCAGTTGTCCTTGCTGAGCTTCATCACACTTCTCTTTGCCCAGTTCTGCATTTCTCTTGTCAAAGGCCCCCTGAAGGGCAGCATAAACATCTTCTGCACCACTTGTCCCATTTTTGTGTGGAACCTTGGCATGTACAACTCCCCTGACAAACGCAAAAAAGCCTGACAAACAGCCAAGGCTTCCTAGGACTTGATAAAGATCACAGCATCACAGTACCACCAAGGTTGGAAGAGACCTCAAAGATCATCAAGTCCAACCCATTACCACAGACCTCAAGACTAGACCATGGCACCAAGTGCCACGTCCAAACCCGCCTTGAACACCTCCAGGGACGGTGACTCCACCACCTCCCTGGGCAGCCCATTCCAGTGACAAATTACTCTCTCAGTGAAGAACTTCCTCCTCACCTCCAGCCTAAACTTGCCTTGGCGCAGCCTGAGACTGTGTCCTCTTGTTCTGTCACTGGTTGCCTGAGAGAAGAAGGTAACCTCCCCCTGGCTGCAACCACCTTTCAGGTAGTTGTAGACAGCAATAAGGTCTCCCCTGAGCCTTCTCTTCTCCAAGCTAAACAATCCCAGATCCCTCAGCCTCTCCTCATAGGGCTTGTGCTCGAGGCCTCTCACCAGCCTCGTTGCCCTTCTCTGGACACGCTCAAGCACCTCAATGTCCTTCTTAAATTGAGGGGCCCAGAACTGGACACAGTACTCAAGGTGTGGCCTAACCAGTGCAGAGTACAGGGGGAGAATGACCTCCCTGCTCCTGCTGGCCACACTATTCCTGATGAAGGTCAGGATGCCATTGGCCTTCTTGGCCACCTGGGCACACTGCTGGCTCATGTTCAGGCGGGTGTCAATCAGCACCCCCAGATCCCTTTCTGTTTGGCTGCTCTCCAGCCACTCCCACCCCACCAGATAAATATCTGCTTGATGCCCTGCAGACATTAACTGCACCTCCAGGCTCAGATGTTCTGACCTTGCTGTTACATTGCTTGGAGGACTCAGCCCTCCAACTGTTTAAGAACTTGTCTGCCATGCACCCTCAACAGGGTCTAAATAAAGTCCTGCTATGGAGACTTGAGAGTTGGACTCCACGCAGCAAGCAGTTTGGCAGTTGGATCTTCTACCCTTAGACTGGGACCTCGTCTAAGGATTCCTCACCTCTGCTTTGGTGAGTGCATGCATTTTGGCTACCTGTTGAAAGATTTTCCCCTCCTGTGTAAATGATTACACATTTTGGTTCATCTCCCTCTAGGCAGCTTTAACTGGTCCTGACTGACATCTGACCTTCTAATTTTATTGTGCTGGAAGGAGTGCCAAGGAATTGTGGTAAATCCACTTTTAGAGGTGGCTGCTGCTGTCTGCTCTGTGGTGCTTCCCAGACAATCCCAAGGGCGAGCTGGTTACTAATTGGAAGTTACTAATTTTGGGAGTACATATCTTGGAGCAGCATCTTTTGAGACCTCAGAGTAGAAAAGGCTGGCTGCCACCCAGTTTCCTGACAAAGTTCACTGTATGTGTTTGCGGGCAAATATCAACCCAATCAAGCACAGAAAAAATGAAAGACAAGCTTATTAGTCTTTTCTGCCTGCCTAACTAGAAGGATGTACTGGAGACTGCACAGGCTCTGGGAAAGTTCTTCAATAGATGTTCAGAGTTCACTGAAAAAAATTTCTGGTGTTTAGCAAAGACTTGGATTTACTGGATTATAGGTTTTAAAGATGGTCTTGGATTTGCTGCTTTCACTCTCCCTGGTTCCATGCGAAACTCCACTGAGTGGCACTCCTGCCTTCCAGTAGTGCACCTCCATTTCAAGCTTTGCAGAGGCTGATTCTCACCATTTGTGTTGACATTGGTGCAAAGTGCAGGGATGTGGCCAAGGCATCTGATTTGGTTGGGAATTAATTGACTGAGGCAGGAATTATAGAGTTATTTTTATTTTCTGGAAAAGACATCCCCCCCCCATATTTGGACTAGTTGATTTTTATTTACAGGTTCTAATTTAGTCAGGAACCTTCACAAGGATGCTTCTGGGCAATTTTAGTAATTTAGGAAAGTCAGAAAATGGAAAAGGTTAAGCTACACGATGGCTTTACCCCACTTACAGATCAGGCTGGGCAGAGAACCTAGGGAACAGCAGATTTTATTCATGGAGGTACGGTTTTAGAGACAACGCCTGATGAATCTCTGCGGCAGCCTCTGAAACTGCAGGCTATCATCCAGTTCGGTATTAAGTCCAATGAGAATAAAACCCACCAAAGTCCAAAGTGTCTGTGGACACAGCTTCCATGAAACAAAGACTGTGGAGAGGCACTTCCTTAGCAGTGTAGGGAGAAGCCACACTACTGCCATGTTCCCCATCTTGGGGTAGTGAGCAGGAAGCCAGGATGCAATGGTCCAAGAGCAGCCAGGTCTGGGTGCCCTGGCAATTCTCTCTCGAATGGACCTAAGGACTTGCCAAACTTGCAGACTTATGGGGGAGCAGAATGAACTGTGCCAGAGTGGAACTGAACTGAAACTGCTCAGAATGGTACAAAAGTGGGAAATGCACATTTTTTTCCCCTCACTTTACTTAAAATGTTCCTAGACAATGTGTCTGGTGCCATCTATATCTATATCTATATCTATCTCTATATCTATATATATATATATATATATATATATATATACTGCATGTGAAGAATCCAGCCAGTCACCACCTGATTCCAGTGTGGGCTTTCTCATGAGTCAGTATATGCGTGGAAAAGGGCACCTTTTGCTCCTCACCCCTTCGATCCTGCAAGGAGGGGTAAAACAGTTTTGCACCTTCTTCTTCCCCCATTCAAACATCCAGAGGTGGAAGGAGGGAAGAAGGAATTTGGAGTGCCCCACAACAGCATCACAAGCTGTGGGTGCCATCAGTCCTGAGTAAAGGCCAGCAATTACTTTTCTCTAGATGGCACAGAAAAGGTGGTGGCTGTGCCATGCTGGGGCTGTGTGGAAGACAGGGAGTGTAGAGGGGTATGATCTGCAGAGTCTGAGTGCCAGATCTCAGTAATGTCTCAGAGGAAGGTGATGGATATCAAGGCTGTCTGGATGGCATCCTGAGGGACCCAGAAAAGACTGAGAAATGGACGCATGTGAAACTCAGGTGGTTCGCACATGACAAGTGCAGGGTCCTCACCTGGACTGGAGCAATTCCAATACAAGCCAAGGGATGAATAGATTTAGAACAGTCCTAAAGAGAAGAACCTGGGGGCATTGAGCTGGACATGAGCTGACAATGTGCTCTTGCAGCCAAGAATGCCAGATGTAACCTGGGCTATATGAAAACAAACGTGGGTAGCAGATGAAGAAGGGTGATTTTGTGCCTCTACTCCACCCTGGTAAGACACCAGACCCCTCCAGGATTGCCTTGTCCAGCCCATGCTACACAACTGTAGAAACTGAAGAAGCATCGACCCACACTGCCTTCTTTACCGCATCGTACAGATATACCCAACATAGATAGGGCAGAAAATAGATACGGCGAATTTATAGAAAATAGAGGTATTTTATTGCATAACCCAATGCCATGCAGCCACAGGCCAAATGCCTGCTTGTGACACCACAATGAAATGTAGGTTCTAGTCATTGAGCAGTGGGCTGGAGACTGACAATGTCAGGCAACAGAGGAAACAGGACCATTCATCAGATCCCATCTGGAGTACTGTGCACTGTTCCGGAGCTCCCAGCACAGGAGGTCCTGAGGGAACTGGCAGATGAAGTTGCCAAGC
>VWZE01012354.1:295899-380135 GCA_013396675.1 Eubucco bourcierii | reverse complement strand
AATATTCCAATTAGCCTCAAACCAGCACAGAGACCTACAGGGATCCAGTTGTCACTAGTGGATAATGAGAAAAGTGAGCAGGGAAATGCATTTTGCATTTTCACTGTTGTGATATTGTTTCTGCCCAAACTGAAGTTGTAATGGTACTTGAATTTTGTTTTTTCACCAGACCTATTATTTGTCCCCAAAGATGTCAGTGTTGTTTCAGGTGTGCCCTCAGTACTGACAGCATAGGGAAAGGTGTTGCAGCTTCTCAGGGTTAACTGAAGGCAGCGGGCTGTGCTGATGCATTTTCCTGAAAGGATAATAGAGCTCAGGAGCAGCACTGGTAAGAGACCAGCCAAAGGACTACTTCCGCAACCTCTAGGGGAGCTCCAGAACTTGGACTACCCAGCAAGATGAAGTGGTCAGGATGCTTTACTGAATGAACTCTATCAGAGGCTCTTTGTAAGAGGGTCCAGTTAACTGCAGAACATCAGCAAGTATGTGAAGAGCTAGTGACTTTGTGCAACTGAAAAGAAGAGGCTTCTGCTTTTTGTAGCTTTTTTGAGAACGGTCATGTTGAAGCTAGTTTGAAATGTGTCAGAGATGCCTTAAGGGAGACTATAGAGGAAATCAAAGAGTTCTGATATGTTCACTCAGAAAGCAGAACCTGACTAGTAGATGAAAGATCAGTTTAGCCAAGGACAAGAGTTGTATGTTGCCAAAAAAGAGTCATTAAAATTTCTCTATGTGAAAAAACTGAGCTGTCTGCTATGCTTTTCAGCTTTGTCAGTAATAGACTACTGAGTGATCAGAAGTCCAGTTGAACTAAGAGTGGAGGTAGGAATAAATTATTTTCCTTTTGATTTTTATGATTGTTGATTATACACTGGAAAACTTAACTTGTCTCTTTGGAATCTTACCTGGAACTGCATAGATAGGGCCACAGCCATCATAATGACCTTAATGAAAATATTGTGTAAGAATTGTCATCTTTGGAGAAGATGGAGTAGTGCTAGAGCATGTGAAAAATAGTATGGGAATCACCATTGTGCCATTTACTTGTATGCCATCATCTAAATCTTAGAGCTGTAGAACTTCTTTTTCTGAAGATATGGTGAAAATGGAGTCTTCAAGAAGCAGGAGCTGAATGGATTGTAGAGCATAGGGTAGACAAGGATAGATGAAGCTTATTTTGTCTACTGAGGTGTTTTGAAACAAGCTGGTTTTAATGCCTGTCGTGTTGGTATATGGAAAGAACTTAATGAGGCAATTTAAGAGTCATTACCATGACTGTAGACACAGTGACTCTTAGGGAGGATGGATGTGTATAGGAGCAAGACAGAAGGGGAGGATCCAGGTTTATCAGGTACAGGGAGTTACTCTACAGGTTTTGGGTTTTTTTGTAGCTTCTTGGAAGGGGTGACAGAGCCAAATAGTAGCTATCATAGTTGTTACTCACAGTTTTGTCCAAGTTTCTTTCTAATTTGGTAGTAGTTACTATGGCAGGAAGAAACAATAAATGTGATAAAGTATGAGTTCAGTAAAACTGTTGGAATAGTTACCTTTTCAGATAGTTTATCAGTTAAAGTTTCTAAAAAAATACATTCTAGCTGAGTTACTAGTGAAAATAACCGGAGTAAATATATGTTTATTATTAATATAAATAATGAGTATATTATATATTAAATGCATATTATAAATTAAACAATATATTAAAAATTATAATCAAACTATGCAAGTTGCTGCTTCGGAAGCTAAGACAAGAATGAAACCCTGGGTGACTGAGGGAATTAATGGGCAAATTCCAGTTCAACAGTGTCCTGCACTTGGGTTGCACTCAACCGAAGTGCACCAACAGAAGTGGAATAGCTAAGAAGTGCCTTCTCAGGAAAGATGTGAGTCATTTTTTAATCTCAAGGTAAATTAACTATGTCATGTCAGTACATAAAAAGAAACACTTTATTGACAGAGTGATGTAAAACTGTTATTATTCTACTTGGTCTGCGTAAGGCTTTTGGAGATTATGTCAGTTTAAGGTGCTGTGGTGCAAAAAGTTGTAGAAGAATAAAGTGCTTAGAAGAGACTGACAGGATCTAGTGTGGAAGGAAATGAAGACTGATAGAAAGTTTTGATGCTGCTGAAGAGAATGGAACACTTAATTGGGAAGCAGAGTCTTCCTCTGTTTCTAGCCAGATGTATAAAAAGGAGATAATATTTTGTGCCTATACAAGATGTGTTAGGGTTACAGTATACATATAGGCTCATCAAAGACATATTAAATGTTTTCCCAAGTGCCAGAAGAGCTATACATGGACAGTCTACCTTACTGAATGTCTTTTAAAAGCAGCATAACTGTATTGCACGTTGGGGTTGTGGTGGTGTGGGATTTGTTTGTTTTTTTCTCTAATACACCTTGGAGCAGTGTAATGGACTTAAGGCTTTGTGTCTCTACCAAATCATTTTGTTGTTGTTTAACTTGGTCCTCATTCTATCTGCTAGGCTTGTGAGGCAACTGTCTGCAGTTATGGGATGGATTTATGTTACAGTGTTCTAATTGATGCACATCTTGTGCTTCCACCATGGGGAAAACCTCCTGAAATCTGACCTGCAGAGTAGTGCCTACTTTTAAATCCAGGCTTTGATTATTTCCCTCCCCTGCCCTCTTTAAAAGCTGGAAAGCTTATCCTGTGAAAGTTTTCGTGACCGAGTTGTTCACAGTGAAGTCTAGCTTATCAGCTAAAGGATTCTGTTGTCATTGTGCCTTTCTAAACCTTACTTCAAGATGTGTGTGGAGGTTTAATTATGATGTTCAGTTTTTAGTCTTCTGTGTTAGTAGACTGCTACTAATGCAAGGACTTGACCATCACACTGCACCAATAACAAGAGGCACGTTATCATGGCAAAATCACTGAAGTGTTGAAAGGAAGAGCAGTCTAATTTGAGAAATCTCACCACAGACTTCAGTTCTGTGTTCTTGGATGAACTGTTTGCTAGATAATGTAACTGCTTCTCCAGTCCAGTCTGGTGGTGTTATCTAACTGATACAGTGTCTATTACTTTATTTCTCCAAGCAGCCCAGATGTGAGCAGTTATGACAAGACCACCTGTCTTCCTTCAGATTTTTTTGTCTTGAGTGTCATGTGAAAGTCAGTTGTATGCCCTTCAGTGTATGAAGGTTACATTTTAGGTCTACTACCATTATTTAAAAACATAGCTGCATGTGTTGTTTGTAATTGAATTGAAATTGAACCCAGACTTTCTCCCAGTGTGTCACCTGCAGTAAATGTTGCCATGTGCTTCATTAGTATACTACTGCCACATTTTAGTTGTAAGGAGGGACAGTTTAAGTGTGGTATTTCAGTGTTGGTTTAGTTCACTTCTTGTACCATATCTGTCTTAGCATAGGTTTCAAATACATAGGAAAATTATTAGAATAAACATATAATGTATATTTTATCAGCCTTAATTCTTCATTGCTCTGTGATTTATTACCTGTAAGGCAATGTCTTTCCTTCAATGTTTAGAAATGTAATAAAAACTAAGGAGAAATTATTACATATTGAGTTTATATTCCATGTATTTGTAGTACCTAGTACACGAAAATGAAAGGGCTTATCCTGTAAAACTTCATGTATTTTGTATTCAAGATTAGGTTTGTTTTTAGATACTTAGGACTTTTTATATTTGGCTTCTTATATTTAGCTTTAATCAAACCAAGAGTGTAACAATTCTGGTGCAGTGTGTGTTTAATGATTTGTTTTACTTGCTTAAATTTACTAGAGATTGGAGGGAAACCAAGTTTGCTATATTTGATGTTGTTCTTAGCTGGCTTCTATTTCTTCATTAACAGAAAATGTCACTTCTTGGACTTGTAAAGTTACTACCCGACTTAATATTAGTTCATTAACCAGTTGCAACTAGATCAGCATGGGAGATGCACTTTGAGGTTCTTCTAGCTCTATTCAGTTGCCTGCCAGGCTGACAAGACTGTGTAATAAGAATGGGACAATGTTTTTCTTGCTTATAAAATGTTAGCCTTGGAACCAATAATTTCCAATTCATTCTTTCATCACAATGACATTTTATTTTCTTGTTTATTTCTGTAGTTACTCAGAGCTAAATAAGTACTCTTCCAGCTGACACTTTGATGTGAGAGTTGTTCAAGAGCGGGAATATAATGCTCCCCTAAAGTGATTAAGGATTGTATTACAAGAACTTTCTACACAGCTGACTTTTGGGAATGACTTTTTAGCAATGTGTGCTTGTGTGTATACATAGAATAGTGGTGTACAAGCTTAGGTTGCCTGAGGACTTTTGATGGGATCTAGCTATCTAGCTTACTTCTTTTTCCTTCTGCTTCTGGGTCAAAAGATCGAGCGAGTCATCTCCATAGGTATTGTATTAGAGAAAGTTAGAGCTGCAAATGGCAGTTTTCCTGTTTGCAGCAATCTGGTGTGGGTGTTTTTTGGTTGTGGGCTGTTTTGTTTTTTTTTTTTTTTCTTTTTTTCCCATGCTTTGTATATCCTGGAAGCTTATTTGACAGTTTCATTTTAAGCTCCAGGACAGAACAAATGATGGTGCAAGAATAAAAATTGACACTGATAAGTAGGGAGGGATGTTAATTCTTTCAGGAACTAGCACAAACCTTAACTGTAGATTCAGTTTGAAAAGAAGGAAAAGTACATTCCTTTTTCTTAAATAGTGAGTTGTAGGTGCGCGTTAGCCGAGCAGCTAACAGATTCAAAGCGAGGTATTTTAACCCTGGTAACTGCGAGAGAAGCATGTCTAGAGAGAGCAGGCTTTCGAGCTGTGATCTGTGGTGCCATCTGTAGGTGGGACAGTTCGTGTTGGAAAATACGTGCTGAAACTTGAATTCCTGGTAGAAAACCTCCTTTGATCTAATCGAGTCGTGTTTTGATAAGGAGATAGTTGTGTTGTGGCTTAGTCTTCTAAATCTATAAAGTATGTTGTAATGCCGCAACCGATTGTTTTAAGTTGGAGGACCGAAGTTTGTGTTTGCTCTTTAACTTGAATTAGAAGTAGCCACACTAATCTAATTTTAGATATTGAAAAAAACCCACTGAACACTCTGTCAAAAGAAACGTTTTGTCTGAAGAGGTGAAACTTGATCTAGAGCATCTTACAGTGGAGCTAACAGATCTCTTTAATGAGTAATGGTGGCTTAAATACTTCGATCCCTGGTTTCTCTGTTTATCTGCAGATGCGCTTGTGTTTTAGAGTCTAGCATGTAGAGATTGTCTGGATCTCTGTATTCTGAGGCCTTTCGCCAAATTATTTTTATTAAAAAAAAAATAAAAAGGAGAATAGGTGAAATTGCAAATATCAGCTCAATTTGATACCAAGGCAGTGTGGAAATGAAAGTCCTTACATTTTGGAATCAAAATAATTCACACGCACTTGTGAGGTCAACCAGATTGCAACCCACTGAGCCTTGAAAATCTTCCAAGTGTGGGAATTGCAAAACCTCTCTGGCTGATCTGTTTTAATGCTTGTCTATCCTTGTGGTGAAAAAGCTTTTACTTTATTTTTTGATTGAAACTTTTGTTTCAATTTATTTGTGATTTCTTGTCTTTCCACCACGCTACATCAACTTGACTCTTGACTGATGGGTAGCAGCATTGTAGCTACTGTAGGGCTGCTTTTAGACACCACTGAAGTTTTCTCTCCAGAGCTGAAACAACCCCCATGCCCTCATCCTCTTTCAGGGGCATGTCTTCCAACTAGGTGTTGCAGAACTTACTCCAGTTTTTCAACCACCTTGTTGTACTGGAGAGCTCAAAACTGAATGCAGTGTTCCAGATGTGATGTTAGACTTGCCAAGCGAGTTTTGCTTGATGCTACAGAGTGCCTCTGCTAATGCAGGTCCTGTTAGCCTCCAGTTGTGTGAAGGTATACTGCAGGCTCATGTTTGATTTGTTCAGTACCTGCAGAAAGACAAATAACCTTTGACCTGAATACTTGGAAAAGTGAAGCTTAACTTTACACCTACAGTGTAAGAAGTGGTTTTATTTGCAAAGCAAGTGGTAATGTCTTTTTAACCTTAGTAAGAATTTGGTGATATTGTGTAACAAACTTAGTAAGATGAGCTGTGATAGTCTAGTGGAAAGAACTTGGGATGTGTTTTCCAGTGGAGTGACGAAAAAAATCTGTAATTGATAGCAGTTTGTGTTCAGAATGGAATGGTGCATCAAGCAGTTAACTTGGTCTTAGATGAAGTCTGGGAAGGAGATACCTGCATGTACAGACTGCATCATTAAAGCATCAGGATAGTCTAATTTTGTTTTTCTGCTTCTGAATTTTAGCTGCAGTATCCTTACCTGGCCTTTACAAATGCAGTCAGTTGTATCTGTCATAATAGCAAGGTGTTGCTGGTGAAATCCCAAGTGTGTTGCATTGTCTACAAATAGCTTCTTTGCCTTTATAAAGATTCAGTATTGGCTAACTTGATATGTTATGCCTTACTGTTGTACTCTGTAATATTAGCCCTTGATTTTTTTTTTGTTTGTTTTTTTTAATGTGTATTGACTGTTAGTTATATCAGTTCCTTTTCTATACAGTGGACTGCTTAATTTACTGAGCACCTAGTAGTGTGTAGTCACTCAGGAGCCTCTTACTTTCACTGTGCAGCCTTTACAGCGTGGAAACATTTGGCTTGCTATCTATTTTACCTTCAATTCTTGAAATCCAGGCTGTTTGTACAAGTAGAAGAACATATGTTTTGAACCAAAGTTTAAAAAAAAGTCTTTCAGGGGCAGACTTTTGGTCAAACTGAATGCAAAAGCAAACAGAAGCCCTGTGCTCAATTCAGGGTGAATGAACAAGCAATAAAAATCTGCTGTTCCTAAAATCTTAGCTTTCTCAATTCAGAAGTGAATTGAGAACTTGGGGGAAAATTATGGGAATATAGGATTTGTGTTTTCTTAAATTTGTAGTAATTGCATCTTGCAGGTAGGTTCAGGGGTAACTAAATAAACTAGGTTACAGCATCTTAAAATTTTAATGTTTTCTCTACTGAAGGAGCTGAGAAAGTGCTTGCAGTGATGATAGTGCTTGATCTTTCCTGAGTCTTTGAAATGTCTCCTCAAATATGCCGAGGTTAAGCAATTGACATACCTTTGCAAAGCCAAGCTGAGCCTGCTTCTCTGGTTACACCTGTGACAGCTGTGTGTTATCCAGGTTTTCTCATAGAATCTGAGAGCAAATTAGCATTTAAATAAGCATATGCACTTTTAAATTTGTGGATAGATGAAGAAATTGTTTATCTGCAAAATCAGTGTTTTCCAAAGAATTCTTTTCATCTGTGTGACTTAATTCTGTGTTTTGGTTTATCTGTGCATGATTTTTCCTTTGGTTATCTGGTGTCTTTGTAGATAGGATCTTTCACACTGGAAAAAGAAGAAGCCTGTGAAGGCACAGAAAGTGATTCTCAAACATAACCTGAAAGAATTGGTAGATAATGCAAGTCAAGGAAAAAAAAAAATCTTTATTTCTCTCTTCAGACTTCTTTTTTTTGTCCTTATTTTAATGCCAAAAATAATGGTGATTGGAAATAAATGGCAATTTACCTTTTGTCTGAAGAAGTATAGAACAGTTGTTGCTGATTTGTCATTGAGATCACTTGCAGCTAATAGAGTACCTTCAGTATGGAAACAGTTCAGTTCACCAGCTGCAAAAACTACTGCTTTTGAGCTCCAGAATGTAACACATCCTTGCTCACTGAAGGAGTTTTTAACATTTTGAGAGGCTACATGGTGTTCTCTTACTGATAGTGCTACATGTTTGGGTCTTGGCCAGTCTTTTTGAATGTTTCTTTCTTCTAGGTGCAGTATTTCCAATGGGAGGTCTGCAGAAGCGGTGTTTGGGTACAAAAATACTTCTGTGTGTACAGTGCTCTCTTGGAGTACTTATCCATATGTGTACTGTTTGAAAACGTGTATTGGTGTTTGTTACAGTTTTTTGGTTTTTACCTGCCAGTATGGTGTGTGTGATTGGTTGCTTTTCTGTTCTGTGTGGGCATTCTGTTGTGTTCAACCTGAAGATGAGCTTGTAGAGAACTAATACCAGCAGTGATTGGTAAAGGGCTCTAATGTAGCTTGGTTGTAGCTATTCTGATTTGTGCCGTGAATGTGTTACTATTTTTGAGGCATGCTCGTTGTGAGGCCACTTTTTGTGTTGTCCCGCTCTGAAGTTTCTAGTGTTTCTGTTTGTGATGGTTTGGGAGTTCCCCGCCCCCCACACTTTGTAAAATGACCCAGACTACAACTCAGCCGATTGGAAGTTAAGGACCGAAGCTCTATTTACAGCTCAGCACAATGTACAAGCAGATATATACACTATAGACAGGAATAGTTACAGACATAGACAAGTTAAAGGTAATACAGAAACACACTAGCCCTCCCAGAAATCCCAGAGGGGCTCCCAACCACCCTTCCACCTTCTCCCCACCCCTATACCTTACCCCAACGTCTGCCTTATGTGCAAGGTGAATTAGGAGGATCAGCCAAGTGGGTTAGAAGAAAAGTCATTAATGAAGATTAATTGGCAAAGAGGAGCCAGAAGCTAGACCACCCGAGATGCTGTGCCCCCAGAGAGAGACAGACTGAGACTGCCTTATCTAATGTTTTGATTTATTTTTCCCAAACAATCTCGGTAAGCCTATGAGTGAAGTAGCCATCACCATGTTTTCCTTTCACAACCTATAGTGTAACTTTCTCTATTAAAATATTCTGATTAACCTCAAACCAGCACGCTGTTCACCATGAGCAGTCTGATCCACAAATCCTCAGTGAAGAAGTGCCTTTCCACACATCCTGCCTCTCTGGGTAGATTTCTCTTCCACATTTACAGTCTACCTGTGTAACATTAAAGAAGTTACCTACTTTCTATGACCACACTAATGGGCCTCATGTATTGTTAAAAGGATGATAGCTAGTGGTCGAAAAGAGCATGCAGGATAAGGATGATTCTTAGCTCTGAAAGAGGAGCATGCAGGATAAGGATGATTCTTAGCTCTGAAAGAGGCCCAAAAAGAGAATAAAAAATTAAGTACAACGGAAAAGTGATTGACACTAAATATAAGTTAGTTGTAACCAGAGGTAGTCTGCACAGAAACCTAATCTTGAACCAAGGTGGCTGAAAGAAATTTGAGTGCCGGGGATGTGCCATTGAGCTTTGCCATTTGCAGAACGTGAGGGGCAAGCAGAGTCTGCATTTGCTGCTGGGTCTCCTGAAGTTAAGTTTGTGCAAGAAACCATATCCTGCAGTAGTCACTGAAGATGTTCCTGGGCAAGACACTGGACATGTGCTAAGTCATCTAACAAAAGCTTCCTCAGTTTCCTTTACCTTTTTGGATGCTTGCACTTTGTTAATTTCCATGATTTTTCCAACAGAATTGAGAAAACCAAGGATAATTTGTGTGTGAAGCACCTCATGTGTGTTCAGCTGTGAGAGCTTTTTGTTGATGTTATGGTTTGGTGTCTGTGGTATTTGTTTGTTTGGGGTTTGTTTGTTTTATTACTTGTTTGGGTTAATTTCTCTGTAAGCCAGGAAAGCTCCATAAGATGAATTCTTGCTTTTATCAGCTGTATTTAGAGATTTGGCTGGCTTGAGCTTCAGTGATATGAAAGATGTGTATTTTTCCCACTCATGCTCTGGAGCAGTAAAAAATTCACCTGGCCATTTACAGTAGAAATCCTTCACAAGCTTTACAGACAGTATAAAAATGAAAGGCATCTCTGGCTTGACTTGGACACACAAGGTAAGAATCCTGATCTTGGTGGCTGAACGGTATAAGATTTACCTTGAAATGCCATTCAAGCTGTTCAGAGGTGCTTTTAGTAGCAGGCAATCAAGCATTACTTCCATGTTTTGGGTTTTTTGGGGTGTGGGGTTTTTTAGGGTTATATTTTTGTTTCATTTTAAATCAGGGGATAGCCTACAGAATATCCTCCTTTTATCCCTTTTGTCCTGTGACTGTACTATTTATCCAAAAGGGGCAACAGGTAATTTTAGGAAGAGTAGTTGCTTTATTTCTTACCTTTTTCTTTTCCACCCCTTCCCTGGTACATGACAGAGCCAGGAAATGAAGTGGAGAAAAGTTGCAGCAAACTTCAAGGGGAATAATGCTTTTAGAAACTTAGAATAATATATTCTAGAATTATTTACTGATGTGAAATATCAGTTTGGGTGTGCATCATAGGCTAAAAGCAGTAAAATATTGCAAATGAGATTTAGTAGCTCAAAATGATTTACTGACTTCTCTTGATATACTTAGTGGCTTCTGTAGCAGAGATGTCAGTAGGAGATCTGATAGGAGAATATAGCAAAAATTGAGTTGACCAGTTGCTTTCAGTGCCTCTTGTGGGGAAATTCATGTAATAAGGTTCTTACCAATGTATGAAAATGTCAGTTTAGTGTTTTATGGTACTTAAAAGGCGTTTGTGTGCCCAAGTGTTTGACTTGTCCCAGCTGTACTAATTAGACTACAAGACAATGCCTGTGCACACAAACTTTGCCTTGTCACTGCATCACAGTGTTACAGAAGGAGATGAAATTCTAGGTTAATTCCAGGCTGAAAATAGCATTTCTCTTGCAATATGCATTGCTCTTTCCTTGCTGCTTTCTCCTCTCCCTGTTCTACGTGGAATATTCCATTCATTACTGCTTAAGAAATCAGTTATTTTGCAGTCTGCAAATGCTGAAATGACGTTAGAGGAGAAATACTTGCTTGCAACCAAAACTATTTTTGAACAAATGCTTCATTTTGGAAACTGTAACCATCTAGGAAAAGCTGAACTGAGATTTTTTTGCTCTACAATAATTTTGTATTGCATTTCATCAAATGATTCCCTGTGATGCTCATGTGTTAGGTAACCCTGAAATAGGAGTATATGAAATAGAAAACGAGGAGGTACTTAACTGGTATGGAATAGGATTTGACATCTTTTGTAGGATATTTTCAAGGATAAGTTTAAGTTTTTTAGACTTAAATAATCAAAATAGATTAAGAATCTTTCGTGAAATGTAAAGCATTTATATTTTAGCTTGCCTTTTTCCTTTTTTTTTTTTTTTTTGTTTTTTTTTTTTTTGGTTTGCTTTTTTTTTTTTCCTTATGGTCTTTCTACCTCTGAATGAATCCAAAGGGAACCTGACACGCATTCTACTGTTTTGACTATTATTAAGCAGTGTGCTTTTTGTCACTCTGTTGAGATGGTGTTTAGCTGTGATAGAAAATCAACCTTTTAAATGTTTGGAAAGATACCTGCTATGCCAAAACAATGGATTGCTTATGCATTGTAACGACAAAGGTAAGGTGATAAAGCTTTTAATTAATGCCTACAATCTTGGAAGTTTTTGTTCAGTCTTTCTTCCAGCTTTTATCTATCTGTAATGAAAATGTCTTAATGGTTTTTTTTGGCATTTAATTTAATTTTTTTTTAAACTTTAGCTGCCGAGATTACCCAAATAAATTCTGTGGCTGTTGCTAGGAACAATCATAGATGTTAATTCTTCTGAGAGCTAATTATACATATACTGAAAAACTTAAGTGTAGTAGGATGATGAATTTCTTTGTCATTCTGCAGTAAGGCTCTCTTCTATTAAAAAATGACTCTCTTTAAATGTGCTAAAACAGTAGTTTACTTTTTATTCTAGAATAAACATGCCATTTCAGATCCTTTAAAACAATAACCAAAGCAAAGATGAAATTGGGAAGTCCTAGTAGGAATGGTTTTATTTCAAGATGCTTTGTTATTTTGACATCTTACTGCTTTGAGATGATGACTCTGAGACATGTTAATGTCAGTACTTCTGTGCTAGGGTAAAGTTTTATGTGTGGCTGTTCTTAACACAGTCCCTTTAGAACTGCTACAGAGAAAATCTCATGCATAGACAAAGTGAATTAGTAGAGAGTGCATGTGTATATGTAATATTGGCAAGTTCAGTTTTCTGGAAGCTTTTTATTTTCCTGCAAGTGAGAAACTGTTTGTTTGCATTGCTCCCTTTCCCCTGGGTGTTCAAATAGTTGCAGGATTATTGTTTTGGGTTTTTAAAAGCAAGTTACTTCTAGCATTCTTCTGGGTAATTTAAAACCACAAAACATGTTCATGCAAACATCCTTTTTGAGAAGTATGGTAAAACTGAAGATCTTTGAGAATGTTAATGTGGCTTTAGTGATAGCTTTTTTTGAAGAGAAGAGGTCAAGATGCTTATTAGTCTGTTTGACATAATGAAGCATAGAGTGGAATGGGTGAAGTTAATTTATCTCTCACCAGCAAATGAGTCTTTCTGCTGTCTGAACTGTCAGGGTTTTTTTAGAAGTGAAACATACCCTTTTAAATCGCATTTGATTAATAGCGGGTTTTTTTTCCGGTATTTCTGCTTTATCTCTTTCAGAATGTTCTCTTTTGTACAGTGAGAATAGGATTGGGTATTAATGCCTTGATTTTGGAAAAGGGAGGGGCAGTGCTCTCATTTTCATAATTGAATTGCTCAACTTTATTTTGTGCATTTGTTTCCCTTCTCATATATCTTTTTCTAAGAGTAGAAAACACAACTTACATGAAAAACCAACAGAAGATGTGTTCTGGGGAAAAAGTATGCTCTTTAGTATGATTTGCCTAGCTCTGAGTGCTAAGAAAGTAAGACTGCTCACAGAAATACAGCACGGTAGAGAAAGAGATCATCTCTGCACAGCATAGTCTTAGACGGGGTTAGTCTGATCGTGTATTTCCACCTGGAGTTATTGGCACTTAGTCCTTCCTGCCTGTTTCATGTGAAGTTTTGGCATCGTTTTAACTGAGTGCTGCTCTAGTATCGTGTAGCTTCAACCAAATCTGCTCAGAAGTAGGGCGTATAAGAGAGGGTTTGTTTCTCAGTGAGCTTGTGTGCACCTGATGACTTAAAAGTTGTAGTCTGGTGAAAATGATTTCCTTGGTTCTGTGCGTAAACCTGTTTCTCAAAAGCAAAGGAAAAAGAATGAATTTAAGGAAGGCAATTTTGAAACCAGCATTGAAAAAAAGTACAGCATATGATTAGTGAGAGTGTTAAATGCTTCCCTTTCTCCACCCTGAGTGGAGGAATATTTGGAACAATTCATTGTTTGTTTCTGAGTAGGGAAGAATTTTATCAGCATGATGAATTTTTTTAATGAATGTGGTGTTCAGTTGTTTTCTTTTAGTGAAATCAGAGTGAAGATCTAGTCATGATGGATGAGCAGATATTTAAACTGCATGCTGTCCTGTCTTCTAAGGTCTAACTAGTTTACTTTCCCTAGTCTGGTGCAGAGAGTACTGATTAATACAGTACTTTTTTGCTCCTTATGTGGGCACATTTGATTTGATGTAGGTAGGCAAATTTGCATCACTGCAACCATGGATACTATTAAGAGCGGCACGTGGGTGAGCTTACAGTAATGGTTTTTATTTAAGTAACAGTTTTAAATTAGTTCATGGCACTTCAAAATACAGAATATGAGAAATCATTAATTTTTCCAGAAAAGCCATTTCTGAGGATCCTTTCTTAGCTTTCTTGTTTTCAGTAGTATACTTTCACTAAACAGTTGAATTTAAAGTGCTGTAAAGTTTCTTCAAACATTTCTAGTAAGACTGCTGCAAGAAAATGATTGTTTTATACCATTTTAATTTCAAGATACTTGGAAGCATTCTGCATGGATGATACCAGAGCAGTATCCTTCTGGTCCAGCCCCTTCTTTCTGATAGTAGCCACACTCTTAATATCAAAGAAAAGTGGAAGCATATATGATGCATTAGCTTATTACCAGGGGAGAAGGATGAAGTTTTCTTCCAGGCTGTTAAGTGTAAAAGTCATGAGTCCTCATAAATTCTGAGTCACCTCTGTTCTGGGTCAGCACAGCAGTATTGTGACTGTGCCAGATGGGAGGCTGCATGGTGGCTGAACACAGGAACACTACAGTCAGTAGTTGGGAACATGGCTTTGAGTTGGAGTCGTCCTGCAGATTTCCTCACCTGGGTGTGCATTGTGCTGTGGTCCATTGAGCGCTATTGTTATTAGTGTCTGCTTTAAGATTTGTCCTCAATCTAAGTGACTTGTGCCTCCTCACTCAGCAGTTAGGAACATAAAAAGGGAATGTCAGAATCTCTTGCACTGGAAGCGACCTAACCCAAATACCTACTTAAAGCAGCAGCATCAGCATTAACTTCACACCACATTACTTAGGGTTTGGGGTTTTGTAAACCCCCTTCCTCTGTCTCTGTTAAAAATAATCTTTTTCTGTCTCCAAAAAGGACCAAACTTTGTTTTCTTGGTAAGCTTTTGTGATGGTTTGGGAGTTCCCTGCCCCCCCAACTCTATGAAAATCACCCAGACCAGACTCAACTGACTGGAAGTTAAGGAATGAAGCTATATTTACAGTTTAGCACAATTTACAAGCAGATATATACACTATATACATGAATATTTACAGAAATATACAAGTTATACATAATACAGAAACACAATACCCCTTCCAGAAGTCAGTCCCCAGGAGGGGCTCCCACAACCACCCTTCCACCTTCTTTCCACCTCTTGACCTTATCCCAAGGTCTCCCTTATGTGCAAGGTGAGTTTGGAGGATTGGCAAAGGGGATTAGAAGCAGAGTGATTAGTTGGGTTAACAGCAGAACCTAGAAGACACATTGACTCTGACAGAGAGACTCTCTTACCTGTGTTTATGTCCTTGATTTTACAGGTCTCAACAAGCCTATGAGTGAAGTAGACATCCCATTGTTTTTTTTTCACAACCTATAATTAATTTTTTTTTCAGTAAAATATTCTGGTTAACCTCAGACTAGCATAACTTTTCTCAGATGTTGGAAAGCTGCTGCTAGCTCCTACAAAGCTACCTTTTCTCAGGCTTGAAACAAGCCCAGTTCCCTGAACCTCTCTCCATTGCGCTTCAGCCAGTTGGCCATCTTGGTGGCTCTTCACTGTACTCGTCAAATTGTATTTGGAATATAAGAACAAGTATTTGAAAAGAGTATGAGGAGAGCTTACAATAAAAGTTTTTGCCCATCCTTGGTGGTACTGTGTGCGTAAAACCTAAAAACTCTGTTAGTAGCAGATGTGATAGAGGCAATTACTTGAAAATGAGAACAATGAGTACTGTGTCCAGTTCTGGGCCTCTCAATTTAAGAAGGACGTTGAGGTGCTTGAGCGTGTCCAGGGAAGGCCAACGAGGCTGGGGAGAGGCCTCGAGCACAGCCCTATGGAGAGAGGCTGAGGGAGCTGGGATTGTTTAGCCTGGAGAAGAGGAGGCTCAGGGGAGACCTTCTTGCTGTCTACAACTACCTGAAGGGTGGTTGTAGCCAGGAGGAGGTTGCTTTCTTCTCTCAGGCAAGCAGCAGCAGAACAAGAGGACACAGTCTCAAGCTGTGCCAGGGGAAGTTTAGGCTGGAGGTGAGGAGAAAGTTCTTGACCGAGAGAGTCATTGGCTGCTGGAATGGTCTGCCCAGGGAGGTGGTGGAGTCACCGTCCCTGGAGGTGTTCAAGGCAGGTTTGGACGTGGCACTTGGTGCCATGGTCTAGTCTTGAGGTCTGTGGTAACAGGTTGGACTTGATGAGCTTTGAGGTCTATTGCAACCTTGGCGATACTATGATATTGTGATACAATGAAATCTAAGCTTGATGCAGAAAATGCTTGGTAGATCCAAAGGAGGATACTTTCTTGAAATGGAGGAACAAAATACAGAATTCTGTGAATTTAAAACTGTAGAAGAGACTGAAACAGTTATATATGGGAAATTATTACACTAAAAGCCTGACTAAATAGTCCACAACAGCCCTTTCAAGTTGGCATGTGTGAATGGTGGGTCACGATGGGTTTTGGCAAGGAGCTTGATTTTTGCCAACATTCTATGTCCTCACTAAAAAGCAAACTGCTTCCAAAACATATTGGATTGTGTATAACTCGTAGTTGTCTGGTGGGCCATTTGAGTAGCTCTAATAACACACTGCTTGGCGTAGTGCTGAAGGAATGCCTGCAAAATCAACCATCACAAAGACTTAGGGAAGTGAAAATAATAAAGGGGACATGGCTCACGTTGGCAGTGTCAGCAGATGGTACGAAATTTCTCTTGCACGTAATCTTCAAGTACAATGCAATGCCAAAGAAAGAGCTGGCAGCTTGCTAGGTGTGAAGTGTGAAAATCAAGGAGCATGGCTGAAGACTAGAGGATTGGCCAGCTTTCATTTGGAATAGAAGACCAAGTGTGGGAGTAATGTATACCAGAACTGGGTTTAAAGGATATTTGACAAAAACAATGAGGAATATAAACTTACAACACAGATCCTATGACCACACCAAGAGAAATGATTCCCAGCACTGGGTGTTTCTGGTTGTGAACAACCCTTTAAAATGCTGAAGTTTTAATATACAGGATGAGCTTCAGCTGAGGGTCACACACCTAACCCCAATGTGGCAATTAAGTCCAGTGCAACGCAGGTTAGTAGAAGTTGGTTCAATGCAGAGGTTGTAGCTGACGAACTTACGAAACACTCTATTTTGGATTCCATGGATGGAAATTGAAGTGGGCTTGTCTGAGTTTAGAAGATGAAAAAGTTTGAAGGTGATGAGTGAGTGCACTGAGGGTATTAAAGGATCCTGATATGCAAAACCTGAAAAGATGTACTAAGAAAGCAGGAGAAAATAGAGTGACTCAAGGCAAATCCTTAGTAAAAGTTTATATTCTTACTGCCTATCAATTACTAGGCTATAATAAGCTTTCTGCATTTAACTTCTTTTCATTCTATTCAGTCCAGAGTCATCTTTCTCTTAACGTTTTACTTGGTATTTCCCAACCACTGATGATTTAGAACTTAAGAACTTCCTGGATCAGAAGCAATTGCTCTGTGTTCATCTTTGACTCTCTCCTACATGGCCTGTCTTATCTCACCGAAAACAAATGAAACACAAAAGAAAGGCATGAATCTGTGGGGACCGCTTCATATACAGAGCATCTCTACTGGTAATCTTTATTTACATGTCTGGTCATTCTAAATGGCTGCAAATATGCAGGATCATTTCATTGGTAACCCAAAAGTTATTAGAACTGTGTAGCACATCAGTGAAAGTTGTATTTGTTGAAGGTCAGTGCTTGAAGAACCTGTATACCACATATCTGAGATGCATATTTAGGCTTATGAGTCATAGAATCATAGAATGGTAAGGTTGGAAGGGACCTCAAGGATCATCTAGTTCCAACCCCCTGCCATAGGCAGGGACACCTCCCACTAGTACAGGTTACTCAAGGCCTCCTCCAACCTGGCCTTGAACACCTCCAGGGAGGGAGCATCTACAACCTCCCTGGGCAACCTGTTCCAGTGTCTTGCCACCCTCACTGGAAAGAACTTCCTCCTAACATCCAGTCTAAATCTCCCCTCTGCCAGTTTAAACCCATTGCCCCTTGTCCTATCATTGCAAGACCTTGTCAATAGTCCCTCCCCAGCCTTCCTGTAGGCCCCCTTCAGATACTGGAAGGCTACTATCAGGTCTCCTGGAAGTCTTCTCTTCTCCAGGCTGCAGAGCCCCAACTGTTTCAGCCTGTCCTCATAGGAAAGCTGCTCCAGGCCTCTGATCATCTTTGTGGCCCTCCTCTGGACCCGCTCCAACACTTCCATGTCCTTCCTGTGCTGAGGGTTCCAGAACTGCACATGAGTCTTACATGAAACTCTTGAGCCTTAATCTGTAAATTAGTACTTACTTCCCCCCGTTTTAAAAGTAAAAACTGATAAGTAATAGCACAAGTAAGTGACAAACGTTTGGTAATTGGTTATTACACAAGCTCTGGGCATGTTTGCTTAGGAAGTGATTGAAAAGGAGGTGAAACAAGTTGATGTAAAATACAGCACTTTCAGCAGTTGAATTAATACAACTTGTGGAATGATTATGACAGTTACTCTGTAGAATATGTTTAGGTTGGAGATGCTGAATGCAGCAGTAAAAAAAGGAGCCTAACTCTCTGAAATTGAGCCTACAGATAGGATCTCTTCAAAGCTTTTTCATGGCTCCCTTTGCCTGCCTGTGACTGTGTGGCTTTATTTCTGAGGAGCTCATGTTCATAACCTGAGTTATTTTCCAGGTAAGATTAATGGTAGTGGAGCATGAAAACATTCTTTCCTGATCAATTTTGTTTTGCTGCCCATGTTTACTGTAGAAGTATCGAACCTGTGACACCATCTGTGGTAGTGAACTAAGCCATCAGGTTGGTGCTGTTGAGAGTGCTTCAACTTCCTTTCCTTGGCTGTTTACCTACTAGGAACCTAGTAAAACTTGTGCTTTCTGCCCTCTCATGGAAAAGGTGTAGAGGCTGGGAAGGAGACCTGAAAAGCATTGAGCAGTTAAATTAACTCAGGTGTCTGTGAAAAGGCAGGTAAAATGGTGAAGACTTAATGGCTCAACATCTTTGGAAGGAGAGCAGTGACTCTCTTCAGTAAAATCAGAGTTTACTCTGTTTGGCTGTTGCTCATGAAGCTGGACCCTCGGAGTGAACAGCTTTGGCATAGTTTCTTGATGTAATGAAAACAGTGGGTGAAAAAATGTAGGGCTGTTCATAGTTGGACATATGGTCTCCAACACGATTCCTGCAGTAGGCAGAGGTATTTAGATTTCTAAAAGGCTTCTTCTCTTGCATGAGGTTTTGGAATGTCTGACCTCTCTAACTGATTATCTGGTATGTCTGTAGTCAGTTTTGTTTTAGTAGCTAGCACAGTCCTTGATCACCTTTCTCTTATGAATGCACCAAGTTCCACCAGGGCTTTGTTAATGAGATGGTTTTTTACGCTTTATTTGAGGCTTAATCATAGGCTGAGTTATTGTCAGCAGGCATTACTCATACCATAAGAGGTGGTAATAGCATTACTTGAATCTTATTCCTGGGATTGGTATTTACCAGACCAAAAAAAGCAAGACACTGAAGAAGTCTTCAGGTGAAGACTATCACTGTTTGAGTGCTATTCAGCCTGGTTAAGTTTAGTTGTTTGGAGTTTTTTTTTTTTTTGTTGGGTTTGTTGTTTTTTTTTTTGTTTGTTTGTTTTGAGAGATGATTCTTTGGAGACCATATGCTGCCACACTTTGGGTCTGGAGGAGGGAAGGACATGGTTTCATGAAATTCTAATACATACTAGAAGTGTGACTTGAGGGCTGCTGTCTTAAACGTCAGTGTAGGCAGAAATCATCAGCATTTGCTGAACTCCTCTAAATACCCAATAGAGAATGAACAGTTGTTGAGATGTACTAGTGACAAACCCATATTGCCTGGAAAAATGATTGCCTGCCTTCCATTGTGTGAAAACATGAGAATGATAATTAGTTCCTTCTTTCATTCTGTGTGTGAAATCTAAGAGTGGGTTTACTTGTACCCACAATGGAACCACAGAATTGCTTCAGTTGGAAAAGCCCTCTAAGATTGAGTCCAGCCATCAACCTAACACCACTATGGCCATTACACAGTCCCAAACTGCCATGCCTGCATTTTTTTTGTTTGTTTTTTTTTTTAACTACAGTGATGGTGTTTCCACCACTTCCCTGGGTAGCCTGTTCCAATGCCTGACCACCCTTACAGTGAAGAAATTTTTCATAATATCCATTCGAAACCTCCCCTGGCACAATTTTTGGCCATTTGCTCTTGTGCTGTTGCTTAATGCTAAGTGCCAACACCCACCACACTACAAAGCTCCTTTCAGGTAGCTGTAAAGAGCAATGATGTCTCCCCTCAGTCTCTTCTCCAGTCTAAACAATCCCACTTCATTCAGCTGCTCCTCATAAGGCTTTCTCTCCCAGGCCCTTTGTTGCTCTTCTTTGGAAAGGCTCCAATACCACCATATCCTTCTTGAAGTGAGTGACCCCAAACTGAACACAGTATTTTCAAGGAGTGCCCTCACCACTGTTAAGGACAGAGGGGCAATCAGTTCCTTACTCCTGCTGGCCACACTGTTCATGATATAAGCTTGGAGTTACCCCTGTTGGCCACCTAGACACATGCTTGCTCATGTTCAAGCTGGCTGTCAGCCTGCACCCTCAGGTCTCTTTCTGCTGTGCTGCTTTCCAGCCGCTTGCCTCCAAACTTGTAGTACTGCATGAGGCTGTTGTGGCCCAAGTGGAAGACCTGGTACTTGACCTTGTTAAACCTTATGCAACTGCCCTTGGGTCATTGATCTGGCTTGTCCAGGTCCCTCCAGAGAGCCTTTGTACTGTCAAGCGGATCAACATTCCCACCCAGTTTAGTGTCATTTGCAAACTTACTGAGGCAGCACTCAATCCTCTCACCTAGATCATTGATAAAGATACTAAATGAGACTGGTCCCAAAACTGAGCCCTGGGGAACACCACTTGTGGCTGGCCACCAACTGGATTTAACTCCATTCAGCACCACTCAGTTTTTAACCAAGTGAAGCATCCACACATGCAAGCCATGTGCAGTGAGTTTCTCCAGAAGGATGCTGTGGACTACAGTGTGAAATCCCTTACTAGAGTCCAGGTCAACCACATTGACAGCCTTTCCTTCATCCAGTGAGCAGCTCACCTTGTTGCAGAAGTGGGTTTGTCAAGTCGTTTCCTTCATGACCCCATGCTGCCTGGGCCCTGATCACCTGGTTGCCTTGCACATGCTGCACTCAAGATGATCTGTTGCATTACCTTTCCTGGCACTGAGATCAGACTGACAGATCTGTAGTTTCCTGGACCCTCCTTCTGGGTGTCACCTCTACCTGTCTCCAGTTAGCTGAAACCTCTCCAGTTAGCCAGGACTGCTGGTAAATGATGAAAAGTGGCCTGGTAAGCATCTCCACCAGCTCCCTCAGTGCCCTTGGGTGAATGCCATCTGGCCCCGTGAACTTGTGTATGTCTTGATAGTGCAGTAGGTTGCTAATCATTTTCTCTTGGATTATAGAGACTTCATTTGTTCCTCATCCCTATCTTTGAGCTCAGGGCACTTCAATTCCGGTGAAAACCCGGTCTTATTACTGAAGACTGAGGCAATGAAGGGGTTAAGCCCCTCAGCTTTCCCCTTATCCTGCATCTGGATGTTCCCCTCTGCATCAAAGAAAAGATTGATTTTCCTTGGCCCTCTTTTTGTTGCTTGTGTATTTGTAGAAGCACTTCCTGTTCTCTTTAACAGCTGAAGCAGATAATTTTTTGTTTGGGCTTTGACCCTTTTAATTTTGTTTCTGCATAAACTCACAACAGCCTTGTCCTCCTCAGTGGTCTGCCCCTTCTTTCAGCGACCATAAACTCTCATTTTCTCCCTAAGCTGCAACAAAATCTGTCTGTTCAGCAGGTTGAGGAAATTTCTGCACCTTCCTCATCTTGGAAAGGCTGAGTGTGGCAGCCACCATTCAGGTTTCTTTCAAATGTGCCATTGAGACAGACCATTCTTGCAGTGAATTTTTTGTCCTCTGTGGCCTGTTCTTCCCTTTCAATTGGAACAAATAGTGTGATGGTGGCATTTAACTAATTGCACTTAGGGTGCCTTTATTACATGAAGATGCCACTGCTGAGGAATGAATATTGCATATGTGACAGATGATGTGCAAGTGGTGGCCCTCAAGCTCTCCACAGCCTTTCTCTTAAACATACTACAAAGACTTTTCTGGCTTGGGCTGTCACAAGTGTGGGGTTCGGTGGGTTGACCAAATGTGGTAGCATGGGATCTGGAACTGAACAGTCATACTTTTTGCACTTGCTTTTTATTTATCTTTGTAATCTCTGTTGAAGCCCTTGGAGTGTTATGGCAATGACCTTATGAACTTGGTGATTTTTCTTTTGTAATTAAAGGATGGTCTTTTAGTTTTGCACATGGATTATTTTTTTTTAATAGTGGTTCAAAACTATGCGTATTTGAGTCATTATATATTCCCCTATCTTTCTGTAGATGTTCTACCCAAGAGATTTATTTTTTTTATTCTTAAATATGCTATTTTTCTATTTGTTCAAATAAGAAGAATGAAAAAAAATCCGCTCCTATGTGGTAAAGTGCAACGACTACTTACATAACTGAATTTGAAAATGTATTTTGATTGCTTTAGCTTTTGGTTTAGAAAAGTGCAGCAGTAATTAAATCAAGTACAGTTTCCTTCAACACCCTCCCCCAAGTCTGTTACAGTCCTGCAGTCTAGATGATGCTGTTCCCTTTTAGGTAAGAAATCCATCAAACCAAACAAGAACAAAGAAACAAACCTCCATACAAAACCAAACCACCTTTCTCCTGCTATTTCTAATTAAGATCAAGAATAATTTGTCTATTAAAGTAAGAAAGCAGGAGTATGAAACACTGATCCCTGCTTTTTTCATCTCACTTCAGTCTCAGGAAATGGCTAAGGAATGATTTAGCAACTGTAAGGTGTTTTTGATGTTTGACTCTTCACATGCTGTGAAACTTCCAGTTAAGATGAGGAGAAGTATTTAACTCAGTGACCCAATATTAATAAAAGCATCTTAAAGGCTGTTTCTGGGATATTTTCTGGAAATAAACATGATTTCTCATATGGAGAGAAACGCATCAATATCTCCATGTCCTCATTTCCTAGCAGGCTGCTGACAACATCAGATGTACACAGCTGGTTTATGCAAGTAAGTGGAGTTCAACTGACTGCGGAGAAGTCTAAACCAGTGTGACCTTTGTAACTCCATTCCTGATCTTTCTTGAATTATGGCAATGTTAACACTGTTGAATACCATGATCTAAGTGCCACTCCAACTTGTACATACACAGCTGGAAGTACTGTTAGAGGGGTGAGGAACAAAGTAAGCCAGAAGAGGTTGTTTTGATGAGGTAGGAAATACATTTTCAAAATCAAAAGATGGCAATGACTTCTTGAATGAGATGGTGTTGAAATGGCAAAAGAGTTAAACCAAGATGAATTAAGACTGGGAATTATGGAGTTCCTTGCTCCTCAAGTAATTAGTTCAGTAAAAGCATTTTATAACACTAATGTAGATAACATGATAACATGTGATGTAGCTGTATGATTTTCAAGCTCCTAGCAAGTTGTGGGGTTTTTTTAAATATTTTTTTTTTTATTATGCGTTTAGGTTATTTGAGAGACTCAGCAGAAAAATCCATCTCACTTTGTATAATTTTGAAACAAGAACATCAGGCTGAGTAGGATACAAAAATGGTAGTCATTAATCTGAAATGTCCTATTTGTAGCTTAGGCTACTGTATGTATCTGTCCTGTGAGAAGGACTGTAGAAGCACATAGCTGATAATGCTGACCAGGAGAGTTCAGGTCAAAATAGGCTTCTATCAACTTCCTAAGTGCTCCCTGGCAATCTAAAAACCTTTCTCCCATTAATTGAAACTTTCCTTCGTGCGTGGATTTAGAGAACATAATCGAAAGGAGTTGATATGCAACAGTTCACCAGTGCACTGCAGTCCATGAGCAGTGTGTTGGTGACTGAGACTTTGTAGTGCGATCAAGTTGTCTGGTTTCGTCGGCGCTGCAGGTCTGATGCGTAGATATTAGTGGAGGTTTTGGGTTGGTTTTGTAAGTTGTGGCCGTATTTCTTCGAATGATCTTGCTTTAGAAGGGGTCGGACCAGATCTTCTGAGGTCCTTGAAGTGCTGGTCTCGTTAGGTGCCGGTAGCGGCAGCGGCCGGCGGGGGAACGCTGCCCTCTGCCGGTCGCTGCCTGCTTTTGTCGGGTTAACGAAGACACTTTCTAGAGCCGGGCAAGGCACTCCCAGTCATTCGAGGCTGGAAATGTGTCTGAAGTCCTTTTGAAAGGTACAGAAGGTCACAGAACTGCAGTATTAGCTTGCAGCATGCAAAGCTAGGATTAAGTTGTTGGTTTACTGTTTTTTATTGCTACTTAGATCAGAAACGTTTTCAACATGCGAGATTTGTGAACACCACCACGTTACCAAGAGAATTAATATTTCTGTTTTTCTCAGAGTTTCTTTTTGAAAATTAGAATTCTGTTGTTCTGAGCTAATGCTTTTCCACCTTCGTTGTTTTTAAATCTCTTTTGAATTAAAGTACTGTTTTCTGGGTGTTTTAAAGGCAATAGAGGGGAGATGGAAGAGTAGAGTGACCTACATTTGCTATAATATGCTGTCACATTCACTCAGGTCCTAACTCTGAAGTAATTTTGAAGTAATTTCAAAGCTTAAAAAGGCACTATTTTCTGAAGCAAGGCATCTGCGTTTTACAAAAACATAATAAGAAATACTCAGTTTTGAAGAATTGTATGATTAGTTTGCCAGCAGCTGATAGTGTTTCTTAAGGACTCGTGCATATGCCCTAGATCCATGCTAAAACGCTGTGGTTTAGAGTATGTTTTAATACGCAGAGTCCCTAGGGGAAATAAGTAGGATTGAGTTTAAGATAAATATTTTGAAAGTTGGCTTCATAAACTGGATACAGTTCTAAACCAAAGATAGTTTTAAGCTGCTAAAGTGAAAATATTTAAAGAAGCTTGAAAACTTATTTTAATATTAATATTTAATAGTTGTTAACTTATTAGAAAGCAAATGGTTATTGCCAGTATCTGAAGATTGCATTCAGCAGACTGAAAAGTCATTGCTGAAGTCCTTATGGCAGAAACAGTAGGGATGTTTCTCATGCCTTCTCTCAAGTTTTGGAGGACAGGAGAAGTGGGATTTGAAAGCATTACTAAGTGATATATAACCAAGATAGACCGAAGCAAGCTTGTGGTAATGGCACTTGGTGGCAACTAAAATATGTAAAGCATCACTCTTTAAATTCTTGGCAAAAGATGTAGTTTGAGATTCCTTTCTGGAGCTCAAGTTCAGTTTAAGTTACAGTCTCCACACTTTTCACTTAAGCTGTTCTGTCATGGTGATTAAGTTGTAACTTGAGTTTTCAGTTTTTAAAAGGCACCCCTCAACTTTTTTTTTTTTTTTTTCCTCCTTACAAATTTAGTTACCAAAGTTCCTCCTTGTTCATAAACTGAGTGTTACAGCACCACTACCATGTTTGTGAGCACCACACAAGAGAATACATCTGCCAACAACAAAACAGCAGCAGAAATTCTTAGAAAACTACTTTTTAGAAGCTGAGGAGGATTAATATTTGCTTTTTAGTGGTATTGACTGTGCCCTAAACTGCTTATAGCTGCCACTGCCTCTGGCAGAGCCTGCTGTCTCCTGCAAGTATCAAGCATTAGCAGCTTCTTGGTACCAATATTATTCCCTGTACCAGTACCTGGGTTTGTTCTGCCCTAGCTGCAGACTTGGTGAAGCACATGACCTTGTGCTTCATGAGCTGCCTTCTGCCACAGTCCTCCAGGTCACAGAGGTCTTGTGGTTTTGTGCATTAGGTGCTTGAACTAGCAGACTGTCGGCTCTTGGTTCGTTTGGGGTGCACTGTCTCATGACACCAGCAACCAGTGCAGTGTTGTGCAACACACCCCCAGTCTCTGTCCTTGGAGTGCTCTGCCGGTTACAGCTGCTAGCTTGGCATCATCAGTCATATTTTGAGCTTGGTGGTCCCCCACATTTTCAACCTGAGTAACAGCTTGTTTGTCTTGCCTGTTGGTCCTTAAACTTCAAGAGGCTCTATTAGAAGTCTTTCAAAGCCTTAGTCTTTGCCTGTTTGTTTTGTGCCTTCTTGCAGCTCTCTCCTTTACCTTCTAGTTTTCCAGAAAGTGGCGGGCGGGTCAGTGGCCGGCAGGCAATACACCTTCCTTATCCATTCTCAGTTGATAATAAAGTGTAAATTTGCCAGCATCCTTCCTATCTGGATTGAGATGGCAATCTTAGTTCTTCAAGAGAATTTGCATTTGAAGATGAAGAAAGCAATGGAACTGCAATGAACTGAAACTGTGAGCTAGGAAATGCTTTTATCTGTTGGAGTTGAATAGTAGCTTTAAAAAAGAAAATATCCATAAAGGAGGAAGTCATCTTTGCTTTTGAAATGTTCAAATATATTGGAAAGACAGAAGAAATCAACTATGGTAATTTCCTCTCTCTTTGAGTCCTGTACTAACTTTGTTGCATGGAAATGTCTTTCTGAAAACAATTGTTTTCTATAGATCCTAGCAACATTTCCCTGGGTACCCCAAAATGTGCAGCAGATACCTGAGCATCAGCAGAAAAGGATTGCTGCCTAGATTCTGTCCTGCTCTCAGTATGCAGTTTTTATAATTGAGATTTGATCTGTTGTCACTGTTTTTAAACAGGGGGGACTGGAGGACTGATTTGTCTCTTGGAACAACCTCTCCACTGGCTGTGGGACACTCTTAGCCTCCACTCTGTTGGTGCTACATCAAAGCAGTAGAGCACAAACATGTCACATCGCAGTCTTGATATTGTGTTAAGGGAGCGTGGATGGCTATTGAAATGAATCTGGAATAGAATGAGGCTTCATCATACAGAAGACATACATTACTGATGTATTTCCTCTACATTTTCACTAGGCTTTCATCTGTCTGCCCTTATTTTTCTAGTGAAGACAGATACCTGATTTAGTACTTCTGAGAGACACTCAGCAGCAGAGCTACTTTTTTTGGCTGCATTGCATGTATGATGTGAAAGGTATTCCAATACTCAAAACTACTCCTTCAAAAGGAACCTTTTCAAAAAGATAGGATGGAATGATTCAGATTCTGAGCAGTCCTTTGATAGCTGAAGGGTCATCATACGTTATCCATTCTTGGAACAAGCTTCTAGGATGTTGTCTGTTGTTCCTCCCATGGCTCCACTTACTAGTTCCTGCGTGACAGTCTGAATCCTCCTAGCCTTCTCTCTCAGCCCAGTAGATACTTAAACGGTGTTTTGGAGGATATGCCTAGTTGTCAGCCTGTCAGCCAGGAAACAATCTAGAGTGGTGAACTAGATATTTGCTCCAGTCTGTTTTTTACACTTGGAAGAGCAGTCTCAGCTAATCACACTTAAGTTGCATTCCGTATTTCCCACTGAGTATAACCTTGAAAGTGTAACTTGCTTGGCTAATAACCTTTGTCTCTCGAGTCTATCCAACTCATATACAAACTGAGTGGAAGCTTCATTGAGAGTGTGGGGAGGGAATGAGACAGAAGTGTAAAGCTTTGGAATTTTTCAGAATGTTTATTAGTGCTTCAGCTTTCATAGTTCATCAGCTGTGTTTTAAGGTTCAGTGTCTGATGTTCTGCAGAAATCTTTCTAAGGCTTGGGTGGAACTATCTAGAACTAAATACATATACACTTCTCTGTGGACAGATGGGAACAACACATCAGAAGCAACTTGAGAATAATCACATCTTTATTCTAAGAGTGGTTTCAGCAGTTTTTTGAATGGGAAGATCTCACAGTTCTTAAAGGACTTTTCAGGTCAGACTGATAGAGAGTTTGGCTGAGACAGAGTTAATATTCTTCCCAGCAGCACATATGGTGCTGTGTTTTAGACAGTGACAAACTGTTGATTAACACACTAGTGTTTTAGCTATTGCTGAGTAGTGCACACACAGTGTCAACGCTGCTTCTCTTTCTCACTCCACTGCCCTAGCAAGAAGGCAGGGGGTGGGCAAGAGATTATGAAGAGACAGCCGGCCCACCTGACCCAAACTGACTGAAAAGATACTGCTTGTTTTTTAACACTGGACTCAACAATAAAGCCAAGGGAAAATTTTCTGAAGGAGCTGTTGTTCAGGCCATGAGTCTTACTGATTGGGCTTGCATCACTTGTGTATGTGGGATTTTTTTGTTGGTATGTGTTTTTCTTTTAACTGATTTATCTCAACCTATGAGGTTTATGCCCATGTTTTTGCCATTCTGATTCTCTCCCTTATTCCTCTACGGGGTGTAGGGGGCTGAGTGTTGAACTGGATGATCTTGGAGGTCTCTTCCAATCTGGATGATTCTATGACTCTATGATAGAGTGCTAAGCACTACACCACACACTGTTATAAAACAATAAAGGCTAAAACAAAGTAGGTAATATTTATCTGGTTGCTATTACAAGTTAAACCACATCTCTAGGCCAAAACATGTCCAGACAATGTCAGGTGGGTTTTGAAGTCTGATTTGTTAGCTTAGCAAGGCCTATGTCAAGCCACAATAACTCAGTATATACTGAGATACAGTGCTAGAAATAATAACACTGGACATTAGCTGAGTAATGTCCTTACTGCTAATTACAGGCTATTCTCTTTAATTGCTTTCCATAAATGCTGCAACTCTTACAAGTTTAGCATAGGTGAAATTCGTTCACCACATGAATAGAAAATAGGATTTTTAATCCCTGAGTGACTTTACCACTTTTTACAATGTAGATTATTTTTTTTTTTTTGCAAATGCAACAAATCTTCCAATAATTTACAATGATTTTTAAAATAAGCAGTCTCAACTCTCTTCAGTCTTACACAATTCTGAAACCATAATAGCAATACAAGGATATGCTGGCCCAATGAACCTAAGGAATTTCTAGAAGTGAAAGCACCTGTCATAATGAGAATTTACTAAACTTGGAATGGGCTACCCAGGAAGTTATTGGAGTCACTGTCCCTGGAGGTGTTCAAGAAAAGACTAAATGGGGTACTTAGTGTCATGGTCTGGTTGATTGGCTAGGGCTGGGTGATAGGTTGATCTGGATGGTCGTGGAGATCTCTTCCAACTTGGTTGATTCTGTGGTTCTAACTCTGTGGATGTTTACCTGTCTTCCATGGTCAGTCTATCACAGACTTTCTAGGTATGTCAAGTATGTATGAAATAATGAACTACTTTCTGATACCAAGGATTCAACTAGTTGAACTGTAGTCTAATTGCAGTACAGGTTATTAAGAATACAGTCATCTCTTATTTTCTTCCTCATAGACAATTTACCAATATAACAAAATGAATTTTCTACAGTGAATTTAGCGGAGAAGGTCAGGTAGAATTCAGTTCATCCGCTGAATTTACGTCGCCTTTTATTGAATCAAAATTGAAGTCCTGCAAAATAGACCACTTATTTTCAGTCCTTTCCTAGTCTGTTTTGAAGATGCTGTTCAAATTTTGGTGGTTTCCAGCTTTAAAAAAAAAAAAAAAAATGGATGTCACAGTAGTCATGCTGGCCATTTCTTTCTAATTCTTGTGTGGAAACTGAAGAGATACAGGCATGATCCATTAGTGTCTAATTATTTTCCAAACATCAAAAGGAGGGAAGAGATTTCTCTCTGGGTCTTTCTCATTCCAAAACTGTTGTTGCTTAGGCAGCCTTAACCCCTGCCTGACCACCTGTTGCTAGGGACTTCTCAATGTTTATTTCTTTGTTTGCTGTCTGCTTCCAAGAAACTTGCAAGTGGTTGCACGACCTTGGAGTCCTCTGTTCTGCCAGTCAGTTTGGCTGAAATTAACTGTCATGGTTTGGGAGTTCCCTGCCTCCCACACTTTGTAAAATGACCCACACTAGAACTCAGCAGGCTGGAAGTTAAGGACTGAAGCTCTATTTACAGCTCAGCACAATGTACAAGCAGAGATATACACTATAGACAGGAATAGTTACAGAAACAGACAAGTTAAAGGGAATACAGACACACAACTCCCCTCCCAGAAATCAGAGACCCCAGGAGGGGCTCCCAACCACCCTTCCACCTTCTCCCCACCCCTATATGTTATCCCAAGGTTTGCCTTATGTGCAAGGTGAATTAGGAGGATTGGCCAGGGAGGTTAGAAGGAAAGTGGTTAGTGAAGATTAATCAGCAGAGAGGAGCCAGAAACTAGACTGCCCAAGACGCTGTGCCCCAGAGACTCCGTGTTATCTATGTTTTGAGTTCTTTTCTTAAACATCTCAATAAGCCTATGAGTGAAGCAGACATCACCATGTTTTCCTTTCACAGCCTGTAGTTTAATTTTCTCTATTAAAATATTCCCATTAGCCTCAAACCAACACATTAACTCATAGTATTAAAGTTAGTGAGAAGCAGGGACTGACAGATGAATGATACCATTAAGTATCCTTGAAACACATAGGACCTTTACCCAGTGGTAACTGTCAGAAGATTTGGTCTTTGTGAAGTTTGGCCTCTGAATGCTCTTCAGTCTGTCAAGCTGCAGCTGGGTAGGTTTAGACTGGATATTAGGAAAAACTTTTTCCCAGCAAGAGTGGTCAGGCATTGGAATGGGCTGCCCAGGGAGGTGCTGAAGTTGCCAACCCTGGATATGTGTGAAGGTTGTTTGGATGTGGTGCCTGGGAATATGGTTTAGGGTGCACCTTGTAGGGTAGGGATATGAGATGGACTTGATGGTCCTAGAGGGGCTTTTCCAAACTGAATGTTTCTGTGATTTTGCAGCTCATATTTGGAAGCCTGCTTATAGAGGACAATGTAACACAGGCACCCCTGGGATCTTTCTCAGACATGGCTTTTTACATTTTATACAGTTAGGAACTAAGGGGAATTCCCAAAAGCATCTATATAACTGCCTGTAATGATGGTCACTTAGTTGGAAGGGGAAAGTATTATTGTCTGTGTTTTGGCTTGACTTACCAAGGGTTAGGAAGGACCTCATTGGAGTGATGTCTCAGATCTGTCTTAAGCCTAAGAATTTTAGATTTGGAATAAACTGGGAGAAAAATCAAACACCTGCTGAAATGTTTCTATTCATAGGACCTGTCCTGGGCTTTCAATGTCATTGGTGAATTTAAGGGGAAAAATAAAAGGCAACTAATAATCACAATTCTTCCAAAGTCATGTTTCACCTTCTGGCTGAAGATAATGGGGCTGTGGTGTTCTCCGAGATTTTGTAAACTTCAAACCATGGACAGCTGTATTTACAGTATGTTAATTGTCCTAGATTTCTCCCTTCCCCACCCTATGGTTGATGTCAAAACAGAAAGGATTCTCTCAAGTTTTTGAGAGTTGTTTGATGATTGCTTTGAGCATGTATGGGGCAGACTGAGTGGGCACTGCAAATTAAGTTTCTTGAAAAGGCCAAATGCACATCAGTATTGTGGACTGGAGGTGCAGCAGTGGCTGCTGTTTAATTCCTGCTAAAATGTTTACTTGCCAAGCTCACAAGGAGGTGCTTCTCAGGTATAGATGCCTGCTAAGGATATCCTTTAGAAGGAAAAGTTTTAGTTGAGAGGATTTTAGTAAATAAATCTGTTTGCCTGAAAGTACCATGCAATCTTTAAATTTTTTTTATTTCCCCTGGCAGTTGAGGAGCTTGCATGAACAAGCTGTTAATTGTTTTGGCTGCTTTATCAAAACTGGCTTGGATGGTCATTTGATATTGCAGGAGGATCAAGAACTGCAAGGAGAGCTTCATGGGTGCTGATGGATGCAGTTTGCACCAGACATCAGTTATGAAACTGTTCAAATTTCATTTCCCTTCTAGAAAATGCTTAGAAAATTACTAGTCTTGAAGGAAGGAGTTATTAACAGCCATTATGTTAAAGCTCTCTGTTATTCTTAAATTAATATCCAAGCTCCTTACAGAGACTACTTTTGGGGTCCTGTGTGTTCTTTCAAGACCATACAGGTTAAGATTATTTAGAACAGAGATTAAAGTAAGTTTTTTAGATTTGAGTGATTCTGATGCTGAAATGCACAGTGAGTTAGTGTGATTGGAAAATGCCATCAAGATCATCAAGTCCTCCAACCATATCTAATTCTCCTAGGGCCACTACTACACCTTACCCATGAAGAAAACATTTTTTTCTTTTTTTTCTTTTTTTTTTTGTTGTTGTTGTTTTTGTTTTGTTGTTTTGTTTTTTTTATTGTGTTTTACTAAGTATTCTGGAAGTAAAGCAGTTCAGGCTTCTGGGGAAGAAGGATTTATAATCTCACCAGCTTGCCAAGTGCCTGCAGTGGTCCTCATTGAACACATTCAGTCTGAAGGAAGGTGAAGGTTAGTATATTCTCTTCCCAGTCAGTTAGACAGTCTGAACAGGTGGCAAATATATCAAGGTAGACCTTCAGATACTCATTTCATTAAAAGCTCCAAGTCTCTGTCTTGCTGTTTCCTAACCTGTGTTGTATTGAGGATGTGGGTGGAACACATGGATTGATGAAACTGGTACTGTGCATGTTCAATCAAGAATGGCTGGCAAGTGCTGAACAGAAGCATTAAGTTTCTGCAAGTGTTGTAGTGTGTTTTTTTTTTTGGTGCTGCATAACTCTGGTTTATCCAATATTCATGTTGCGTGGGGAGACTTGGAAGTAGGAGCTTTCTTGTTTTATGATACTAACAAAATTAGTCTTGCTCACTAATTAAAGATCTAATGCTGTTGATATTTTTATTGTGCACATGGGAGCCATGCATGAAGATGAGTTATTGCCAAGTAAACATTCCAACAAAACTGGAAGCTAAGGCAATTAAAATTAAGTGATATTTTCATAAGAATGAAAACAGTTAATGGTAACACTTCTTTGAGTAAATGAATTTTTAGTAAGTTTTGAATTGGTTTCTTTAGATGGTTCTATTTAAAACTGACATTTCAGTGTTTGTATCTTGTCAAGTGGAAACATCCTGTGCAAGAAGAAAATGTAGGGGTTTGGGTTTTTTGTGTTCTTTGAATGCTGATGTGTTCTTGCCTGACTGTATGGCACAACTGGAGAAATTCTTGGCACCGTGTCTGTCTCCCAGTTCAAAATTGTTGTTTGGTATAATCAGTATGCAAATGGTGGGCTCTGACTCAAGCTCAAGCTCATGTGTGATAACCCAAATAACAGATTGATAAATTGGGAAGGGAGGTAGTTAAGCAGTTCTACTCTGCTTTCATCAACAGCTTAGTCATTGTGTTACTTTTTGCTGTTTTGAATTGTTAACCCAACCTTTAATTCAAATCACAGCTCTAGTTAAATAAGCGGGGTTATGTCTGTTGAGAGCCCCAAAATGGAATGAAGACTATTTGGGAATCTACCTGTTTCTGTCTATATAAAACATAACAACACAAGGTTTTAGAAAACCTTTCCTTCCCAACTGAGTATTTATAAATCTTTTGAATGTAAGTGTTTCGAGTAAGTGAAACCTTTAATTAAATATAAAAGTTTGGTCAGTAAAATATGTAAGAGTACATTTCAATTTTACAAGCTCGAGTATTGTATTTTTGAGCTTATGGGCAGTAAAATGTGTAAAAAAAAAATTACATCTTTTTGTAAAGATCAAGACAATTGTGCAGTGTAACCCATTTGCAGCTGCAAATATGGGGCTGCAAGATGTGGATGCTTTATGTGATCTTCACCAACAATGTAGATGTAATTGCCTGGAGTTACACAGGCTTGCTTGTTTTTATTGTATCTTACTGATGGAATCTTTTGTAAATGTGTAGAATATATATCCCTCTTACTGATTTTTTTTCTATGCCTGTGGCACATGAGAGCTTATATGTTCTGCCTTGCAAAAACCTATTTCTGCAGCATTCAAGAACTGCTTTTGACTCTTTGACTTGTCATGAAATTGTCATGCGTTTGTGTATTTCAGGATGAAATGCTACAACTGTGTGATCAAAGGTGTGGAAGGAAGATAAACTGTTGGTCTGTGGTGCATAGAAAAGGTTGTTTTGTGGGGTAGCAACCTTCTTGTGCTTGGCAAGAGGCAGTTCCCTGTGACTGTTTTCCTCTCTGCATTATTCCCTTTTTAACATGCGGTGTTTGGGTGTGCATCTAATTGTGCTCTGTGCTATTTCAGGAGACTCTGTGCTGCATCCCTCAGCGTGCTGAAGGGAAAGAAAGGGTTTTTTAGGGTCGTTCTGTTAGGGCTACCATTGGATTTGAATGTGCTTGCAAGGAACACAACCTAACTCAGCCCATGAAGGAAGTGTATTCTTTTGTTGTTGGTAGTGGTTTTTATTGTCAGTTTCTTTTTGCATGATGATAAAGCAGAGTGCTAGAGATTTTCACAGTTATGCTGTAGTTCCATGCAGAAGATGACCTACTATGGGAAATGATGTCTAAGGCTATTTGGTGGAAAATTTGTGGGTCACGGCTCAGGGTGGTAAGAAAATTATACTTATACAGTATGGAAATGCTGTGATCTTTGGTCCTTGGATATTCTACCAAGAGAAGAGATCCTAATGCAAATGAAGTTTATTTTGAGGTTCACTGTGGGCTGAGTTACACATTTTTCTCCAGACTTTTGGTTTCACCAATCTGCACATTTATAAAAAGATGACTGTCTCAGGGTAATTCATGAACTTACTCATTTCCGAGCTGTTAAGTGTGGATGCCAGTTTTACACTATGTGAAACTTTACCTCAAGGGGTGCTTGTCAGGTAAACCAAATGAAGTAGAACACAGATGATAAAAGGCTGGTACAGGAGTAAACTTAAGTGAGCAGTCACATCCTGAAGAGAGCGGGTCCAACAGGACTTCTCTGGAAGGCTTAAACGCTTTTTCACAATACCATTCAGTATAATTAAAAATAGAAGTGATGACTAATATAATTTCACTGAAGCTTTTTTGCAGAGTTGTTAGCTTATGGTACAAGAACAGAGAAATCACAGAGGATGTGTTTTTGATCAAATTCTGTAAGACGATTTGTTAAAACGTGTGAAGACATAAAAATCTTGGAGAGATTGGAGGAAATGAAGTTTTAAATCCTTACTGAGCTTGATCAAATGGCCTACCCCCCCCCCCCCAAAAAAAAAAAAAAAAAAAAAAAGAAAAAGAAAAGGGTAAAACAATTTTGTGTCTTGGACTTGCTACCACACAACAAAGAACAGCAAATGTTAGAGACTGTGACCATATTTACTGCGGTTCTAAGAAAAAAAAGCATTTTTTCCTGCCAAATGTTTCAAGTGTTCGTATGTGCAGTTGCTTTAAATGCTCAAGAGCTCCTCATGAGCACATAGATAAATAGTCCAGCTTATGAACAGTTTCCTAGAGATAACTGCAGATAAAATAGCAGCTTCTGATTTCATTGTGTTGAAACTGGAGAACATTTGTCTGTTTCTGTAGCTATTTCTTTTTTACTGCTTTGGGTAGAAGATCAGGGATTTTACCGTGCAGTTAGAGAGCGTGGTTTGGTGGTGGTTTTTTTTAAAAGCATGTGTCAAATAACCTTGCATTTTTAATGTTTGAAAATGGGGATTAAATATCCCATAGCCATTCATTTTTGTGGTTTGCTGACACTTCCTTGAAAAAGCTGGTGGAAACTGCAAATCAGCAAATTCCCTGCTGTTAAGCTTACAACTTCCCTGCTTTATAATTACGCACAGCTGATTTTTCGAATGGGTTTTCACATGCTCATTGGTGCAGTGCGAAAGCACCTTGCAGGAAGTGTTGGGTTTATCTCCATCGGGCCGTGTAATGAGTCCCTTGCTGCAACATCTTGCCCCTCCCCTAAGCAACCAGCATACGCGGAGCATAGTGGCTCTGCTGGAGTTGCTTCTGTTTTCATGGAGGAGATCGCAGACCTTGCACTGCAGCAGGTGAAGCTGCCCTGGTGGATCTAACCCTGTGTTCTGACTGAGAGAATCTGAGTATTACTCTGGGCTGTGAGAGAGTTGTCACCTCAAGCTGATGCTAGCATATTTAATATAAAAGCTGACTTGGAAATTTTAAAGATGGACACAGGATTTTTTTCCTTTGCCTTTTTTAAGATCTGGTTTCTAACGTAAAGTAAATTTTTTTTTTTCTTATCCTGAAGGATTCAACCCATTTTTATAAAGGCTTATTTTGGAACACTATGGACCTAGGTTAAATGTCAAAGACAGGCAGCAAGCAGCGCTTACAGAGGCATTTTTCTGGAATCTCAATCACGGATCGATTCAAGTGCACAGGGTCTGAAAAAATGTCTCCTAGCATAAAAAACTTGGATTGTTTTTCTCCGATGCTATGCCACTGTAAAGTAGCATGTACCAACAACACAATATCTTTAATGTTTGGATGTAAGGTGGGTCTATAAAAGGACTTTCCTGGAAACGTAAGCTGCATTTAATGAATGATTGCCATTGTGTCTGATGTCACTGTACCTTAAATTTCTGATTCAATAGTGTGTGTTTTGTTCCATGCCTTACTCGATTATCAGAGCTCTTGGGTGATTGTGGCAGAAGCAATGAATTATCATGCCTGCTGCTTTAAAGATCCATTTGAAAAAAACAAAAAAAAAACCATTTTGAATTTACTGAATCCTGCATGTAAAATGTCGTCATTCTCCGTTAATCAACATTAATCATCATGTAATCAGTTTATTGCACTTGGCTTTCATTTTCTTCAGCTGTAGAGAATTAAACACACAGGAGATTTGCACTGAGATGCAGGGCTGGAAATGCCTCCTGACATCATATTGATGGAAGCAATTGTTAGTGGCAGGTTTGGGTTTAACAGTGCCCTCAGGCATTTAGTCATTTTAGGACTACATCAAGGGTTAGATTTCAGAGTAATAAAACATATATAATTTGGGAATCCTGAGAATAATAAACAGAATGTATTCTGGTGGTGGTGTTCAGGTAAAAGTAACAAAACGTGAGGGGTATGATGAGAACATGAAGTGCTGGAGAGGCTCTTCAAAATTAAAGGGATGTGTGTGTGAAGTTACTTTTGAGGCAGATTGTGAGATGTTTCTCTTTAAAACTTATTTTGTACCTTTGTTTCTAAATCACAGTGCTCCTTATTTTAAACAAAAAAGAGTTAAGCAAGGCTTTATTGTGTAAATTTGGAACAGGACTGTGTGTGTGCATGCCTGTGCATGTATGTGTGTGTGTGATGCAGTTTTGGGTAGATATATCAGAAAATGTTAATGGTGAATGTCACCTAGTTTGGAAGGGTGGAGACAAAATTTTTAAGTCTCGTTTGGTAGCGTAAATGATATATTATGAAACTTAGGAAACTCGAGTGCTTTATTTCCAGGAGAAAACAAATTGGTTTTTTTTTTTTATCTATTTGTATTCCATGTGCCCAGAGCGTTTTTCAGTTGAAAATATATTTAAATTTACAGATGCAATTTGGAATCTCTTTGCTAGAAAAAGAAGATTTCTTTCCTTTTGTGGGACTCAGCATCTTTTATTTTATTTATAAGATGTTACTCGTGTTTAGAAATTTGGAGGAGAAAACCGTAGAATGAAAAAAACCATCCCCATTTTAATTTTGCCAGTCAAACTGCAGAGCAGAGATGCTGTTCACTTTAAGACCAAACTAAAAATAATCCAGCCAACATCCAGAATCCACTTTAGGCATTTTGTGCCGTTGCTGAGTGATGGCGGCATTTTCTACTGTACTCGCGCCTCAGCGGCTCTTTTTGTCTCTCTGAATGCATTTCTGCCCTCATACCTTGCTCCCAGTCACGGCTCCTTGGTCCTGGGGAAGCCTGCCTGCCCCAGGGAGGTGGCAGCAGGCACAGGGAGCACATGGTGCTCGTCTGCTGGAGAACACTCTGCTGGGGGCAGAGGACATGGGGGCTGAGGCTGGGGGCAGCCCTGCTATGCCCCAGGCCAGCCTACCCCCAGCAGCATGCCCTGTGGTGGGCAGTCAGACAGCACCTTGTCCCTGCCTGGGGGAACTTAGACTTAAATAGTTGTGTCCTGAAGAGGTTCTGTATCAGGTCCTCATTGGTGTTTTGGAGGGTAAGTTGCAGGGTTACCCTAAAGGTAAAATACTCTTGGTCCTCTGAGAAGATGACTGTTGAATACTCAGAATCAATATTTCAAGGGTTATGTGAGACAGTAATGCAGGGTGGCCTGCTCAGTCCTACACATAGAAACCCATTTTGTCTCTCACAAGTGAAAATAGAGAACTTTCCATTTTCCTTTGCTGCTTTTTGACCACGTATGGAAAGAACATTCATGACCAGATTGTTCCTTCTTAGGTGGTGGGGTTTTTTTGTGGTTTTTTTTTTTCTTTCTTTCTTTTCTTTTTTTTCCCCCTCTTTGCCTTTCTGGAACAGGTGAACTTCTTCACTATGAGTGTTTCTGGTGGTTTTAGAACTGTATACACACATTCTAAATTGTATGAGTTCTGGATATCTATTACATAAATATTTACGTTTAGTCTTAGCTGTGCACTTTGACATATGATGGAACACTGCAACCTAAATAAATGTGTTCTTAAGCAGTTTTACTCAAGATACAGTGTCAAAAAGAAACTTCCCAAAGGGAGTGAAATGACTTACAGTTTTGTTTTAGCCCAAGCTATTGGTGGAAACTCTGTGGTTTCCCTTGAGAATGTAGCAGTTAGTTAATCAAAGCACAAAACTTCTGTTTAAAAACAACAAACCCAAAGATTGAAAGAAATATCAGAACAGAGTTGGTTTAAGTCATTAAGTTGAGACCTAAATGGAAAATAATTCTAATAATTGTAGATGTCTTGTTGCATGATCAGCAAAGTAGTTCTGAAAACACACAAGCATATCCTTTTCATAATTACTGAAGTTCCTTTTGTTAGGCACAGACTTGTAGCCTTTCAGTGTGAATTGCTGTTTGCTTGCAAAGAAACATAGTTTGGCTTTCCTGATCTTCCTGGAAGGAGTTTTTGCAAGTGAGAACTTCCCATTTTCCTGCAGTTCTGCAGCGTTGGAGCATACCTTCTCTGTGTGCGTGTGTGAAATTTTTCTCTGTGAGGGAGTCATCGTTATTTACCTGAGAACTGGTTTCCGATTTTGCTCTTCCACTAGACTGCAGGGAAGGCTTGTACAAAATGCTTTAGCATCTCTTGGTATATAACTCATTTTGGGTTAGCTTTGTTTCAGCAAGATTGTGCAAAATTTGATTGTATTATTGCTTTTGTGGTTGGAGTTGTTAGAGATTTATTTTCTGCTGAATTTTGTATGGATGTTAGACTTGAGGATTGTTGGGTTTTGAGATGTGATGAGGTCCGTGGGTAGTTACATATTTCTACTCATCTGCTTTTGATGTATTGCATCCTAGCCCTTTCATACAGGAGTGGAAATGTGGGATGCCAAACAGGCATCCAGTTGCTGGAATGATGTTTTGAATTGTCCTTTCAGATTTAGTTTAACTTCTAAAGTGGAACAGTGACTGAACAAGGACAAGCGTCTGAACTTGAGTACTTGGGTGTCTAAAACCACTTGATTTTTTTCATGTTGCCTGTATTAAAGAAGGTCTGACCCTTTGAGCTTCTATGTGTCTAATTCAAATGGTTAGATTTACTTATTAAATCCTCACTTACTGTTAACCTCTTCCAAAACATGGGGTGGATTTGCACAGTAAAAATACAAGCTTAGCCAGGGACTGACTGTCAAGTCAGGCAACGTATCTGCAGGGGAGTTGTAGCTTTCGGTTGTTGAAAGCATGCAGTAACTTAGAACTTGTGTTGCTGTATGGGTGGGAAGGGTTAAAATCTGAGGGAGAAAGGAAGTGGGTATTAGAAGGTGAATTTATGAGCTACTAGAATGTGTTTTAAGCATACATTTGTTCTTGCAGTAAAGCTGTTTTAGCTTTTATTTCTTTGTAGAGAAGATGCATTATTGCACTTTCACATCTGGTTCTGTTACAGTAGATTGATGCGTGTGTCTAATATGGGTTGGACTTCCATTTTGTCATTAAATGGTCTGCTAGTTAAAGGATGATCTTGCATAATTCATTATCTGTCCATGACCATGGCTGTTGGTATGGCTTGAGTCTGTGGAGTAACAGTGTTGCATGCTGCTGTGGGTAAGGGTCACCAGTTTAAAGCATGGGGTTCAAGTGTCCCTTAAAGAATTTCCTTTCATTTGTTTCAGTAAGATATCTTACTAAGGGAGCTTAAAATAAAATAAACCCACAACTTAACCATTGTCTCTAGGGGGTAATTATGTATGAATCTGTTTGAAATACCTTCTTTATAAAATGTTTAAAATACTTTTTAAAGTATTAGACCTTAGGCAGACTAAAGCAAACCTTTTTTTTTTTTTAGAGTTCCCTGAAGCTTTTCTGTGCATTTTCTGTGAGGAAGTGATCTGTATTCTGGAAAATGGTGCTAGAAAATGTCTATAAAATCCTTGTTTGCTCTGTATATTGCTTCAGATATTTTGTTCATCTCTCTTTTCTCAAGCCTAACAGAATCAGGAAAAAAAAAATTGGAGCAGGGATGCTGTGGACCTGAACTATTAGCACAATGATTTCACTGTGGTGAATTAGGACTATCTTCTTGTCTCATGTAAATGAGGATTGGTGTATTAAAGTAAATGAGTTTTGCAGTAGGCTACACTAGTGAATAATACAGTTCATAGTTCTGGTCAGACTTCTAAACTCATCCAAAGTATAATCTAGCTTGAGGAAATCTTTGTTACATGTTACATCAGAAATGTTGTTAATTGATGGTGACACACCTGCATACTTGCAATTGAATTCTTTGGGGCAGTATTTCTGTCCAGAAGTGTGTGTGTGAGTTAAATGTTTAGCACTTGGTTGCTTTGGAGGTCAAATTATCTTAATAAATTATACAGCAACCTGTAAAGCTTCTTAAAAATAGTTCAATTGCTTGGCTGCTACTTAATTGGATGCTAGGAAACTTGTGCAGCTGAGCATACCTGTCTGCAAGTTCAGAGCTGCTTTGTCACATCTACCTTTTTTTTCCTTCCTTTGATCTTACTTGCTCATGGCTTGGCTGCCTGTTCTAAACAAGTCTGTTCTTGGAGGCTGGATTTGGTTGTGAGACTGGATTCTCTTGCTTGTGAGCAGAGTAATGGTCTTCTGCTAGCCATTGCAAGATGAGTTGGTGCCACTCTCTATGTGCTTTTCTCCTTATTATGCCGGCACCTTGTGAACCACTTCAGGGAATTAAAATTTAATATTGCTGGAAGAGGGAATAAGCATTCTACTGGATTAACTTGCTGAGCTTGCTCACCATCTGATGTCAGATGTGTTCTAGCAGCAAGGTGCAGGGAGATGTAATTGTACAGCTCAACCAAGACTGATTTGAATGGGTCCTGCTCCTTGGGACAGTAGCTGCCCTCTGAGCAATACTGTGTTGTAAATGCAATCTGTAGACCCCCATGTAGGGTAACATGCATGGGATTTGGCTTTGCAGTAGAATTTGCAGTTGCCCTGGGAGGTTGTGGCTGCTCCCTCCCTGGAGATGTTCAAGGCCAGGTTGGAGGAGGTCTTGAGTGAGCTGTACTAGTGGGAGGTGTCCCTGCCTATGGCAGGGGGTTGGAACTAGATGATCCTTGAGGTCCCTTCCAACCTTACCATTCTATGAGTTATCTTGATATGGCTGAAATAGTTGAGTGGATTCTCATTCCAAAGGATGACAGCTCCTTGGAGAGGAAAGGAACAGGCAATGTTGAATGGTGGCTGCTTGACCATGCCAGACCACTCAAAAGTACAGTTGGGAGGCAGAGAGTATTTCAGTGATGCTCCACAGCTCATATGGACCTCTTCAGCTTCCCTAGAGAACTGACTGGTATGTGCTACAGTAATTGGCTTTGCTTGAAGCACTTTGCTTGAAAGTGATTTCCTCTCTGGAGACTTTCAAGACCTGTCTGGATGCATTCCTGTGTGACATAGGCTAGATGATATGGTCCTGCTCTGGCAGGGGGTTGGGCTGGAAGATCTCTAGAGGTCGCTTCCAACCCCTAACCTCCTGTCATCCTGTGATTTCTATGAGGGGAAAGAATAGCATGGCATTTCGCAGAATAGGTATTCCACCTTGGGTGCTTTCATTTGTTTTGTGTCCTTGCCTTCTATTCTTACTTTGAAACAACATCCAGTAAGTATTTAAATTAGTGTATTTTAAACATGAATTCTACTTTTGGGGTTTCTTTTGTAGGTGGGAGATACTTCGCAAATAATAGTGAAGTCAAACTTGAATATCACATCAAAATCCAATTAGTAGCTCACATTTAAGATGTTTTGTGAGAGTTTTGTGATGAGCTTATAGCCCTTGTGAGTACCTCTTACAGGAAAGAATCTTTCACCACATCTCATTTTTCATCTACTGACATGCTGATGTATTAAAACTTCACATGAACTATAAGCAGTGTAGTGTAAGCAGATGTTTCTTAGTGAAGTCTAGAGCCTTTTAAGGCTGTAGGCACATACAAATACCTGTTTTTAATAAATGCTTTGTCAGGAAGAAAGTAATCAAGGTAGTTCTGTGCTTTACCCGAAGGTAATGATTGGTATGTAAAGGAAGTTAATTTTGATGGACCTGTGACTACTCTAATAATATGTAATTTTTTTCTTGACTGAAAGGATCTACGTTAAGCTTTCCATAGAGTCTTGTCTGAGGTGACTGGGGCACTGAATCCACTTACAAATCCTATTTTCTTATGTTTTGTAGTCAAAACAGTGGAAACCAGTGCCAAATGGCGTCCCTCAGGGGTCAGTGCTGAGACCAGTGCTGTTTAACATCTTTTTTAGTGCCATGGACAGAGGAATCAGGGCACCCTCAGCAGGTTTGCAGATGACATCAAGCTGTGTGGCACAGTCGACTTTGCTAGAGGGCAGGGATCCATCCAGAGGGACCTGGACAGGCTGCAGAGACCCAGGCCAACCTCATGAAATTCAACAAGANCAGCAGGGCAAGGGAGGGGATTCTGCCCCTTTACTCTGCTCTCGTCAGACCCCAGCTGGAGTGCTGTGTGCAGTTCTGGAACCCTCAGCACAGGAAGGACATGGAAGTGTTGGAGCGGGTCCAAAGGAGGGCCACGAAGATGCTCAGAGGGCTGGAGCAGCTCTGCTATGAGGACAGGCTGAGAGAGTTGGGGCTCTGCAGCCTGGAGAAGAGAAGACTTCCAGGAGACCTGATAGAAGCCTTCTAGTATCTGAAGGGGGCCTACAGGAAGGCTGTGGAGGGACTATTGACAAGGTCTTGCAATGACAGGACAAGGGGCAATGGGTTTAAACTGGCAGAGGGGAGATTTAGACTGGATGCTAGGAGGAAATTCTTTCTTGTGAGGGTGGTGAGGCACTGGCACAGGTTGCCCAGGGAGGTTGTGGCTGCTCCCTCCCTGGAGGTGTTCAAGGTCAGGTTGGATGAGGTCTTGAGTGAGCTGTACTAGGGGGAGGTGTCCCTGCCTATGGCAGGGGATTGGAACTGGATGATTCTTGAGGTCCCTTCCAACCTTACCATTCCATGATTTTAAATAGACGCTTGAGATTTGGCAGGGATTTTTTGGATTGTAAGTCCAGCCAAGTACTCCCTTTACCATCAGAACAGGCTCCTTTAAGCTGGCAAAATTCCTTCTTTGCTGACTTTGCAAGACAATTTTTTTTTTGGTGCTTGTTGAAGCTCTAGTGTGTATTTTCTCTAATTTCCCATATGACCTTTTTTATGCTGTGATAATATCCAGTGGTGTTTTCAGCCAACACTGTTCTTCAAATGATAATTCTTCCCTGTTTCAAATGTTTAACATGGCTGCTCTAGAGAGCTCATGTCAACTCCTTTCAGGGTTTTGTTTTGATAAGTTAAAAACAAGTCAATGTCAGAAAACAGATGAATGGCATGAGGCTGAGCAGTCTAGCACCTCACTGCTGCAGGGAAAGGAAAGAAAAACTGTTATCTTCTGCTAGTAGTGACGTGTAAAGTTGGTGTGGTCAGCTCTGCTGAAGGTCTCAAATGGTTTGTTTTGAGTAAGCACTGCAATTTTTCAGAACCATCAGCATTCACCACCTTTCCTTGGCTATCCAATTGAGGAGATGTTGGAAATGTTTGACAGTTAGTTGTGACAACAGAAGTCTGAATGCTCCTGCTTTTCTCATTGGAATGATTTCTTTTTGTGTTGTGCTTCTCTGCTAATTATTGGCTTCCATAGAGAAAATATACTTGTATTTTTATAAATACTAACACTTCAAAAGCATAATTCCTCTGATGTGGTAGAACTTGATCTCATGTAGTCTCAACAATGAAGAGCTGAATGGAGTAGGGTTCATAAAACTTCTAAGTTATTTTGGTTTTTTTTGAGTACAAAAGTAAGCCAGGGTTATAACTTCAAAAGTCTCTGATACTTTACTGACTGAAAAACTTTGCATCTTTAATGTGTCTTATGTCTGCTTGGGTATGGGCTTGTTTCTCTTCTGGGAGTTTGAGGATGGGAAGGGTGAAGGGTATGGTGTGTCCTAGAGCTGACTGACTGGGCAATGGGGGATAGAAATGTAAAGCCAAAAGCTGTTTCTTCGAAGTCAGTAAGGGAACTTAGTTTGTCTCCTACGATGCCTTAGTGTTGTTTGAATAGCATGGCACAGAAAAGAACAAACAGATCCTTCTTCTTTCAGCACAAGTCACTTGTGACTTCAGTTGCCCCATCAAGCCAGTTCTTTACTGGCAAAACTCTGTAGTATTCCTATATGACATGGCACTTGGTGCCGTGGTCTAGTCTTGAGGTCTGTGGTAACAGATTGGACTGGATGGTCTTTGAGGTCTCTTCCAACCCTGGTGATACCGTGATACTGTGATGATGAGTCTACAAAAGATCAAGTAGGTAATTCAATGCTGGATTAACCCTGCCGAGGAGGGGGAAAATGGAGCAATTTTCTGCTGATCTGAGTATGAAAAGTGAAGACAGGAAAAGAGGTATGGTGTCTTCCTTGGGCTTTGAGACAGGGAACAGCATCATATTCTCCCAGTATTAGGAGTTTACCTGTTCTGTCTGACCATGTCTAGAAGGTTTTTGGGTTTTTTTGCTGACTAGACAAAAAATTAAGTCTTCCTGTAAGACAAGCACTCAGAATTGGGTTGGCAGGAAATGAAGGAGTTAAACATTATAGGAGCTAGTAAGTCATAGATGGTTGCAGTTTCTCCTTTGTAGACTTAATCACTTTATAACATGCAGGACTTATCTGTCCAGAGCAGGAATCTTTGTGGTATCCTGAAATTCTGCTTGCTTGTAGCATAAGAGGGTTAGTTACCATACATTATTTATCATGTGCTGCCATGATGTAGTGTTGATTTGCATAGAGGTAAATGGGTTGCTCAGAGATCTACTGGATTATGATGTGGAAATATCCATAAAATGACTTAAACTGTAGCACGTGGATATTAGTATTTGGCTAAATGAACTGTGCTTTTGATGTCATGGTGTGCTTTACCTTAAACTAGTCACAACTATATGTACTCTGGGGTGTAGCAGTGGTATGTGAAAGTGAAAGAAGCTAAAAAAACTTTGAGATACATCTGATGGACAGAGTAAACTCAGATGAAAAAAAATTACTTCAGCTTTTATCTCTAGTTGTAACTATCAATTACATGTACAGACTACCTGAAGTGCCTAAGAATTGGCTGAGACTACAAAGGTGAAACTAGGATGAAACTTGGATTTGAGTATGTTTGTAATGTGAGCTCATGGCAGCTCTGGACTTTAAAGGTGCTGGATGACTTGTTAGGTCTGCAGTCCAGAGAAAAGGTGGCTATTATGTGTACTCTTAATTTCATTCATACCTTTTAGCAGGGATCTGCAAGTGTGGATACAGCACAGTCTAACTGAAATGCATCTCTGGTGGACAAATAATAGGCTCTGGGTTGGTTTGTTTGTTTTTAATTCAGTGCAAATTAATCAGATTAATGGTTTGTGTTTCTATTTGAAGACTTGGAAAGCTTAATCTGTCTAGTAGCAAATCCACATTTTATTGCTTTGTAGTGAAGTTAATGATAGTGAATTGCTATACTGGTAACTCAGTATAAAAGCTGGAACTCTTTAACTGATTAAAAAAAAAATCCCACTTCGGACAGCTGTACCAAATTGAAAGTGCAGAGAAAAACTTTTGAGGCTTGAAGTTTGTAAAAGTATGACAAGGTGATGAATCCAGTTGGTACTGGGGGTGTCTGCTGTTAGTGAATGTAGTGTTGGTATGAAAAGAGTTAGTTAAGGAAAAACTTCTTTGAAGAGTTTGAGGACAGGTTACTGTATTGCAGACAGGCAAAAAGAAAATTAGGTAGCTTCATAGTAGTAGTTCTAGGGGAGACTAAAAAGGCTTGAATGTCCTTTAGGTAGGATTAGTCTTTAGACTGAAAATACTAATTACAACTTTTATTTCTAGATTATACTACCTTGAGTTCAGCAGGGTCAGAAAAATAAATATTGCTCTCTGACCTATGTTTTCTGGGTAATCTTTTCAGATTTCTGTGGTGGCCTAATGTTTTTCTCTAATTGTTTTCCGCAGAAATACCGCTACCAGGATGAAGATACACCTCCACAGGAGCACAGCTCTCCACACATTACCAATGAGGTGACAGGTCCAGAGCTGGTTCATGTATCAGAGAAGAACCTGTCACAGATTGAAAATGTCCATGGATTTGTTTCCCATTCTCATATTTCACCAGTAAAGGTAGGCATTTTCAAAGTTACCATAAGAGCAAACTGTTCTGGTATATTCCCAAAGGATATAATTCTGTGGGGAGAAAAATATTCATGCAATGAACTTGCTTCTGTGGTTGTTAATGGAGCTTCTCGTTTGTAAAATGCACTTAATGGATGTTAAGGTGCTGTAGTAGTTCCACATATTCTGGGTGAATATGCATGATAATGTAAGGCCCAGATAACTAATGTAGGTGACCTGTGGTCTCAGGGATACTGCAGTTAACTGTTGTCGGCTGCATTTTGGGTTTTCTGTCAGCATCTTATGGCAACAGTTCTGAGTTAGCTTCTTAGCTACAGTATTTATTAGAAACCATGCGAAAAATGATGTAAACCAAGTATAATACATTTGTCTCTGGAGTCTTTTGGTTTTTTGTTACTCTCAAGACACCACCAGCAGATTCAAGAAAAGGTCTGAGTCGAGTGCAAGCTGAGCGTCCAGTTCTGGAGGAGGTTGTAGCAGGCAGTTTTATTTACTCAGTTAGTAGGGAGATATAACTTGACTTTCTGAATAGGATAATATGTCTGTATTTCAGACTAGGTGCTATTTTCCCTAACATCTCTGAGTTTTGCTGGCTTTTAGGGAAAAGGTGTAGAAATAGTTTGATATGGGTTGAGTATTTGGGCTTCAGAATGGTGAGATGAGCTTACTTTGTGGTAGGCTTATAGCTTGGAATGAACCAGAGGTGAGTGGCAGTGACTGAATTTGGCAGTGCTGCTATGTTTTAATAAGAAAGTTGTTTTGAACCTGGTTTTATGTTCATGTTTGTTTTTCTATTACAAAGAAGCATCTCTTGGAACTCATCATCTCTTTACAATGAATTTATAATGATTCTTTAGAGGAAGCAGCTCTAGTGGGCAGGAGTGTCCCAGCCTTTCAAAGATTTAAAAATTTTTTTTATTATTTTTTAAACCTGTGTGTGTTGGCTTTGGACACAAGGATTTATTTTTAGGGATGAACTCTATGTATGTTTCCACAGTCTTCAGGAGGTAGAAAAGCTGAGTTCTTAAAGCTAAAATGAAGAAACTTTTGGAAGCAGGCTACATTAATCTCCGAAGAGCTTTTAAAGAATGCTAAGATGACAAACCTTTCATTTTGAAAATGACTAGGACCTCAGTCTTCTGTTGCTTGTGGAGATAGACACACAGAAACACACTTCCATGTCTAATTCCCCAAATTCATTGATATTCAGAAAGTAATACAACACGTTTTATGTGCAAGTGTTAGAAATAATAATAGTAATAAAAATCCCCTGCTTCTGAGAATCAAAGGTCAACTCTGTTTATTTTTAAGCTTTTTCCTAATTAGTCTTTTCCTGGTGGGTATAAAGGGATTAAAAAGACAAAGGAGCAAACTGAAACTGTCTAATAACTGGTTGAGTATAATGCATTTCACAGTCTAAAACTTAACAGAAATAAAGAATTCTGCAGTGGCTGTGTGAAATGGAAGGTCTGTTTCTTGGAATTGACTAGATGCTATTTCATTGTACTTGGGAATCTCCAGAGGGTTATGAACACCTTGGTTTCTTGCTGGCTGCCAACATCTGAGGGAAACCAAGCTATTCAGATATAGTGTCCAGCTTCATTTCAGATTACTTTTACCAACAGCCAACTACAGGAATACAGAAGTGAGGTTTTGTTATTGACCATATTAACATTTCATGGAAGGTGACTAAATTTCTTACCCTCTCTATGTTGTGACTGATCTCCAGTTTACAGGGATCCTACCAGGCAATCTCCACAAACAAGTGAGGCTTGTGTTCAGAGTTTTATCTGATTCCTAATTATGTACTTTAATTCAACTGTTTCTTGCTGTGGTAACTTTCTGTGAAGTCAGTTATTTTTAACTCAACAGTTTCACATTAACAGGTTTGAAAGATTGTTCTCTGCCTTCCTCTAGATGTGAGCTAAGCTGAAAGCTTCTTAGTTTTCTTGGGGTATGTTGAATGTACAACTCTGGATGAAAGCAAGCATGTTTTGTTTAAACTTTTCTGGAAATAATGTTAAGCAGCATGTAAGTATAATTAGAAAACATAGTGAGGTCTTTTCAAAATACTGTGTATCTTAGGTCTCTAAAGAGGATTGTTATTTACCTCTCTCAGATTAGTGATCACCACCTGATAGTATAGAATGCATATAAGAGAAATACCATTGTGCAACTCCTTACCATTTATAACATGCATCTGATGATTTTCAGGTGACTATTAATTTCAAAGCTGAACTGAAATTTCTCTGAGCTTTGTTCCTCTGAAAACTGGGTTGGGTGCTTCAGGTTTCAGTTGTTTACTGGCATTCTGTGGAACTTCCAATTCTGATGCTGTTGGCTACTGTTCTGTCTTCTGAAGAAGTGAACTTATTTACATTAATTGTTTGTAATCGGAGACTGATGTCTCTGGAGAGAGGGGTACATCTGTACTTTCATAAGCCCTAGGAGTCTTTGAGATCTTTAAGACACCCTTGAGCTCACAAAATTTGAGTTAGGAGCTGGTTTGCTAACATTTTTTGAATAAATGCTGCTACTTAGAACTTGAATATGTCAGAAAACCGCCAAGGTTGCTGTTTTATGGTTAGCATAGGTGGTCCTCATATCTCTTAGCCTGATGAGGCCTCTAAGACCTTCATAGCTTTGGCTTAGCTTTTACTGAAAATCACTGTAGCACCAACAGCTCAGTGCTAATACACAAGATGTTGATTTGCTTTTAACACAGTATATCTGCTTAACAAAACTAAATGTTATAGAGGATATTTTTGTATTAAATCAATAAAATAATAATGGAATACTATCTTTTTTTTTTGATAAGTGATAAATATGCTTGAAATGTCAAATAGAATTACTAGTTTGAAGGATAAAGGTAGAGTGAGTTTATGATCTTACACTGCTTTAAAAGAGATGCTGCAGGGGGCAGCAGAAGCAGACTTGAGGAATACCTTCTTTTGTAGTAAGCCCTCTGCAGTCTACAGCAGTAACACAGAACGTGAATAGAAGATAGGCAAGAAAGAAGATACTTAATTTTAGCTAGTTTACATTTGTTCTCAAGAGAAACATTAAATTCATTTATTTTAAAAAGTCTTTAATGATAGGGAATGATGAATAGGTAATGAAAATGGTCAGACTTCAGATACTTCACAAATATTCTGTCCCAGATGTTTTAAGAGACATTTCCAAGTAGGTAGGCAGCTAGGAACAGGATTCCTTCCGCACGAGGTTTCCAAAATACGTACAGAAGCTTGAGATTGACATGCAAGGTTTCTCGAGTTAGGAAGTCAAATGGGCTCATGTCGAGTTGACGTTGATGTAATTGCCGCGGTCCGGTGCTACCAAAGCTGACCAGTAGAGGGCAGTGGTACAACAGGGTTTATTTTCCATTAGGCTGAATTCGGTTTCCTCACATACTTTGATTGATGTCTTTGGCATTTTAATATCTGTTTTTATTAAGTGACTCCAACCAAGGGAAATGTCTCTTAGTTGAAAAAAAATGTTTCATACCATATCTGTCGAGTGGAAGCTCGCTATCCAAGAAAAAGGTTTTAAGTAATGGACTATTATAAGGCTTTAAAATATCAGGTTGTGATGTAATAAGACAAAAAAAGCCCCACCACGTATCTTACATGGCAGTATTCTTCAGATAAAAAAACCTGTGCATGAAAGGGAAAAATACTTTAATCATGACTCTGTATTTATCATGTTGGCATGACAATTCAGTATGCTAAAAACCCCTTAATTGTGGCTTGCATATTTGAGCTTCTGTACTAAGCTTGTGTATGATATGTTGATATTTGAGGCTGCTATTTCACTGGAAATACAGAAGCTCAAAAGAAAAGCTGTAATAGTTTATGATCTACTAAATATATCTTGTACTGGAAAGATACACCACGACCATTGTGATAAATGTTAATCTTTATTCTGCTCTGTCATAAATTCTTAATGTTGCAGTATTCACTGCAATTCCATTATACCCACATTTTCCATTCAAAATTTATAGAACACTATTCTTAGAGTTTTCCAAGTGTTTAAGTTTATTAATGATACTGAGGTGTGGCTGCTTGCAGTAGCAGCAAGTTAGAGTTACTGAAAATCATTTCTTTTTTCTTTTGCATGTGGTTTTTTGTTTTTATTTTTTCCTTTAACCAAATCCTTTTTGCTCATCTGTCTCTGGAGCTTTTCACCATAATGCTGTTCTTCAGTGGGTGTGAAAAAAATACTTACACTTGATATATTCTTTACCCACAAAACAAGCATCCACAGCTGAATGTTCTACCAGCTTTACTAGTTGAGTAAAGTAAATCTGTTTATTCGTGTGCCATAAAAGAACAATTGTAATTACTGCCTAAATAGCAGTAGCCATAAGGAACTGAAGGTGTTGTGCTTGTGTATTTGGCATCTTTAGGAAAACGTTGTGTGATTTTTAAGGCCAGGCTGGATGGAGCTCTGAGCAAACCTGGTCTAGTGTGAGGTGCCCCTGCACATAGCAGGGTGGCTAGAACAGAATGGTCTTGGAGGTCTCTTCCAACCCTGACAATTCTGTGATCAATGAAGCAGAGGAATAATCCAGGAATTGTGAGAAATGAATGGGGGAAGAGGAAGCATATTAATCCTTAACTTACAGTTATGTAATTAACAGATGTTGTACACATTTCCTGTGACACGTTTGGCTACTTGGTTGCTCTTGTGTTCACAGAAACGATCATCTCTACACGAGTGATGCTGGGAAAAGGCAGTTCTGAGCAGATCAGGCATTGTAGTGATTGGCTTTTTTGTTAATTGCTGCCTGTTTGATCTCATGCAAAGAACTGTCATTCTGGCTGAGAACTGTTGTTTTATTTTGCTGGAGTGCTTGAGCTTTAGGTAATGCAGTAAAAATCCCGATTTCCCTGTACCAAAGGGCTTTTTAAGAAAGTGGTTTAGATACGTGGATTAATGCGTCTTCCCATTTGCAAGCGCAGTGATGGATTCTTGGGTCGCTGTGTAAACATTTCAGTGAAGAAAATGATGACTTCATAATATTATGACATTAAATGCAAACGAGGTACTATTTTCCTTTCTTAGAACAGTGAAATTCTTCAAACTAAGGTGGAACACTGTGCTGCACTGAGAACAGATGAGAATTCTACCCCCGAATTTTTAACTACAAGGCTCGTTTTGGCCAAGAGAAGCATCTTGTGCTGGTTTGAGGCTAATGAGAATATTTTAATGGAGAAAATTACACTAAAGGCTGTGAAAGGAAAACATGGTGATGGCTACTTCACTCATAGGCTTGCTAAAAATTGTTTTGGGAAAAGAACATAAACATAGAGAAGTCACTCTTTGTCTGACTCTTGCTGAGAGCATAGCATCTTGGGTGGTCTAGCTTCTGACTTCTTTCTGCCAATTGATCTTCACTAACCACTTTTCTTCTCACCTCCCCTGGCTGATCCTCCTAACTTATCTTGTGTGTAAGGCAAACCTTGGGGTAAGGTACAGGGGTGGGGAGAAGGTGGAAGGGTGGTTGGGAGCCCCTCCTGGGGTCTCTGATTTCTGGGAGGGGAGTTGTGTTTCTGTATTCCCTTTAATTTGTCTATGTCTGTAACTATTCCTGTCTACAGTGTCTATCTCTGCTTGTACATTGTGCTGAACTGTAAACAGAGCTTCAGTCCTTAACTTCCAGTTGGCTGAGTTCTAGTCTGGGTCATTTTACAAAGTGTGGGGGGCGGGGAACTCCCAAACCATCACATATCTGGTGCTAGGTCTGAAACAAATCTGGTGATGTGGTGTTGAGCAACTTTTCAACTGGTAGCTTTGTCCTATGTTAGCGGCCCTCTGCTTTATCTGCTTTTACTAGCAGTGTCAGATGTGGGAGAAATTAAGCTTACACAGACTCAGCAGTAGTTCTTTATTAGAATAAAAGCAGCAAACCAGCTTACCTTCTTTGACTCTGTTCATCTTCAGACTATTGGAGCTTGGGATGCTGCAGTGAGGAGCAAAGGATTACTCTATGCTTAAACTTAGCTACCAGTGTAGGCAGTTGGTTAGCTGGGCTTTTTTTTTTTTTGACCTTGCGTGCTTGCTGCATAAGGGAGGTGCTGTTTGGCCTTACCTTTGATCTTGGAAGTAGTGGCCCCTGGTTTTGTTCCAGGTATTCCATACTAAGTGTACACATCAGTGGTACTGAAACCTTCTACATGACAGGCTTTGTATTGCCTGTACAGTAGTCCAGTTGACTATTGGCACTGTAGATTTAATCTGTGAAATAAATGTCTCGTGCCCATGTAGTGCATGCCTGTGTTGTTTTTCCACACATCTATGTGTCTTTGGAAAAATATTTCCTGAACCTAATAGCATTTCAGCTTAATGGTTTAAAATTTACTGCAATATGAAACTACTTAACTATTACTGCTGCAATCCTGTACAGCAGTCTACTTAAACTGTCTGTGGTATCGCAGGAGCGAAATGTGGCAAGGTGGTGCTTGTTCTTAAAATAGCATCCGGAAAGGACAGGAGAAATGAGGACTCACTCTCATTTCTATGCTGTCAAAACACGGTGGAATAGCAGATTAAATGAGAATGTGGAGAAAGTGGATGTGAAAGCAATGAAAGTACTGAAAAGAGACATTCTGCTGCACAAATCTCTTAAATTGTATGCTCGAAGAAAATATTGTGGATGCAGATTTCTAGGTTTAGGTGCACGCAATAGAACCCTTCAAAAAAAGCTTACAGAGCAATTTAAGCTTTCATGGAATAAGAAAAAATAAGGCAGAATTTGAGTTTGGATGATGTTATTTATTTCATTTCTTGTTTAAATATTTTTGTTTTAGGTTTGGGTTTTGTTTGTGGGGGTTTTTTGTTTTGGTGGGTCTTTTTGTTTTTGTTTTTGTTTTTTAAGGAAAAGGTAAGAAAAAGTTCCATAATCATCATAGATGCAGGTTTCCAGAAGGATGTTGGGAGAACTCGTGTTTTAATTGCATCATCTCAGAGGAGAAAAGCTTAGGGTTATAACAGATTAATGGAATGGTCATCTCACTACTCGGGTTACAGTCAAAGGGCATACAAGGAATATCTGAAGAAGCAGTAGGAGTAAAACTGCATTATTTTATCACTCTAGAAATCTGCAGTGTTCCTTATCTTTATGAAGAAATCTTATCAATCTAGAACCGGTTAATAAATGAGAAATACGAAGGTCAGTGGCGGAAAGCAGCTACCGTGCAATGAAGGATGAAGCAGTTTGACTCCTCCAGTCCTCTTTTCCACTTGGGGAAAGAGCTGAGTCAGGAGAGTTAATAAAGCTACAGTTAGTACAGCTGAGTTACTAAAATGATGAAAATTACTAGGGAATGGTTATTTCAGAAATGTGAACTTATGTTCAGAAATAGAAGATGATAATTGTCTTAAGCCCTGAACACAGCAATCTACAGTCAGGCTGTGACTTCAGACTAATCTTCCAGCTGCTCCTAGTCTCTTGGTTTCTGGCTACACCAAGGAGGGTGTTAGAGCAGATACTGCTTTGTCTCTTCTGCCCTTTTTCTAGCTTGAAGCAAGCTCTTTTATTGAAGTCCTTCTTGTTAGTGTGTGGGGAATGAGTGCTTATGTAAATGTGTGTATGCACACTTTGCTGCCTTGGTTGCTGGACAACCTCACTTCCCCCTGAATCTGAATCGTGTGTTGACAAGCTTAATAGGTTCCCTTCCCTTTATCTCATAGAATCATAGAATCATAGAATAGTAAGGTTGGAAGGGACCTCAAGGATCATCTAGTTCCAACCCCCTGCCATAGGCAGGGACACCTCCCACTAGTACAGGTTACTCAAGGCCTCATCCAATCTGGCCTTGAACACATCCAGGGAGGGAGCATCCACAACCTCCCTGGGCAACCTGTTCCAGTGCCTCACCACCCTTACTGTAAAGAACTTCCTCCTAACATCTAGTCTAAATCTCCCCTCTGCCAGTTTAAGCCCATTGCCCCTTGTCCTGTCATTGCAGGACCTTGTAAATAATCCTTCCCCAGCCTTCCTGTAGGCCCCCTTCAGATACTGGAAGGCTACTATCAGGTCCCCTCGAAGCCTTCTCTTCTCCAGGCTGAAGAGCCCCAACTCCCTCAGCCTGTCCTCATAGGAGAGCTGCTCCAGCCCTCTGATCATCTTTGTGGCCCTCCTCTGGACCCGCTCCAACACTTCCATGTCCTTCCTGTGCTGAGGGTTCCAGAACTGCACACAGTACTCCAGGTGGGGTCTGACGAGAGCAGAGTAAAGGGGCAGAATCACCTCCCTTGCTCTGCTGGCCACGCTTCTCTTGATGCAGCCTAGGACTCGGTTGGCTGTCTGGGCTGCATGTGCACACTGCAGGCTCATGTTGAGCTTTTCATCAACCCAGACTCCAAGGTCCCTTTCCTCAGGGCTGCTCTCCAGCCATTCACCACCCAGCCTATATTTGTGCTTGGGATTGTGCCTACCCAGGTGCAGGACCTTACACTTGGCCTTATTGAATTTCATCAGGTTGGCCTGGGCCCAACTCTCCAGCCTGTCCAGGTCCCTCTGGATGGCATCCCTGCCCTCTAGCAAGTCGACTGTGCCACACAGCTTGGTGTCATCTGCAAACTTGCTGAGGGTGCACTCCATTCCTCTGTCCATGTCACTGTCCTAATGTGTCTTCCGTCCAATCCGCCCTGTTCCCTCAGGTGCTTTCCCAGAAGCCTTTTAACCTGTGAAGCTTCTGTTAAAATACGTTTCTGTGTACTTCAGGCATTTTTTTTTGTGCTCTCAAAGAACTCATAGTCTTTATGATTTGATCTATGCTTGTTCAAGGTTAGCTGAAGAAGGAAGGTAGTTTTAAACTTTTTGTCCTAGCACATTTTCTTAATCATATTATTATTTTCTGAATCTTACTCCTGTTTGAGCTGGTAGGCAAGGTTATCCTGAAGATGAAGATACTTTTTTCCGTTTAAAAATTAAAGACTGGTTGACATGTAATTTACAAGATTGGGTATGATGGTGAGAAAGCCACAATCTGTTACCTTTTTTTTAAATAGAGACCTTTATAGACCTATGATATCTTTAGCAGGAAGACAATTCTTCTGGAGTTAGGAACATACATAATATAGTGGAAATTATAAAGAAAAACTGGAACAACTTTTCATACTACCATTGTCTTTTCACAATCACTTCTGAGAGGAGATGCTCTACAGTCTTTAAAATGCCTTGCCCATGTTCTTGATAGGGTGCTGCTTTTAAAATTCCTGTAATTGAAGAACATACAAACATGTGCATACTGTTTGTTTGTGTCTTATGGTAAGAAGCAGTTGAGCAAATCTGCCCCTTTCTTACTAGGGATCTGTTCTACAAATTCTTGTCAGCATAGACAAGGAAGGAAAACTGTAACAGATGGACTGTGGATTAATCCAAACATTAGAACAACCCGAGATAGAGTAATCAACATGAAGTCCTCTTAATAACTTGTTACACTCTTTTTGCCTAAGATTTTGCCTGCGCTCTCGGTACTGTTGGGTTCGTTTTGATGTCTGAAGGAAGGCTACATAGACTTGCATTAAACACAGGATGTTTTTATCAGTCTGGGGTGCCAAAAAGATCGGCAGGAGATTGATGAGCAGGGTATGGAAGGCCAGGCAATTTCATCTGCGCAGACCGGTAGGTTGTCTGACATGTACAACGAGTAATAATCATCTGCTGTGTTCAGTACTTAAACTGAAATCTAACCTTAGAAAATAATTGTGCTGGGATGTTTACTTTGGCAGTGACATACCTACTTTTCACTATGTAAATCACACTTGATAAAGTGTTACCCTTTTTTGACTCTGTCTCTCAATTAAAAGCTAAGTTAGGCTTTCTAAGGCAGAAAGAGTTCACATTCTTTTGCTCCACAGTGTCCAATCTGGGTAGTGTGTTGCTGGGTCTTGGTTTAGAATATTGCATATGCTTGTTAGTGAGAATTCAGTTTGGCAGGTCAATAAACATTTACTAAACATAGAATTCTAAGAAGTGTGAAAAGTAGATGTGAATTTATCTGCTTTTTGGTGGTTTGTTTTGCTCACCTGCCTGGAGACTTAAAATTGTGTGGCTTACCTCAGGGTATTTGTACTGAAAATAGGATTGTATTTTACCAAAGTCAACTACTCTGCCAATTTTTATTAGGTGGTTCTTGAATTTTCCCAATTAAGTATTTAAATTTATTCCTTTAGGGTCTGTGCTTATTTTAGCCAACATTCTATTTATCAGGATAGTAATAAACCTAACACAAGAAGATTCTGAAGATGCTTGGGGAGTTTTCTTGTTGCTCTTTAAAAAAGAGTAATTGAGATACAACTGTCATTTGCATTTGCTAACAGTTTTTCTGGCTGTGTGTTTTTCATTTCAAGGTATGCATGCTGCTTGTAAAGCTATATCCAGCAAAACTCCATCTTACAGATCAAAATATGGCATTATATTGTGTTTTAACTTGTTTTAGCAAGCTGAGAGCAAAAATTGGCTCAGGCATAAATGTAGAGGAATTTTATTCCAAGTACTTGATGTTAATTTTAAAATGTAATAACTACTGTGATTACAGTGTCTTTTAAATTGGCTGCACAACAAATTAAGTTACTCTGCATCTACTTAAAATGCAGATGTACCTTACAGTAAAATTTTAAAGCTGTGGAAAGGGTGTGTGTGTGTGTGTGTACTGACATAGAGTCCTAATTATGTGCTGGTCTGTGTGTAACTAGTTTTGAGAGTTCTTTAATCTGTGAATTCTTGTCTCATGGTAAATAGGAGCTTTTTTTGGTTTTGTGGTTGGTTGGTTTGTTGGATTTTGTTTGTTTGCTCTCCCTCAGTTCAATGTAAAGGTCTGACAGAAGCTTTCAACTCCCTTTAGAACTTCCTGAGATTCCCTGGTGAGCCTCCTTATTCTGCCTCTTGACTTCAGAGGCAGTCATTCACAGATGGAATTTCAGCTGCCGTCTCTGTGTTGAGGATTCTTAGACTGTCTCCTTTCTCTGGATGTATCTCTTTTTGTTTAAATAGTAGTCTCTGACTTCTGCCTGTATGTGTTTGACCCTCTGTGAAAATGCTGTTGGACCAAAACAAACTCTTGTTTATGCTCTCTCCCTTCACTTTTTCAACCGTACAAGTGGTCGTTCTTTGTCATCTGGACTGCTTTGCATTATCCTCATGTTCTACTCTCTCTAGGGTTATGCCATGCCTTTATCTACAGGTTGCTTTTTAACTTGCGAAAATGAGGTTTTATCTCATCACAGTACAGGCTTCTTCTACAAATAACTGCAAATCTGTCGTTTTAGGCACCCGCAAATCTTGCTCAGTATCATTGACATCCATATGGAGTGTAGGTGACACAGATTGCTGTCTTGTGTCACCAGTGTGATTGCATAACCTCTTCCTGAAGTACTTTTCTGGATTTCTGTCCCCATTGAAATGAAATTATCATAGCTTCATTTTCAGAAATCTATTTTTGTCTATATGAGCCTTTCCTGAAGTGCTGATTTCTAACTTCTCTTTGTCAGTGATGCCACAGTTGATTGTTGGCTGAGTGGGAATCATCCTTGGGAGAAACTACCTTAGAACACAATAAACCATCTTGATATAAACAGCAGGAAAAATAGGTAGTTGGTACATTGCTTGTCCATGGATTGTGGTGGTTTCTTTCAGAATTTTAAACAACTGTCTCTCATGGGACTCTCAGTTTGAGCCTATGGTGTGATGTATCTATGTGTGTGTATGTATGTATATAAATAAATTAAGTATTTCTTGAAGGCATTGAACTAAAATTCTTTTGCTCTCTGGTCTCCTAAGAATGTAGAGTAGTGTTGACATGAAAAGTTGTATGAAGAAATAAGTGAAAAATCTTTTTGCATGGACTCTTTTTTTTTTTAATGAAAGGATTCAGAATTCAAAGCTTTTAATTTGCTGTTTGTTCCAGACATCTTTCATCACAGACAGGGATTAAGAAATTTCTCTAGTAATAAGTTCAGAGGGATTTTTCAGAGGAGGTATTTTCCCTGAGTCTGGAAGAAGGTAGTGCTCAGGTAGGGCTGCAGTCCTCCCATGGAAAGAAATGGTATGATAAAAAAAAACTTACCCATTTAAAAGGATCACTGCATCTACTGTGTCTCGGGCATTTCTTGACCTCCATTGTCTACTTAATGAACATAGCTTTGAGGACATTGTACAAGTCAGATTGAGTTTCTTGTGAGGTACTCTGATAAGCCATTGTTGTTTACTGAACATTCATCAAGATGTACTCAGAATATTTGTATGTGATACGTTGAGCTCTACTAGTAACCAGATGTAAATGATGCATTGATCTTATTACCACAGCTTTAAATTAACATACTTATTTCTGCTGTAATGTAAGCAAGCTGTCAGGAACAATTTGTTACAAGGAATGGGACAGCTGTCAGTAAGCATTTTAGGAGAAGAGTATATTGCAGCAAAAAAAAAATAAATTACATGGGGGAATTAGATATCACCACTAAAATTCACATTGTGAGTCAATGGATTTGCAGAACTGTCTTTTTGTAAGTTATGACAGTGTTCTAAGGAACTTTGTTCACCCATGTGAAGAGCATTTGCTTTCTGGAAATGTTTGCCCTGGCATTGTAAGCTTTTTGTGTAGGGAGATAGCACTAACAGTTTGGGTAAATGTGTTGGGTGTCTGAGGGCAAGTTTGTACTGAAAGCTTTGACACTTAATTGATTTTCCTAAATCTTGAGGGCTTTTTAAAAAATGGTTGGCTATAAAACTGTGGTTGTTGTGTTCTGTAAGCTAACTTGAATTCCATGTAATAGTTCAGGTAATTGCTGTATCACTTATTTTTTGCTGTCATGAGAGCAGAGAAAACGCACACCTATAGCAGTAGCTCTCCTGTGGTTTGAATTGGAAATAAAAATGATTCTGAAAGTTTATTAGAGCACAATAAGGAATTTTATTTGTTTTTTGCCAGTTCTTGTGAGCAATAATGTCAATCCACAAATATATGTGCATATATACATTTCATACTACTGTTTTCTGCAGTCACAGAATATTGAAAGTAGGATTTATAATCGTGGTACATTAGTCATAGAATAAGAACAACAGTGTGGACTTTGAGGGTTATAGGTGAATAGCTGTACTTGCTGATTTTAAAAAACCCCAATCCTTAGCATAACAACCCTGTTAGACATCAATTGATATGCAGCATATTTTATGACACTGATTTCTTCCCTCTGCAGCAGTTCTGTGCACTAAGGAAGGGAGGGAAGGAAGAAGAAAGCAATGAACAAATCTGTATTAAAGACTGTTGCCCAAACGTGATGCTGAAGTCTGTTTGCTCTGTGGGACATCTTTAGACAGACAAATCAGTGAGCAAGTGCAGTTATGGTGCATGCTGACTGTGTTGTTCGGTTCAGGGTTATAATTTATGCAAGCAAGGAAGCGAAAAGATGCTATTGGATCTTACTATAGGCAGTGATTGAAACTTGGTTATTTTTGATCTGTGCTTTCTCCACCCAATAGCTGTTATCATCTGCCACCGTCCTCATAGCTGTGAATTTGTAACGTTACACTGTACCTGCTACCCAATTTCTCTTAAATATCTGGCAACTAGGAAGAAAAAAAAACGACTTTCAATCCTGAAAAAAAGGAATCAATAAGAAAAAAACTATTGCTTGCTACCTTTTTTCTTTTTTTAATTGATGAAGATTATGCTGATCATTATAATCACAGGTAGAGAAGGAATGTAGGGGGTGAAGAAGCTCGGAAAAACAAAGCAGCATCGGCTATCAAGAATTTTGTTTTCCTGGTTTGTAAATGATGCTGCTGTAATTCTATCTGCTTTTTTTTTTTTTTTTTTTTTTTTTTCCCTGCTGCTCATTCACCGCTCAGCAGCTGGTAGGGAAGTAAGAACTGCCTGGCAACCACCTGCAGAGCTGCAGAGATGAATTACATTTTCGGAAATAACACACTCCTCTATTCTCGTGGCAGTCGAGGCAACACTAGCTCAAGCCACGGGTCTGTAGGCCCAAAGCACAAGCAGTGGGCAAAGAAAGGCTCGACAGATGAGTTACGGAGTGAGCCTTCCCGCTGGCAGCAGATAGTTGCCTTTTTCACTCGGAGACATGGTTTCATTGACTGCATCTCTGTTGCTGCCAGCTCCACCCAGGTAATCGTGCCACTTGTTGAAATGGATTTGTCTGCATGTTTCCTGGTGATTTGCTGCTCAGAAATAGCAATTATTTGTAGCTGCATGCGTTCGGATTATCTCTTGGTTGATGAAGAGTTGTTCTCTGTCTGCTTTCGTTTTCGTGTTTCACAGAGCTCTGTAGCCTTTGTAAGCGTTAAAGCATGAAAATGGTAACACTAAATGAGGACTGGGTCTTACTCGAGTTACTTTGCAAGTGGTGAGGCTGCAGCAAGTTCAGTTTTGAGGTATTTTCAGGTGGGAGTGAAATACTGAAAAATGGAGCTTGTGTTTTACTGCCTAGCTCTGGAGGGGAATTGTGTAGTTGAAAATACCGGTTTCATAACTGTAATGAGTTGAATAATGATTACCTATTTTCTGGTTAAGGAATTCTCAGTCAAATAACTACATATTTCCTGGTTAAAGTATTATCTTTGAAGGATTAAATTATTTAAAACCCAGGTTACATGGAGCACAACAAATTCTCATCTGTGTCAGTTTTCTGGGGTTTTTGACTGCTAATAATCTGTAAATAAGATTAAGGAATGCCCTTTTTAACATACAGGATATAGTGCAGTCTGCAAGAAAAATATGGCATTTTTCAACTCACTGTGGTGTGTTTTTTCAATCATGACTGAAAGGCAGGTAGAAGGAGGCAAGCCAAATGTTAGGTGTGTGGGCTTGGGGTGGATTCTTAGGTTGACAGAATTTTCAACTGATTTGCTTTAGCAAATAAGTATCTCCTTGGATAACGTGACAAAGAAAGACCTGTGGAACAAGGCTGAGATATCAGCATTGTTTAAAAATCTGAGGTTAGAGTTGTTTTACTTATTGTCAAGCTAAAATCAGCTTTAGTCAACATGTTATTTAACCTGAAGTGCTACAAGAGTAAAAAGAAAGGAAAAACTTGAAAACTTGTGATCTTCAGACTAACATTGAGAACAGAATTTTATCCATTACTACTTGCTTCCAAGGTGATAAAAATCTCACTTCCTCTGTCTGCTTATTGTTGCCTCTTTTTTTCCTCCTGGATTTGGAGTGAATAGGAAGTCTAAGGGGGTTTTCATTTTTCTTGTTGGCCATATACACGAATGTCAGAGAGATCCTGCAGTTTCTGCAGTGGCTCATTATGCTACTCTAAGTGCTGCACTATGTAGAGCTAATAGCTCTCAAGTACTAATTTATTGGGGGTTTTTGAAGCAAAACTATACTGTTAGCCTTTTGAATAAATGTTGTAGTTTCTTTTACTTGTTTAATACTTGAACAAATAATGCTAGAATGCTTGAGGCTTACAGCAGGTGGACTGACTGGTTTGTTTGCTGCTCAATAAAATACAGAACAGATTCTGTGTGGGTTAGATGAGAGATTGGTCCTGAGATACCTTCAAGCTGAAGCTGTGATTCTGTGAATATCCCAGTGCTCATTCTGTTTTTTCTGCTGTGAAAAAGAGCTTACCTCTGAAAGCCTACCTCTTTCTTTTTCTTCTGATAGTTCTTCTGGCAAACAGAACTGCTTATACATGTTCGTGGCCAAAAGGAGGGGAGGGGGAAAAAGTGTATTTGAAGTGGTTGTAAAAAAAAAACAACTTAATGAGAGTTTTCAGAAACAATGCACTGAAAACATAAGAGCATCTTGAAGCCTCCTTCTTTTGGAAAGATGTTCAACTATCCTTGTACCTTATCCACCCATTGCAGCTGTTCTAGCCTCCGGGAGGGAAAAAGGCATTTAGAGATTGCTAGTTGTGGTGCAATTTCATTTTTCAGTTCTCTTAATTTTTTTTTCTTGCTTTGTTCTGAATTCTGCTCTGAATGTTCTTGACAACTCCTTTAGGATACATCCTCATCACTGGAATGGGATCACATTGTAAAGTCCAAATAAGTAATTAGATGTGATGCCCTTCTCTAGCCTCATCTATTGAAATTCTGCTGGTAATATTGGACTTTAAGTAGTCTTTATTGCTGTGATATCAAAATTTTTAACATGTACAAAACTGAACTGATGGTTCTTTAAGTACTAATCTCCTGTTTTCTTTATGAATCTGCTGCCTGGCACCCATCTTTAGCTGTCACTTCATTTATTTAGCTTTTTTGGATGAGATGGAATGGTGTGGTATGGTGATCCTTGCTTAATTCCCTCCATTATCAGTGAAAGGGAAACAACTGTTGGAAGCTGGGCTTAAATGTCCTTGTCCTTCTCTGGGATTTATAACAGGTCATCTTCCCAGCTAGGCAGTAAGAGGGCTTTCCCAAAAGAAGGGACGTGGATATTGAGGAAGAATATTTCTTTTGAAGTAAGGGTTCTTGTACCCTAAAGGAGCAAGAAGGAAGTTGGTGATGGATATGGTAGCACTGCTTTGCACTATAGTCACCGCTAAGTTTATGCCCAAAAGACTGCATGGGCACAAATGCATTGTGCCATGGGAAGGGCAAGTCAGGAGTGAAAGGCTACTGTAAAAAACCACAGCACTCTAAAGACGACCAAACCATTTGCAGACATTAAAGGTGCCTTATTTATTATTACTCTCCTTTCTTGAGCTTATTGGGGGATGAAATGTCCCTGTTTCAAACGAAGCAGGCAGCAGTGGAAACAAGGTGGTGTGAACAGGTACAAATGAGGACATGAAAGCGATTGTTCTGACTCTCTGCTTGTGTCCTGACCTAGCCCATGCCTCCGGGGTAATTTGCATGGGACTTGAGGTGGTTGTAGTGATTTGTAGACTTTACCCTACTTAATTAAACAAGGAGTTCAGTGATCAGACATAGCAGTCTGTCCCATAGAGCAGCAGCAGCAGTACTTCCCACTGGGTTAATACCTTTTCCATTTGTAGTGTTCTAGAGCTGTAGAAGTAGCAGTGCCTTACTGCCTTGCAATCTGCTTTGTGAGTATGGGGAAGGTGATTTAACATGGCATTTAAGGCATTTATTTCTTCCTTCTGCATTCCCTGTGAAGAGGAGTTAGTTATTCAATTAGAAGAGATAGGCAATTTGATTAGAAGCTGACCTTTCAATTTTTCTCGCCAAATGTATTGATTTCCTTAGTAAAAGCCAAAGAATGGAAGATAAGGGTAAAATAAGCATAGAACAAATTGATGCCATCACAAAGGTGAGTAACTAAGACATGAGCTTAGTAAATATATGATAATGCAAATGGAAAATACTGGGTAATTTGAAGTGTTGTCCTAAGGAGATAATACATATTGCCTCAACCAAGATAATTGTATTCAGGGCAGTTCCTTCCTCTGAAGTTGTTTCAGAGCTCTGAGAAGCACCCACTCCTGACACTGAATACAGCTGTCATGTCTCAGAATGCATTAAAATGTCAGTAGTATTTGGCTCATGTTTTGCTGTACATTCAGGAACAGTGAGATTTGTCAGAAACTCACATGGCGTTCAGCTGGTTCTAACAGCAAGGCATTTAAGGCTATTCATGTCATGTAAGAGAGTATGATATGTTTTTGGCATTTGATACTGAAGAATTGTTTAGCTCTTGGAATATGCTATGCTAATTTATACTTAACTTTCTTAAGGACACATTTGGGGGGAGGGGAAGAGGGCAGAAGCCCCCTCCTAACTCTCAGTCATTGAAAAAAAAACTTAATTTCATATTTCAAAGCTTATTAACTGCTTCTGTGAGTTCTTCACCCCAATCATATCTCTTTCTTGAAAGATCTTAGATAGAGGTTTTCCTGTAGGTTTTCCCCTAGGATATTTCTTTCAAATTTACTGAAATACTTTGACCAGAGTTCTAGCACATATGAAATGCTGTATCTGATCAGACAACAGCACAGAGGTATTGTAAGGTACATTTAAAAGAATCATTAAACCCCAGGTCTTTACCCTGCCCCCCCTCCCCCCCTTTTTTTCTTTTAATTTTTATTTTACCTTTTGCAGTTCAGCAATTGCAAGCATTGATTTATTACTCAATAATAATATCTTGTATAATTTTTATTTAACTAATAATTTATTTTTAGACATACAGGTCATAGTAGTAAGGCACATGCTAGAAATGTGAGATAAGAAAAGATAAAAGAGTTCTGATGCAGTATGCAGAGGTTTGATTAAGCAGAAATTGAAAAGCGAAGAAAGGGCATGGAGAAAGGGACCTTAACATAAGACTTAGAATTAAACCTGGGACATGTGACAGGGAGATACTGTAATTAAAACCTCAGATGATTTGATAGCAGTTAAAATAAGAATTATCTTGGGCATATCAGGATGTGTCACGGTGGGTAATATGTTTTATGAAGAATATTAAACTGTGGTATGGATGTGTGACTGTTTTAGCATCCTCTCAAGTTTAGTGGTGAAACTGAGACTTCATTATGCCAGCTGTCACAGAAGGTGAAGTTCTTTACTCAAAGGATTTGTTTTCACAGAATGGTTTCCTGAGGTTTAACATTTGAGCATAAGTTTTCTGGAAATTGTTACTTCTAATGTGATGAATACGTGAGAAAGCAGCTCTAAATAGTATTTGTTTTGGCCAGTTTATACTATAAGAAAGCACTTCCTGAAATGTAAATATGTTTTATTACAATAAGTTTCTTTCTTATGCTTGGTTGCTAGCTATGATATACTGCAAACTTGTAACAATAAGCATTTGCTTTGCAGATTTCAGTTCTCCCACCAGTTGCCTTTTCCCTATGAGGACATTAGAGCAGAGATGAAACTGGGATGATTGTAATAGTATGTGTCCTAATCAATAGAGTAAAGAATAGCGAATTCTTGACAGTTGAAACTCAAACATAAAGGAACTGTTGCTGGAACCTTGGTTCATTTATGCAAATACTTTTTATGTAGAGTGGAGTTTGAAACTTTGCAAGCTTGCTTACCATTTGAGGAAGAGGTATGCAGTTTAAAAAGTACATGTCAGTACAGCTTAATATGTATCATGACTCACATAATGGCATGTAGACTGTGATAGCATCCTGCTAAATCCCTGCTGTAGCCAGTTGTGTCCCGTCTCTTGAAGTCAGCTGGTAGGCCTGTGGAGTAAGGAGATACGCTACTTCCTCCCCAAACTCTTGTGTGACTTATCGTTGGGATGGGCACTGTGTTACTGACAGTTAGTCACTTGCAGCATGGTAGTGATGGTAAGAACTGAGCTGCTTCTCCAGCTACCTGCAGGCACTGCTTGCTGCCAGAGGGGTTTCAGGTTATACTGTCTCACCTGTTCTTTTGCAGGCAGCTCTTCTTCTGGCTCACTCAAGAGCTGATAACAGATTTTCTTGATGTTTTTGTTGTGTTATATCTCAAGAAAAATACTTTTTCCAGAATAAGCCAGAAATCTGCTAAGCAAAGGAAAACGGGGTACAGAACGTTTTGCTTCTGGAGTACTACTGCTGTTGCAAGAGCTTTCTGTCTGTGTTCTGCCCAAAACTGTTAAACTACTTGAGAGCCCAGCATAGAGCCACAAAGATGATGGAGTGGAACCTTTCCCTTACAAGGAGAGACTGAGGGAGCTGGAGCCCTTTAGCTTGGAGGAGAGGAGACTGAGGGGTAACCTCATTCATGTTTATAACTATGTGAAGGGTGAGTGCCAAGAGGATGGAGCCAGGCTCTGCTCAGTGATGCCTGATGACAGGACAAGGAGCTATGGGTGGAAGTTGAGGTACAGGAAGTTCCATGTAAACATGAGGAGGATTTTTTTTCCCTGTGAGGGTGACAGAAGATTTGAACCAAGGGGGTTGTGGAGTTTCCCTCTCTGGAGATAGTCAAAACCCAAATGTGTGTTCCTGTGTGATCTGCTCTAGGTGATCCTACTCTGGCAAGGGGGTTGCACTGGAAGAGCTTTTGAGGTCCCTTCCATCCCCTGACATTCATTAGTCCATTGTCTTCATCTCTAACTCATAAATCAGATGAGCTAACAGGGTTTTTACCTTAAAAAGCGAAGTACATGGAAGCATATGAAAGAGACAGGAATCTTCAGGGCTATTCTGTAACTTAGCAAATTTATTTTATAATGTGCTAGTTACCCTCTCAGCTGAGGCTTGTATTGATTGACAAAGTGTTTTGCAAGTCAAATACAGGCCAGCCTGTCTTTCATCAACTGTCAGCTTACTAAATAGCTCTAGCATGGCTCTTGTGGTATAGCATTTCTGTTGTGCTGCCAAAGCTGCTGTATGTGTTTCATTTAATACAATTACTAAGTAAATGACTGTCTGACAGAACCACTGAATCTTCTTCAGTAGTCTTCCTGTTCTTCTGTTTATGCTCTACAACATCAAGAGCACTCTCACTTATGACTAAGTATGTGCAGGATGTTTTGATTTGTTTTGTTGTTTTCTTTCAGTTTAAAGAAAGTAATACAGCAGCAAAATGCCTTAGATGTTTCTAGAAAAGGTGGATTTGTCTTTTAGAATGATCTACACCCATGTTTGACAGCTGACATGATACAATGTATTGTGCAGTTTAACAGACTGACTTTATGCCAGCTCACTGTTCTGGTAGACTTTGTGTCCACAGCCTTTCTGGGATTTCATAGAATCTTAGAATGGTAAGGTTGGAAAGGACCTCAAGGATCATCTAGTCCCAACCCCCTGCCGTAGGCAGGGACACCTCCCCCTAGTACAGCTCACTCAAGACCTCCTCCAACCTGGCCTTGAACACCTCCAGGGAGGGAGCAGCCACAACCTCCCTGGGCAACCTGTGCCAGTGCCTCACCACCCTCACTGGAAAGAACTTCCTCCTGACATCTAGTCTAAATCTCCCCTCTGCCATTTTAAACCCATTACCCCTTGTCCTGTCATTGCAAGANTCCAGAACTGCACACAGTACTCCAGGTGGGGTCTGACGAGAGCAGAGTAAAGGGGCAGAATCACTTGCCTTGCCCTGCTGACCACACTCCTAATGCATCCCAGCACTCGGTTGCTGTCTCGGCTGCATGTGCACATTGCAGGCTTATGTTGGGCTTTTCGTCAACCCAGACCCCAAGGTCCTTTTCCTCAGAGCTGGTCTCAGCCATTCACCACCCAGCCTGTATTTGTGCTTGGGATTTATAGGAAATAAATGAGAGAAATTGTCATGTTACAAGAAAATAGTAAATTGAAGTCTTTACCTGCACACTAACTATGTGTCTCTACTAGTCTCTTTTGAGAAAGATTTGATACATAATAACCAGTGTTGCCTTTTTCATGTGTATTTCTTTTTCTACTATTTCTTGAGACCAGTTATGTTTATTTTACTGATCCGTTTTGAGACCTACATAATACTGCATATAGTTGTTGCTTACTCCTTGGCACTAAGGCAGCCTCCCAACTGTTTCAGTGCACAGAAGCTAGCACACATTCTGGAGCTGTTGTGCGATGCCTGAAGTGTATATCTGCAGATCCCCTTATGAAAGACATCAGTGAAAGACATCAGCTTTTTTTGATTTAAGCTCATCTGTCTGGGCTGTGCACACTTTTGCCAGAGGCATGACAGTTCTGAGTGAAGAATGTGCCTTTCATGCTCTCCATGGGAGTAAGTTCAAACTAATATTTGACACAGTACTGTTTGAACTTCAGGCACAAGCATTTTGTGAACCATTTCCAATACATTTCCTTTTTTGTGTTATTTTGGCAGATCCATGAAAGACAAAAGTGTCAGGAAAGCAGCTGCCTCTTTGTGCAGTGGATCTCATGTGCAGTTAAATGAAGTACTTCAGCCTTGTTTAGCACTTCAACCACATTGCTCCTGCTTTGCTTTGGCTCTGTAACAGATGGGTCCCAGGGGATGCTTTCCTTCCCTGAGGAAGGATGCTTCCTTTAATGCTGTTACTAAGGAGTCTTCCCAAATTTCATTCAAGTTAAGATAAAATAACTCTATATATAATTTCAGAAACACTTAAAAGGTTTCTTCAGTTAAAGGAGAAGAGAAAGCCTTGTGATCAGTTAGGACTGTTCCTGCAAGAGAAGCTTTGCCAACAAAGCACTGGCTTTGAAGTTCTGGCAAGTATAAGTCTAAAAGGGAACTGGTCTCAGGGACATAGGCACAGGAAGAACACCACCAACACCATACACCAGTCTGCAAAACCAAGGAAATACATCAGTAAACTTTGAGAGGGATGTAACCCTTTTGTCAGATGTGATGCCCATGTTAAGCCAGGTCTCATTCCTCTCTCGTTTTATTCCTTGCAACATGGGTAGGAGCATTTCTGCTTCATATTGAAGACTGATAACCTTGTTTCACCCATCAAGGAAGATCAGAAAACTGTATTACAGAGATCTGAGTTCTTGTTAATGCTGCCACCACCACCCCCCAAGTCTTTGCTGAATCTTGAACACAGTGACAATTGAGGATCTGCCTTTTGAGGTTTTGGCCAAAGTAGAATTAGCAGCAGTTGCTTCTATACCAGTCCAAATCGATACATCAGTATTCTCTTTGAAAGTAGTACATCATGACAAAAAATTCTGCTTTTTGCTGTGTTCAGAAAGCTTCAATATCTTTGAAGGTATACCTTTGTCTACCTGGAGTCATCACTGGCCACTTCAAACCACCATTAGCTTGAGTTTCTTCCAGGAGTTACCTGGACTCTGAGATAATAATGTTTCTCTCCTGTGTCTGTCTTTTGTGATTTCAAAAAAGCTTAACCACCAACCAAAGCACCTCTGAACTTGTTTTCCGGTTCAATATTCCTCAGGGTGTCTTTGTGCTGTTTATTGCTATTCCATGTGACTTGGGTTGTCAGTATTGAATTTCATCTTACTGCCTGTAACCCGCTTCTTTAGTATACCAGGCTCCTTTCACAGCTTGTTGCTGTTGTGCATTTGTTGCTTTTCCCTTTTTGTGTGTGTTTAGCTGCACATTAGAATGTAGTTGAACGGATGTATTGGCCAGACAGATAACAAACATTTATGACTTATTTACACTTAATTCTCATAGGAAAGGGTCAGGGCAAAATAGCTTAAATTTTGCTGGGACGTATCCTGAAAACTGACATACCATGCCAGTGTTTTGGATGGCTCTTCTAGCCTCTTCTCCTTTACATATTTGTTATATCTCTTTCTGTATATATATTTCTACTTATTTAAATCTGTTTCTCTAAAAATAATGCCTGTAGACGTTAGTTGAACATCTAGTGTTATGCACCTCCCAGATAATAGCATTTGGTTTTCATAAGAGTAGGGACCAGAGTAATGAGTGACAGTGCTTCTGTAATATAATTCTGCTTCAAAGCAAAAGTGTAGTAAATAAATTGTAGTTGTTTTTTCTTGGATAACTAACTTGTACAGACAGAGTGGTCAGGCCCTGGAATGAGCTGCCCAGGGAGGTGTTTGAGTCACCAGTCCTGGATGTGTTTAAGGGTTGTTTTGATGTGGTGCTCGGGGATATGGTTTAAGGTGTATCTTGTGGAGCAGGGTTACAGGTTGGACTTGGTGATCCTGAGGGGCTTTTCCAATCTGATGTTTCTGCAATCCTTTGGGCTGTATTGAAGCAGTGTGATGTAGCAGGTGATAAGGGAGTCAGCTTTCCCTTTGGAGAAGGAAAAGGAATTCTGGATAATGACTACAAAATGTATAGTCTCCAGTCTGCATCAGGGATCATGATAAATTCATAGTGTTCAGAAAAGACATGAAATTTGAGATTACGTTCAGGAAGACCTGCTTGAAAATGAGACACTCAAAATCCTCTGCTTAGTTCATCCAAAGAAAAGTCAGGAGATGATTTGGTTACAGGCTATAATTATATAGGGATAGATTTCAGAAACTGGAAAGCTTATTTGTTTAGTGTCCTTGTATTCCAAGTCAGGGAATTTTATGCTAGACAAATTAAGATAGAAAACTTAATTTTGAAGCAGTGTTTTATAGTAATAAGCCTTTTTAAAGCTTAGTGGGACATGATGTAATAACCAAATCAGGGTAATAAATCAGCATTTCCTATGTAAAAAGCGTAGTTAGAAAGTTTGTACTTGAAAATGTCAAAATACATCATACAATCTAATTCAGCATCTGGTACAATGACTTCAAACTGCTATTTGCAATATGTAAACTACTGGAAAGCAGTTTATGTTTTTAAAAACTTCTATTACATCCATTTACTACAGCTTTCAATTTTCATTTTAGCTCTACAATTTTTGTTATTCCCTTGAACAGGCGAACACTGGGGGGGAAAATTGTACAGCCTATTAGTACTTGAGCATGTTAAACCTTTTTAGGGAGCAGCACTTCAGTAGTTAGATGCTTAATCAAGTGCTATTCGAACTGTGAACTGCTGCCGATCAAGTCGATGATAGTGCATACTTAGGGCAACATTCCCAGATAGCTGTAGATGGCTGTCTCTGGTCAAAAAAAAACCAGCTGAGCCTGTCCCACCTTTGAGCTGGGAGCAGTTCTTATGACTCACTTTACTGTATTAAAAACAATAAGACTGTAGTGCCAGTGGAAGAGGATTTAAATGAATGTGTTCAGAGGCACAGGTGATCAATAAGAGGTGATATTTATTCAGGATTTCATAAGAAACTTGTGTTTAATGTGGCTGGGCTGTCTGCTCCACTGTATGTGACCTTTTTGTTTAAACACTGAGTATTCCTAGAATAAGAATTAAAAAGGGAAATGTGGTGCCCTTTTTAAATGGAGCTGAGCTATACTCCATGAGACTACAGCTGAATTCTTTATTGCACAACCTTAAGAGAAATAATTTGTTATTAAAAAAGAACTAACAGGTAGATGGATAAACTGATATTTTGAAAAGATATCAGCTTGTCTTTTTAAAGGGAAAATGAGGACTTAGACCCTACAGACTTTTTGCAAAGTGAGAACACCTAGATAGAAATCACATTGAAATGTGTGGAAGTTATCAGAAGGTAATTTTAATTGTAGAAAGTCTGAAAATAATGGTTCTTGGAACAAAGGCTGTTAAAAATCAATGGAACCTTAAGTTAAAGGGGGAGGATGTTTTGTAGATTATATTTTTTCTTTTCTATTGATTAAAACAGATCACTTCAACTGGGACTGGATTCCCAGAAGTTCGTATTTATGGATGATTGGAATGAGGAGGAGGAGATGAGGCAGAGGCACATTATTATTAGTTAATATTATTAGTATTTCCATGGTTAGTTATTTTTTTAGTTATTATTAATTATGGTTATTTTTAATTAGTATTGACTGAAGTAGCTGCCGAGGAAAGTGAATGCCCACAAAAACAGCTGATGACGTTTCATTGTACAGTCATGAACGAAGAACAGAGTGACAAGGATCATTCTGCACATGTGTAGAGAGTGACAGGTTACAAATGAAGTGTTTCTATTCTGGAAAGAGGCTTTTTAGTTGTCATTGATTCTCTCAAACAGTTACCTTAGTACTCTGCACTAGTGAAAAAGAGAAATGACATGTCAATTATTACTAAAGAAGTAATAGAGACTAACACACAGCATGACACTGAGGATATATTTTGTGTATCCGGATTTTTGACTTTTGTATGGTGTTCAGTTTGTCTTAGGAGGCAAAGAAGGAAAAGGCTAATGAAGTGTTAAGAGGAATAATCTATAGGGACAGTTAATTTTAAAATAATTGAAAAACTTTCCAACATTTTAAGGGAGAATGTGATAAAGATTTAACAAAAAGTGAAATTAAGGTTCTCGATTAGAAATTACTTAATAATCCTCTAATTCCAATTCTGCCTCATCTGTTGTGTAGAACTTCTGCTCAAATTGTGGTGAGAGGAAGATTTAAAAGAAAATTTTTTTTAAATGGAGTTAACTGGAATTGCAGAGTGAAGTTTGCACAGTGGTTCAAGAAGACTTTGAGTATCAGGTTCTGTGGTTTGTTTTTTTTTTAATTACGAGGCATGTAATCAATTTTTGCTGTTAATAAGATTATTGACCATTTGGGCCTTGGCTCTCATCCAGTGTGGCAGTTTTTACTGTTTGTCTGGAGGAGATTTTTTTAGTGGAAGACATAGTTTCAGGGAAAAAATGATCTCAGTTCTTGGCCTTCCTTTGTTGCTCAGAGATGGTGACAACCTGACCCAGAAATCTCCAAGCCTCTGAAAAAAAACCCCATCGTTTAGCCCCTGGGTTGATGAATCAGTCTTGATATGATCAGGATGTCAGAGATTGATCTGGAAGGGCTAACAATTAGATTAATACTATCACAGAATGTGATTTAAGGAATCAAATAACAGGTGCATTCCATACCATTGGAATACTTTGGCATGTCTAAATTAGAAACACTCGAGTTGTGTTGTGTTGTACTGCCTTGAAGTATATTGGATGTATTGCAGAGCCTCTTCTAATGTAATTTGGAAATAGCAAGAGTGCTGGCAGGTTGCTTTTTGTTTGGTAGTAAATTCTAGACCATGTATTACTGCTTTCACCTTATTTCTTGCAATGCAGGACTTGTAAGACTTAGAAGCTGTTCTTTGGGGTTTAGCATAAAAGACACATTTAGTTTTCTGATTATTCAAACATAAAGCAACTTACTTAAATTATGATTGAATTTCTGTAGTGTATCCATTAATCTACATTCTTTCAGTTTCCAGACTTAATTTTTCAGTTGTTTCACTGTTTGTTTTTTTTACCTGCTTATTTGACCAATGTTGCACCACTCCAGGTCTATCCTTTTCTCTCCTTCATAATCACGTGAGGGAGAATGTGCTGTGAAATATGATTTTTCAATTTAACATTTTTGCATACTTGGAAAGAAAAACTGGAGGATAAAAATACTGAGATCTGTCAGCCTGGTGCCCCACTTTATGCAGTGACCCTCTGCTCTGGCTGTTGCAAATGTAACCTGGGACAAATAGGTGGGACCTTCAAAGCTTTCTGCTTGTCCTGCTGTAGGCATTCTAAGAGCTGGAGATTACTTGTGTGTGTAACAACCCAGAGCTTGTGGGTTTTGGAGTACTTGGCCAGCCTTCTTATAGTGGCAAGGATTCAACAGCGGGAGAACAGCTTCCACTTGTTTGCAATGTAACGAGGGCAGGAGACTTAAGGTTCTTCATTTATCGCAAACTAGTGTTGGAGACAATTTAAGTGGTTCCTAAGAAAATAACCCTGTCTCTTGGAGGAATCAGATTTGTCTTTTCTGTCTTTGCATAGGGTTCTTGGCTGTATTTGGTTTTAGTTCTGTTCTTCAAAAAGGCAAATAGGCATTAGGGAAGGGCTGTTGGGGCAGGCTGTGCAAGGAGCAGCTTGGGCTCTGGCCTCAGAAGTGGAAACTTCTGAACCACAATCAGCCTGAAACCCAGAACTTCACCCATGGCATGAGAACTGTTGTATAAAGTATGGCTACAGGTACATTTAGCCTTCCTTGAAATGTGCAAAGTGGGTTTTGAGTAATTGTAATTTAAAGAGATAGGTAAATGCAGGCTACGACCTCAGTTCTTTTTCCATTCAAAGTGTTTCATATGCAAAAGTGCGTGTGGGCTGTTTTTCTTTTTTTTTTTCCTCTGTCTATTAAGTTCTCAGTATTTAATGCCTTGAATAATTATTAGAATTGTGTAGTGTTAGAATTAGATAGGGTTTGTATAAAATGAAACTTGAGATACTTTGTGGTCTTGAGGGTCACATGAACTCTGTTTGCTTATCCTGAAATGTAAATTGAGAAGTCAGAGCCCTTGTCTTAGCTCTTCTTACTGGTTTTTATTTCCTAACGAAGAATTTAAAATGTTCTTATCCTTAAGACACAGAACATTTCTTTGTAGATCAGACATTGCAATAATTTAAATGGAAATTGGCAAAAATTATGCTAGTGCAAATTTGTATCTCGTTAAACCTAAATTGTTTCCACATATGTTTAAGTATCTTGAGAAACTTAAGCTACTTCTTGTGTTATTTAATGTTACTCTCTTAATATCCTTATAGTTAATATTTCTTTTATCTAGAGTAAATGAGACAAGGATGTGCCACACAAAACATGGCTGGTAGATTTTGTCAGCATGATACCAACACAGAATGCTGACTTCATGTGGTCCCAGGTCTTCCCTAGCACTGACACAGAACAGCAAGTCTTACATGTGAGATCTGACTTGCTGCAGAGCTCTGTAGTTGTTTGGGCTTCATCCCTGATAAGGCTTACCACCTGGTCTGAACCTCATCCTCTGTGTCCAGTGTCCCTCACAGAAACTGCAGGGTGCTGTTTGAATGCCTTTGTGTGCTTAGTTGGGATACACAGAGCTTGCTTAGTCCCAGTTTGGTTGCAGTTTCATCACCTTGGCCTAGTTTCAGTTCATGAGGTGGAGAGACTGTTTCTATTTGGAAACCTGAATGGCTCAGGCTTTCTGCTGTGCTTGAGAGGCTAAGCAGCTTCAGTGCTAGCTCAGTGTGGGTGCACCATAGCTGTGTTAGTCCAGCATTAATCATAAACTGGCCAAACCCGGCTTGTTTTTATGGTCTATCTGTGTCTCTATTGGAAGTCCAGATAAAATCATAGAATCTTAGAATGGTAAGGTTGGAAGGAACCTCAAGGATCATCTACTTACAACCCCCTGCCACTAGTAACCTCCCACTAGTACAGGTTACTCAAGGTCTCGTCCAACCTGGCCTTGAACACCTCTAGGGAGGGAGCAGCCACAACCTCCCTGGGCAACCTGTTCCAGTGCCTCACCACCTTCACTGTAAAGAACTTCCTCCTAACATCCAGTCTAAATCTCCCTTCTGCCAGTTTAAGCCCGTGGATAACTAGGGACCGAAAGTCATCCTGTCTGTAAACCTTATTTGGAGAAGCACTGGTTTTAGTTCACAGTGTGAACATATACTTACATACAAATGTTTGGGTTTTTTTTCTGCAAGGATGCAGAAGGCTGTATTCTTTCCAAACTTATGCTGAAAAGTGCTGAAATCTTTAGGAATTTTTAGCAAACAGCTTTGTAAGAAAATAGTATTTTGGTTTTTTGATTTGCCTGTGGACTGACAGTTAGCTCAAGTAATGCTAGGCATTAAATGTATTAAAACTTGTGTAGTATTTTGATTTACTGAAAACAATGAGTGTTCACCACTACATAAAAGAGACCAATTTTGCTGAAACGATGCAGGGCTCCTATGGCTCATTCTGGAGCCTCAGTGTTGTTGTATCATGGTATTTATTCTGAGGTTGTATTATAAATGCATGTTGTCATGGAAGCAGTTCTGATGAGATTTTACTGTTTCCATAGTGTAAGTATGAATAAAATCAAATCAACTACCTAGCTGGTGATTAAACGGGGAAAGTTTTAAAGCCTTAACTTGGAGCAGTGAAAAGGGAAAGCATCTGTAACACTGTGTGCAGTTCTGGAGCCCCCAACACATGAGACACATGGAACTGTTTGAGCGGGTCCAGAGGAGGCCATGAAGATGCTGAGAGGGCTGCAGCAGCTCTGCTATGAGGACAGGCTGAAGAGAGTTGGGGCTCTTCAGCCTGGAGAAGAGAAGGCTTTGAGGAGACCTGGTAGTAGCCTTCCAGTATCTGAAGGGGGCCTACAGGNGGTTTGGGAGTTCCCCACCCCCCCACACTTTGTAAAATGACCCAGACTAGCACTCAGTTGGCTGGAAGTTAAATGATGAAGCTATATTTACAGCTTTGCACAATGTACAGCAGATATTTACACTATACACACAATATTTACAGAAATATACAAGTAAAAGGTAATACAACAACACAACTCCCCTCCCAGAAATCAGAGACCCCAGGAGGGGCTCCCAACCACCCTTCCACCTTCTCCCCACCCCTGTACCTTACCCCAAGGTTTGCCTTACGTGCAAGGTAAATTAGGAGGATCGGCCAGGAGGGTTAGAAGAAAAGTGGTTAGTGAGGATTAATCAGCAGAGGAACCAGAGCCCAGAAGCTGCTAGATCCCACCAGCAGCTCCTGTTCCAGCAAGCGACAGAGAGAGACTGACTTATCTGTTTTGGTTAGTGTTCCTAAACAATTCTCCAGCAAGTGTATGAGTGAAGTAGACATCATGATGTTTTCCTCTCACAGCCTAGAGTGTAATTCTCTCTATTAAAATATTCCAATTAGCCTCAAACCAGCACAGTGAGCTGTACTAGTGAGATGTGTCCCTGCCTATGGCAAAGGATTGTAACTGTACAAGATTTGAGGTCCCTTCCAACCTAAACCATTCTATGGATGGCTTTATATTGGTATCAGAACAGTAATGAAAGTACCAGTGCATGTTTCAGGTGAATTCAGCACATGTTGATATGTTGATGCCTCTGTTAAAAAGGGGTAATTGATTGATGTGAGATATGATTTTAAAATATTAATTCTGTTTGCTAATATTCAATATTCAGAACTCTCATTACCCTGACTGCTAATTTTAATAATAATCGGTTTATCACATTGGACATGGAAACTTTATACTGGTAATAACAAGATCTAGAAATAGCTAGTAATAGTATATAACAAATTGAACTGGAAGAGAAGGCTTTGTGGTTAGTGTACCACTTGCACTCAATACCCTGCTTGCCCACTAGATGGACTTAGGGAGCTCCTTCCTGCTTATGGCAGGAGGCAATGGTGAGTTACAAGAGGCTTTAAGTATTTACTCACAAAATGATCTCCCAACTTGCAGAACTAGCTACAGCTTCAGACAGTACCAAAATGCTTTCAGGGAATTCTGTTACTGTCTTGTCATCCACTGAGACTTCTGGTTCTCAGGCTTCTGGGTGCTGGGGAAAGGAGGCAGACAATCTCTGATGAAGTCCTGGCTCTCTGGATGACCTGTTTATCTCCAGGACTTCCCCTCTTGGCAGGAGACTTCCAGGTGCAGGAAAGATGTCTTGTGATGTGCAGTATTGACACACATGTCATGCTGGCTATGCAGGCTGATTGCATGGAGGTGTTTAGAGCCTGCTCCTTGTAAACTCGATGCAGTGGAGTTTCCAGGCAGTTCGGTATACAATAAGGCAGTAGCAAGCAGCAAGCATGGATACAAGGGCAGAGCAAAGGTACAACAGTAGAGCACATTGTGTCACCTGCTCATCCCTTTTTATCAATACAACCTGAGACTAACATGCCTTTGGACACAGAATAGCCAATCAGAATGGCAGTTAGCCAAGCTTGACCATATTAGATGAAGCCATAGGCTTCCTTTACCCTTTTTAGGGTGGAACACAGACCTTGCACAAGGCAGATACAAACTGATCCTGTGTACCTTGTTTACCACAGGATGCAAAGGGCCAGGGTCCTTAGACTCAGTGGCTCCAGGTCCTTTGTCCTCTTTCCCACTGTTGCCTCTCCCCAAAACAGAAGGAGGGGGAGCAGAAAAACATGTCTGGGCAAGCCAGGACATGTATAAGCCTGTTTTGGCCAGCTTAGGCCTGGCACACAACCACCTAAGTGTATGAAGCCTTTTGTAAATGAAGGTGTAACTTCAGTGTGAAGCTGCTTTATGCATTGAGTGATCAATTTTCCAAATTTTCCTGACATTTATGTCCTGAAAAAACTAATGGATTATAATCAGTGGGCTGTTGTAGATGACTCTCTTTGTGTGGTGGTTGTTTTTTCTTAATTATATGAGGTAAACACCTTTCTACTCATACTGACGCTTTTTAGGGCCTATTTGTTCATGAAGATACATTTTGGACAGGTAACAGATTGCTCACAGAATACTAGTACTTGTCTTAAAATGGAAAACCTTAGCTTGGATTCACTGGCTTGCTTTAGGTCACTTTATTACTCTTTGCATTAAGAGCAGTGAAGAGTTTTTGCAGGGAAGGCTGTGGATGTAGTCTACCTGGACTTCAGCAAAGCTTTTGACACCATCTGCCACAACAAGTACCTGGCAAAACTGGCAGCTCATGGCTTGGACAGATTCACTCTGATAGGGGCCAAGAAGTGGCTGGAGAGCTGGGCCCAGAGAGTGGTAGTGAATGGTGCCACATCCAGTTGACAACTGTCACTAGTGGTGTGCCCCAGGGATCAGTGCTGGGCCCAATTCTGTTCGAGATCTTTATTGATGATCTGGATGAGGGGATTGAGTCCAGCAGCTGTAAGTTTGCAGATGACACCAAGTTAGGAGCAGGTGTGGATCTGTTGGAGGGTAGGAGGGCTCTGCAAAGGAACCTGTGCAGGCTGGATGTGTGGGCAGAGGCCAGTGGGATGAGATTTAACAAGGCTAAGTGCAGGGTTCTACACCTTGAGTGTTGTGTCCAGTTCTGGGCCTCTCAATTCGAGAGATGTTGAGGTACTGGAATGTGTCTAGAGAAGGGTGGCGAAGCTGGTGAGGGACCTGGAGCACAGCCCTGTGAGGAGAGGCTGAGGGAGCTGGGGGTGTCCAGCCTGCAGAAGAGGAGACCCAGGGGTGACCTCATTGCTGTCTACAGAACTACCTGAAAGGAGGTTGTATCCAGGTGGGGTTGGTCTCTTCTCCCAGGCACCCAGCAACAGAACAAGGGGACACAGTCTCAAGCTGTACCAGGGGAGGTCTAGGCTGGATGTTAGGAGGAAGTTCCATCGCAGAGAGAGTGATTGGCATTGGAATGGGCTGCCCAGGGAGGTGGTGGAGTTGCCTTTGGAGGTGTTCAAGGAAAACCTGGATGGGGCACTTAGCCAATCAACTAGATCATGGCACTAGGGCTGGGTGATAGGTTGGACTGGATGATCTTGGAGGTCTCTTCCAACCTGCTTGATTGTGTGATTTGAAGATGGTGCCCTCTAAGTACTTTGAGGGCAGTGGGGTGCCCTGAGTAATTGAACCCGAATTTTTCTTTTTTTAATCCTAAAGAAAGAAACCCTATGCTTTAGATTACACAGGTGAACATCACTGTATTTTCATATTTTATGAATCATGTTTCTAATAGATGTATTCAATTCAAAAAAATATCCCAACAAAAGAAACTTGGAGAAGAGTAGTGAGAGAATTTTGAGAGGTAATACATGGTAGGACTGAGAGATTACTTCATAGTGTCAAAGTTAGATGGACATAGGACATCTTTGCTATTTTAATGTATATAAAGAACAAAATAAGCATGTTCTCTAGGAGGATTTAATTATTCCCTGAACAATTAAATAGAAATTTGGTGCTATGAGAGCTTTAGCAGCAGAGTGATATCTCTTAAAGCATGTAAAGGGTATATGCAGTCTTTATTGCTGTGTTGTGATTTAATAGCGTTTTTGGGAGTGAACAGTCTGTCACAACTCAATTTCCAGCTCAGTTTCTTGGCCTTTCTACTGTGAATTTCAAAAGCCTAAAATATTGACATAGTGTTCTTGACATTGTTTTTGTATAATAAAGTGTTAGAGCACATTTTCTCTTTGCCTGGTCTCTTTCTTGATGCTGCAAGCCTACTTGGGCTTCTTGATAGATCCTTTAGCATTATAATGAAAGCTACTGTTCTTAAGACTGACATTACTTGAATGGAGCTTATTAGGTCTTGCTTTAAGTTGCAAATTAAATGCATTATACCCATTCTCAATAGTACTTGTGAGCCTAAATGAGAAACCTTGTAATTCTGTGTTGAGCTTTGAGTGCTGGGTTGCTTCATGAATACAGATGACAAATCTGCTGCATAACCTTCAATGCTAGACATTCTTTTAGTATTTGAAAATACTCACAAATTACCTTTACTAAAACCAGTATTAATTTTGTGTACTTTTTGGGTGTTATGGATTTGGAACATGGCTGAGATTCAAACATTTAAATTATCCCATAAACTAATTTGCCCTGTCAAATGGCTGAGCTATGTATAATCTTTCTGAATATGAGACATAAGTAGACAGTGGTAGTCTGTGTATGAAACATTGTCTATAAGGGTCTAGTTTAGATCCTGGCCAAGGACAGGTTGATATGCTCAAACTGTTCCATTGAGAGTGAGCACAGAAACACATAATGTTAGGGGTTGGAAGGGACCTTGAAAGATACCCAGTCCAACCCTCTTGCCAGGGCAGGATCACCTATACTAGGTCACCCAGGAACGCACCCAGGCATGTTTAGAATGTCTTCAGAGGAGGAGACTCCACAACGCCCCTGGGCAGCCAGTTCCAGTGCTTCATCACAATCACTGAAAAAATTCCTCCTCATACTTCCATGGAATTTCCTGTGCCTCAACTTCAAGCAATTGTTTCTTGTCCTGTCATTGGGCATCACCAAACAAAGCCTGACTCCCTCCTCTTGGCACTCAACCTTCACATGTTTGTAAACATTAATGAGGTCACCCCTCAGACTCCTCTTCTCCAAGCTCAAGACCCCCAGCTCCCTCAGTCTCTCCTCTTAAGAGAGGTGTTCCACTCCCTTAATCATCTTTGTAGGTCTGTGCTGGACTCTCTAAAGCAGTTCCCTGATGTCTTAAACTATGGAGCTCAGAACTAGACACAATATTCCAGATGCAGCCTCAGCAGGACAAAGTAGAGGGGGAGGAGAACCTCTCTCAATCTACTAAACACAACCCTTCTAATACATCCTAGAATGGCTTTGACCTTGGCCACAAGGACACATTGCTGACTCATGGTCAATGTTCCACTAGAACCCCCAGGTCCCCTTCCCCTTCACTGGTCTCCAGCAGGTCAGTCCCCAACCTATATTGATACATGGGGCTGTTCTTTCCCAGGTGCAATATTGATATTTTCATGAGATTTTTACCACCTGAGGGTTCTACTCATTAAACAAGGACTTCACACTGTGTCAGAGTGCTGGTCACAGTTTTGTGGTTCCAGATGCCTCATTTCTACTTCTGCTACAGAATAGAACTTAATCCCACAAACTACTGGGCAGTCTGTCTTGGCCAATGGTGGTGTTTATGGTTATAGCTTCCCCCCCTACCTTCTTTCTTTGTAAATTTCCTGCACTTAAAAATCACTTAGTAAGCCTCAGCAAGTGGAGTCTTTCTGTCACTGCTCTTTTACTTCTGCTTGGGTAGTCCTGGTGCAAATTGCTCCTCACTGAGTTGTTTCGGGTTATTTGTTTAGATGAAGACTGCGGGAAAGATTTGACAGTAAACAAATGGCTTCTTTGTCTTTAAATTAGTTCAGGTCATCATCACCAAGCCTGATTTTACTGATTTTCTGCTGTCACTGCTTTTTCCCTTCAAAGTTATTTATATTTTAAGTTCAGAGTTTTAAGTTCATCTGAGTTCAATGTAAAATGCTGTGGGGTTTGAGGAGGAAACTAGGTTACAGAATCAATTTGTTGACTGAGTTAAAAAAAAACAAAACCAAACAACAAACCACAAACAAATCCCAAACAGCCAGATAACCCCTGTAGTTTAGATATATCTTGCATGCTAGCTGTATGTCTTTATATAGGGTGCTCACAGAAATAATTTTAAGAGCCACTTTTTCCTCTGAAAAAAATTAAATGCACAGTTAAGTGTCAGGCATTCAGAGAGCCCTGGGGCTGTTCAGCCGGGAGAAGGGAAGACTAAGAGGGAATCTGATCAGTACTTACAAAAATCTGAAGGGTGGGTGTCAAGTGGATGGGGCCAGTCTTTTTTTGTGGGTATACAGTAATAAGACAAGGAACAGTGGGTAGAAACTAGAACGTAGGAGGTTTGCCCTCAATATGAGGAGAAATTTCTTTACAGTGAGGGTGACTGGGCCCTGGAGTAGGCTACTCGGAGAGGCTGTGGAGTCTCCTTCTCTGGAGACTTTCAAAACCCAGTTGGATGCATTCTTCTGTGGACTGCCCTGGGTGGTCCTGCTTTTGGCAGTGGAGTTGGACTCTCCAGAGGTCCTTTCCAACCTCTAATGTTCTGTGATTCTGTGATCTGCAAAGGCTGAGTTGGTAAACCTTTTCCTTTTTAGGATTCAGCAAAGCTTTCATATGCTTGTGACAGGACTTCCCTGAACTGTTATGGCTCCAAGATGGCTTACCTGTCCTCAAAAGTCCTGCAGCAAAACCATGCTGTACTAATCTACCTATCTTCATGTAGGCATAATTTGTCAGTCTTCAGGCTCAGCTTCATTGTTTGTGAGCTTATGTTCTTTCAGCCTTGGGAGACCAGGGGAACTGATCTTTGTTCCATCGTAGCGAGGAGTAGAGAGTGTCCTTGAAGGGATAAAGGAGTCGCAAACCCAAATCTGGAGCCTGGAGTTCTTCATCTTTGTATCAGTATAGAATGATACAGGCACAACCATGACTACTTACGGATTGAGGCCATCATCATTATGCTTATCATTTACCCTAGCCAGTCTTTTTTGAGGTAAATCAAAAGGTTTGTGGTAAATACGTTACTGTTAAAAACCAGAGTGCAGTATGCTAATTTGGGTTGGAGAAACTGAACACCACCTCCACTCTCATGAAGTATGTGAGATAACATATTTGTGACAGTATTTGTGAGTGTGAGCAGTGTAGGCAGCAGAAAGCTGGCACAGTCTTTGTATTTTGAATAATTTATTTCTTAGCCCCTGTGTGTGAGTTTATCAGATATGGTGTCCATCTGAAAACTGGAGAATCACAGAATGGTCTGGGCTGGAAGGGACCTACGTAGGTCATGTAGTCCGACCCCCTCTACAGTCAACAGGGGCATCCTCAACTAGATCAGGTTGTCCATAGCCCTGTCAAGCCTCACCTTGAATATTTCCAGGGATGGGACCCCAGCCACCTCCCTGGGCAACCTGTTCCAGTGTTCCACCACTTTCATGGTGCAGAACTTGTCCCTAACATCCTAACATTACTGCTAGGACTGCAGTATGAAGCCAGCAGCCTGTTCCAGTGTTCCACTACTCTCACAGCAAATAACTTGTTTGTAACATCCAATGTAAATCTACTCTTCTGTAATTTGAAGCCATCTTCCCTTGACCTATCGCTACAGGCCTTTGTAAACAGTCTCTCTTCATCCTTCTTGTAGATCCCCTTCAGGTACTGGATTACTGAGCAAGGTGGACAGATGAGTTTATCAGGTGGGAAGCACATTTTTCAAGCAGAGTACTGGTCCCTAGATAAAAGAGAACCTTTCTCACATGAAAGAAATGACAAGCTTGTAGAGAGGGAAAATTTGAAGTCATACTGACGGTATTCTCATTTTCAGTGGTTTTGCACTGTTGGACATGTTTTACTCTCTAGACTGTCTTAGCAGTGGCAGGACTGGATAGGATGGGGTCTTGTGTCTGCAACTCCCAAAATTCACGTAGATGCAGCATGCTGGCATGTCTGTCTGTGGTATGGGAACATTGTTTGGAGTTTCAAGCCAATACTAGCATGACTGCCTGTGATTTACACTTTTTTTTAAGCTCTTGTAGAACTTGGTGATTTTATGTTTGATTTTTACCAACTTGTGTTTTGACAGTCGGGAAACAGTTGCGGTAGGTTTTATTTCCGAATGATCTCCATGCTACCTTTTGGTTCCAGTCCTGATGAAGTACTCTCAGGAAAAATAGAAGTCTGAAATATATTGCTTAACAAGTGAAGTTACTGCATTGTGGTAATAAGGAGCTACCCAGCACTGACTTAAGGTGTAGAGAAACATTCTGTATTAACTGGACATGTGAGCAAATCCAAGTTGTGCTAACTGGTAAATTGTAAGCTGAAGTTTCACAGCCTACATGAAAAAGGGCCAAGGATGCCACCTGCAAGCGACCCCCAGAGGAATGAGAAACAATGGCCAAGGACACAGGCTACAGCAGCCTGCAGAAGAACTACAAGAACAACCTGGATTAAAGGAAAACAAGGGGAAGATTCAAAGCAAAACAAGGGGTGTTTTGAACAGATAGCCATGCACCAACCGCTTGGTCTCTTACAGCTCATGCCTCAATGTCTTAGAACAATTACAGAATCCCACAAGAGTTTGCATCTGGGCGGTTTGGGCCAGCTGTTTGGGACAACTGCTTGTCCCTTAATGATTTGGACCAATTGCTTTGTAATGGGCTGGCCTGAACAGTCTGTTCGAAGGGTATGTAAATGCTTGTTCGTATTCAATAAATCGGCATTGGTCATAGGCATTGCTTGGATCATATTGATCTGTGTGTGGCTCTGTCCAGGGTCTCCCACCGTTGGCTACGTCCCAGGTAAGGAATTGGCTGGATGATTCCACACAGAGTGGTGATCAACAGCACAATGTCCACCTGGAAACCAGTGCCAAGTGTTGTCCCTCAAGGGTCAATGCTGGCACCAGTGCTGTTTAACATTTTTGTCAGTGACATGGACAGAGGAATCAGTGC